>CM061231.1:45349705-45949705 GCA_030844895.1 Ambrosia x helenae | reverse complement strand
GAGGCAGTATCTGTATATGAATAAACAAATTCATAACCGAAATCAGATTTGAGTTCCAATTTCTATAAATGACATGATGAAGCAAACGCTAAAAAGGAAATTTGGGAAACAATTAATTTGGTAATAGATCATAAATATAGACGTAAAATAAAAATAGAAAATTGAGTAGGTCCTGGTAGAGTTGCAACAAGTGGTCAATCTAAAGTCTAAACTATGAATGAAGTAATGATATTATATCAGTAAACAGTTTTAACATAATTAGTTAACGATGACTCAAAACACAATTGTAAAGCAATTTAATTCCTGTAACGAGAATACACAGAAACCATCCGTAAATAGGAGATGTTAACTAAACGTGGCTCGTAAGATTCGGAGCAAGACTTGCAAATTTACTCCAATCAGCTTCCAGATGTCTAGATTAAGCTGCATGTATAGAATAATCTATAATAATTAGACTAACACAGCTCTTATAACATTCCACTGTCTCTTCTCCCTGGTATTTCGCACGGCCAGCCTGGTATATGGAAAAATATAAGCGTTTGCTTAGTGCCGACCCATTAAACGCCTAGCAAAATATTTTCAACTAGCATTGTTTCCTTCCAAGTCTCAAACGATTTCCTTAAAAACCCTCAATACCACCTCACTTACGCACAGCTTTGCCAATCACATGCTTTTAAACACCATCTATGACGTCAAATGACTTATGCATTTTCTTTATCCTCTTCTCCGTGTTTGTTTTCATTCTATCTGTACACTCAATCACGATAAAGATCACTGTGACGGCGGTGATAACAACCGTCAAGATGCAGGGTTTCGTCTTGCAAGGTAAACTTACTTTGGATATGGCTGTTTCTTATGATTATATATAAAAAAAGCAGAAGACGCTTGATTTAGATCAATAACTTGAATGATATTAATCACAAAAAAAAAAAAAACAAGTAGGATGGCGACCTACATTGGAAAGAATGATCAAACCATGACCTATGGTGTGAATAGCAGTATCAGATATCTTCAAAATATAAATACACCATTCAAAAAATACCTAATTACATCACATTATATATTATTCTAGGTTATAACTTATTCTAAAACTTATTATCCTCATCATTTATTCATAAATAACAACATAATCCACAATCGCATCAAACAATAGCCGATTATAAACAAATGCAACCAGATAGTCAAATTCAACCACATCCACATGTAAACCAGTAACGAATAACTAACAGTGGAGCATACTCATTAATCATAATCAGAAACGAAATATATACTCACCTAACTACAATTGCGGTTGATCAAGCCTCCTTCCTTCTACAGATCGTTCATCTGTGTATCAATTTAACAATTAGACAAATAATCACATAAGTAAACACATAAAGTAGCGAATGGTGATTAAAACGCAGGATCAACGTTATTTATAGACATTATATAACGATATGAATTGGAAATGTAACCGTTACCTTAAGGATATTAATGGATCGAAGGAGAAATTAAAGGTGTAATTTGAAACCCTAGATTTTGTGTGTTGACTTGAGAGTGAGGAGACTGGAGACTGAGAAAGTGGGTGAGAGATAATTACGGCGTTTTGTTAAAGAATAATAATTTATACATTTTCTGCTTTCTAATTTTGGAGTTATTTTTAAGGTTGAAATTGCACTCGTGCCCCCCTAAAAGATTATGTAATTTCATGTAGTCCTTCTTTGTTGTGGTGAGTATGTTTTCGGTCCCTGTAGTTTGATGATAAGTTGTGTAATAAAAAGCGTTTGTGATAAGGTAAACTCTAGAGGGTAGAGGGGTTCATAGGAAGTATTTCGACTTATGATATGTACTAGATTATACTCCGGGAGTGTCCCGGAGTTGAAAAATCTAATATGACATATTAATTTTATATATGAAATAGATTGATGCGTTTACAGTTACATGCATGAAAGCTTTAGGTAACACCTAACCTAAAACAATTAACAATGTATAATTCTAATGTTAACATCTAACCTAAAACAGTGTATAATTGTAATATTAATACATAACCTAAAACAATGTGCAACTCCAATGCTAACACCTAATCTAAAACAATTTATGACTCCAATGTAATTCTAATATTAACACGTATCATAAATGCTAAAAAAATGTAAAGCTTTAACATACTAATATTGATACCTAACCTAAAACAATATACAACTCTAGTAACCTATTCTGCTATGGTTGAAAATATAATTCATATTTACTGGTTTGAAACATAATTAGTGACTTGCCTATACATGATTAATGAATTACCTGAATACGTGTTTTGTGATACCCCGCATTTTCAGGTTCTAGCCTTAACTAAACTCTAGTTAACTTATATTTATATCCATGACATTTTACTTAACTAGGGTTAGTTAGGTGAGTCACACGTTGCACAGTTATAGGTTAATAACTGCATGAAACGGTAATTTGGAAAATTACCGGACTACGTACACGATTATCGAACCCCGAACGTTGGTGAAATAACAATATGAATAATTGTGAAATGATTGTTTGATATTATTTGCAATTATGTGATTGTGTGGAATTAATTGTGAATTAATATGAAACTATGTGGATTTAAACGAAACATGCCACCGAACTCGTAACCGATACCCGACGAACCAACATGATGGTTCGGGCCTAAAATATTGGGTTACGTGTTGGTGATGTGGGTTAAATGTTTTAAGGCCCGATAGAAAAAGAAAAAGAAAAATAATAATAATAACATAGTTGGATCGGCCCAAGAAGAAACCACGCCCAACTCGGCAAAGGAGGCGCCGCATACCGCGGGCGGCCCAAGGCGAGCCTCAGCGTCCCGCGGGCAAGGCCCAGACGTGGAAAACAAGTTTAGGCCTTTTAAAAACAATTTTAAACACCCTACTTCTCATAAACACAACCCTAATTGTCCCTAGTAGCCACCATACAAAAAATACACTTCATAACCTCTGCCATAACCATGATCGATCAAGCTTTGGAGCTCTAATTGTGTTTTTGTCACCCAAACGAAGAGCTTTAGGTATATTATCAAACCTTTTGTGTTTTATCTTCTTTATTATGTTATAAAGCACCATAAACAAGTTGTCCAGTATTTGAAATAAACTTACAAAGATTAAGACATGGTTTTTATAAAGGTTTAATGGGATTAAACAAGGTATTTGTGTGTTATTATGTGTTAGATGTTAAGTTGTTGTATGATTAAGGATTATTGAACATCTAGGGTTTATAGATGATAATATTTACCAATAAATTTGCATTTTTGATCAGATTGATGTGTGGTGAATCTTGTATGATGTTTATTTGATGTTCTTGATTGATAATATGCAACTAGGGTTTGATATAGTTGATAATATTGCATGATTAAAATCTGGACAGAATCTGAATGTCGACTTGTAGGCCCTGTATCATGACTTTAATATATCTGTTTTGATCGATTCTTTACATGAACATGTTGTACAAGGTCTTAGCTTTTTATAATGGGCAAAATCATCTGATTTGGACGTCGGTTGATATGTTTTTGAAATTTTCTTTGATTAAAGGTCTAATCAGATTTTCGGATTAATATTTTGGGTCAATTTAAACGACCAGAACTTGAGTTCTACAAAGAGTTAGGTTTTGAAATTTGGACAATAGGTCGACATCGTTGAAACTTGGCTTTTCCAGATGGATTCATCCTATTTGGATGAATACACAATTTTTGGGAATTTTTCTACTAAACTGATCTGTTAAGAGTGTTTTCTGGACCTAGCTATATTGTATGATTTTTCATAATTTTTGTGTATGGTTTTATCATGAAACAAAAATATATACATGACCGATAGACTCCTGGAATATTTAGTAAAATTTTGGGAGTCTAATTCAATGTATAAGTATTTTTAATAAAAATGTTTTCACAACGCATAATCTGTCCTAAAAACGCAGATTATGTTATGTACGCTTATGTGCCTAATTGGAGTCTTGTATGACTTGGTATTGACGTGTAATTGTATGAAAACTTGTATGAGACGTATTTGAAGTGTATGACTAATGTTAATCATAACGATCACCAATGGGTTCGTATGGTCTACTTATGCATATAGAAACACTAGGTGTCACTTACACGGTTTTGTATTTTAAAACGTCTTGGACAAACGGGTTATATGGTGTATTGATTATGCACATATACTCATTTAGTGACACATGCAATAGGGAGTCGGTAGCACCTTGGTTTAAAATCGCGCGAGGCGCTCTGAGGCGCTTTGGTTCCGAAATCCGAGGCGCGGGGCTTTAAGCGCGAGGCGAGAGCTTCACGTATTCGAAGCACCTAATATTTAAAAAAATTATAAAAAATATTTATATATGTCAATATGACATATTCTACCTTGTAACCAAACATAAACACAAAAACATGATTATAAAACATCCCTAAATACTTAAAAAACATATCCAAAACATAAAAAAGCTAAAGCACATAGTTATCCAAAGTCAAAACAAACTTGAAAGTTTTAAAACAACGTTAAACATGGTCTCTCTAATCATCATCATCATCCACAAAGTCATCTCCTTCGACATCACTCAATCCAATATCTTCTTCAAGCTCATCCTCGTCATATAGAGCACGCTTTCCCTTGTCCCTTGACTCCCTTCTTGATGTACTAGCACTAGCACTAGCATCCCTTTCTCTAGTTGACGATCTAGTTAAATGAACACGCTCATGTACCCCCGAAGCTCTACCCACTTGACTCCATGTCAACTCCTCACCGGAAACACCAAATCATCGTCATGTTCTTCATCTTCCATAGTCCCCATCAACCACTCGTTGCCATCATCAATGTCGTCCAAAATAATTGGGTCGGCGGTCATTGTTTTATGTCGGCGTTCCATAGAACGATTAAATTTGACATAGACAAGGTCATTCAATCTTTCTTGTGCCAACCTATTTCTCTTTTTCGTATGAAGGTGTTGGAAAACACCCCAATTTCTTTCGCAACTTGTAGCACTACAAGTGAGGCTAAGAACACGTATAGCAAAGTCTTGCAACTCGGGGGTCGACGATCCATATGATTCCCACCACTCAGCTAAAAATAAGAAAACATAATATATATAAGTGTACAAATATATATTAAAATCTAAAAAATATATATGTTTTTAATTACCGGGAGTCTTTTTCTTTCTTAACCTAACTGCCGCTGGAACACTGAAAAGCCCTTGAGCATTTTTATATGCAGTTAGTTGCTCATTGATCGAGTCTTCAATTTCTTCACTCGGAGACAACCTAGTAATGCAAGCATATAAACCCGACATAACTTCTTCATTCTTTTTCATACCCTCTGGATCATCATAAAAAATGGATGGATTTAGGTAATATCCAGCAGCATGCAATGGTCGATGAAGTTGGCATTCCCATCTACGATCTATAATATCCAAAGTATCATCATATAACTCATCTCTCTCATTAAAACTACTTATAATAGTTTTTTTAGCTTTTTTCATGGCCTCGTAGATTATACCCATAGCCGGCTTGCTGTCACCATCAACAAGACGAAGAACGCTAACTAGAGGAGCAGTCAACTTTAAAGTGTAAGTTATGTTCCTCCAAAAAGTTTCGTTTAACAAGATAGATGCCACTTTTTTTCCCTTTGGTTCCTTGGACCACTTGCTATCAATCCACTCTTGAGAAGTAACCATTTTTCTCAAATTGTTCTTTTGTTTGTGAAATTGTAGAAGTGTGATGAACGATGTAGCAAATCTTGTAACCGCGGGCCTATGCAAGTTCTTCTGATTTGTAAACTTTCTCATCAAGTTCACTAGACCAACAAAGTTATAGATATAACCGTTTGTGAACATTGCTTGCTTTATACAACTTTTCACTTGAGGTATTTTTTTTCCCAATATCCTCCAACATAAGATCTATGCAATGTGCCGCACATGGAGTCCAATATAGATGTTTTCTCTTCTTTTCTAGCATCTCCCCTATAAAAAAGAGCAACAATAGACAGAAATCAGCAAAAAATAATAGAAATCAGCATATAAAACAGTAAAAAAACATATAAAACAGCCCAAAAAACAAATAAAACAGCATAAAAACAGCAAAAAACAGCAAAAAAAACATAAAAAAACAGCAAAAAAAAAAACATATAAAACAGCAAAATAACATATAAACAGCAAAAAGTAGGAAACTCTTACCCGCCTTAACATAAGCCGATGCATTATCCGTTACAACTTGGACTACATTTTTTTCTCCAACCCCCTCAACCATTGCATCAAGAAGTTTGAACAAGAAATCAGCATTCTTGGAGACGTTGGAAACATCAATGGATTTTATAAAGATAAAACCATTTGGAGAGTTGACAACAAAATTAATGATATCCTTTTGAACAACCGAATCACGCCACCCATCGGATAGAATGGAACAACCCTTGATTGCCCATGCTTTCCTGTGATCATCAACTAACATGTCGACTTCTTTTATTTCATTTTGAAGTAAAGGAACCCTCAACTCGTACATGCTCAGTGGCTTAAATCCCGGACCAAATTGTCCAACGGCCTCCATCGCTTTATGAAAACTTTCATAGTTAGCTGCATGGAAAGGCAAGCCCGCATCATAAAACCATCGATTTCCTATACTTTTGCAAATAATAAGAGCGCTAATTACTAACAAACCTCTGTGCTTATTATCTATTAACAAACAATAACATAAACACTTAAACAAACAATAACTGATCGGAAAAAAAAAAACAAATGAACCTTAAACAAATAACGATTACCTTAAACAAATGAACCTACTGGAAGAAAACTGGAAAAAAAAACGAACCTTGCTGATCGGGTCTTTTTTTTCTGGAAGATAACTGATCGGGTCTTTTTTTTCTTGAAGAGAATTAGAGGAAACTGATATCTTTTGGCTGCTATCTTGGTTTTGTCACTTTGTGTTGTTAGGGTTTACTTTTGGCTGCTATCGGGCCTTAATTATTAGTTATTGGGCCTTTTTTTTACTGGGCCATACAAAATAGCATCTAAAATGACATTTATGGGCTGAAGCGCTACCGAAGCGCCTGAGTGAAGCGCTAGCTTAAAGCGCCGCTTCAGGAGCTTCACGTATACCAGCGCTTTTCGACAAAAAAAAACGATTTTTCCAGCGCCTAGCGCCCCAATCGCCTCAAGCGCGCCCCAGGCGCCATTTTTTAAACCAAGGGTAGCACATCCTTATTTGCGAAGTTTGGATTTTTAGCTTGCAACCTAAGGTGAGTTTCACTACTCTTTTCTCAAAAGCATGCATCTCGGGTTTGAGACAACATACAAAACGTTTTCTAGTCCGGTTTGGGACTACTTTTACATCCCGGGTTATGGGGTGCTTTGACTCCTTTTGTGGGTTGGGTTTTGACTCCTTGTGTGGGTCGCGTTTTTTATTCTTTGTGTGGATCGCGTTTTTGATTCCTTGTGTGGATAGCGTTTTCGATTCCTTGTGTGGATCGCGTTTTTATCAGTTTTGCAACTTTAACTGTCCTTTGTGAACTAAACACACTTTATCACTCTAAAGTCCTTATTATATTATTGGGTTAATCGCTGGAGGCGAACGCCGAACGGGTATTAGTTGATAGCGCTATTAGGTTGTGCAGCAACCTCATGCTTGAGGTGCTTGGGGCACAAGCATGAACTTTTGACCACACTATTGAGGAGTTGAACTAGTGTTGATAGACACTAGTACTAAGGCAGTTTAATGTATGTTAACACATTCTGTATATTCCCAATAATCATCTGTTTAGTTACAATGAGTGGTCTAGCTACCCCTTACAAGCTTAAAACTGATTACTCTTATGACTTTTGCAATCGACAACTTTACACTCGTTATTTAAACTGTGAACTCACCAACATTGTTTGTTGACCAACGATATACATGCTTTTGCAGGTAGTTAGCTTCAGGTGCCACGATTAGAAAGCACTACACACTTCACTGCATTTGGGTCTTGGGCATACACCTAAATTACATATCATGCTTTTACGTTTTCTTTCATATGGTTTTATCTTGGGTGCGTTGTTTTGCGCATGGTTTTAAAATGTATATGTTTGGTTTACACTTCCGCAACTTAAGTAAACTTTTTGGTAAACACTAAACTTGATTTTTGAAAACGAACTAAATGGTTTGGGCATTTAGAGTTCGTTCATATGACTTATGGCTATGAGATCCTGGTATGTCATGCGCCTCGCGGTATAAACCCCGCAGTGGAAACTTGAGGGTGTGACAGATTGGTATCAGAGCCATTGGTTATAGTGATCTAGGACTGCATGTTGAGTCTAGTCTATAATCATCATAGCATAAGTATTAGTACACTCACAGCTTAAGTGCACAACTAGCTTTTAGCTACGTATATCTACAACATATGGTTTCAGGAGATATGTTATCTTCTAGTTATAAACCTGATTATGAACACGTCACTGGTGGGGACCTAGGGTTACACCAGGTGGCGCATTACTGGGATTAGTGTCCTAACGAACCTCAAGGATGAGGAAACGATAATAGTACAGGGGAGAGAGCCCTTGCGAGCGTTGTGGGGCATGTACACGGAAAGCTGTACGATGCCTATGACGCGGTACCACTAAACCGAATCGAACTCGAAGGAATCAAATACTGAGACTTATCCTTTTCCTCACTGAGCAAGGAGACAATTAGTTCCTGTTCCTTGTTGCTTGATCTTTCTTACATTCGATGTTACCGTACCATCTTTACATTTAAAATAATTTTTATATTATTTTATTATGAATTCTCTTAAATAAAAGAAATTGGGCATAAGATGAAGCATCTTTAAAAATCTTAAATAAAATATTATTTATTTTCTCCTTTAAGAGATGCAACAACTACTTTTTACCTAAATCTCTTATGCTCAATATAAAACCCCCTAGAGTTGCTTTGACTGATTCTGTTATAATTACTTTTGGTAATCATAAATAAATTTAGATGTTGAGTTCATAAATAAATAAATCTGGTAGTTAAATTTAGTAGATTAGGTATTTAATAGATTAGGTTAAAGATTATAATAAATTAGGTTAAATCATATTTATTTCTTTTTTTAATTGGTTTAAAGTTGCCACATCACATCTTATGTGGCATCTCTTAAAGGAGATATTGCATAAGAGAATTTAGGTTCTTATGTGGCATGGGCATAAGATGAAGCGTAATACTTCGGAAAAGTACCATGCTCAATAGCCTCGTCAGCAATCTCTCCTTTAAGAGATGCTAAGAACTTATGTTTACATAATGCCTTGATATCAACGTTTAAAAGTTATGGGATGAAACATGAGAGAAAATAATAAAGGTTTAATATTTAAATTTAGTAGATTAGGTATTTAATAGATTAGGTTAAACCATATTTATTTCTTTTTTTTTTAATTGGTCTAGAGTTGCCACATCACATCCTATGTGGCATCTCTCAAATAAGAGATTGAGAGTTGAGGCCTCCATTGAATGCCACCTCAACAATATTCAATTATTTTAGTATAAGTTATAGATATATAGGGTCAAGATCGTGTACAAAATGTTTTTTTTTTGTGAGAAGTGTGAGAAGGATTAAAAATTGATACTTATGCATCATTTTTTGAACTTAGTCGTGATGTTTTGGATTGTTTTGCCTATAAAAACACCAAACATAACATTTAAAAACCGAAAACAATGTATTTTAGGCTTGAAACTTAAAACACCATGCTAAGAACATTAGCAGTGTGTTTTAAGCGTTAAGTAGTGTGTTTTAGCTGTTTTTTAAATTTAATGACTATAATACATTGTATTGTGTTTTAGATTGTTGTGTTTGGTGTTTTTCAAGTTAAAACAATCTAAAACATCATTCCTAACTCCAAAAAATGACGTCTACATGTCAATTCTTAGTCATTCTCACACTTCTCATGAAATATGTCCTTTGTACAGGATCCTAAACCTATATATATATATATATATTAGGACTGAGACTAGCATTCGGTTACCGATAAGGGAAAATGATTTTTTCTTATGCAGGTAGGACTCCACCAAGGGTCTGTGTAACACCTCGTTTTACGGATAAAATAAAGTTATATAAAACATACACATTAAATAAAGTAGATAAACTAAAATATGAGATGTTTTAGATAAGTAATTATTGGTATTTTTAAACTAGCATAAAATGGTTGAAATGACCATTTGAGTTGTGAGATATATAAACTAGTGTTTAAAGTTATCAAACATGTATCATTTTAGGATAATACATAAACGACTTGTTATTATACATATACACACGTTAATAACGTCATGTATATGTATTATGAGGAAGACTTTGAGTGAGGTTAATAAAAGTATATATATATATATATATATATATATATAATGTGTATATTACCTTATATCTTAAAGTACAAAGTCGGTGGCTACGGCGTCATCGACAACTGCCACTAATCTATTCCCTCGGTAGGCACGTATGCTCTCCTCCTTTTTGTAGAACGCCAACTCATCCTCACACTTCATCTATGTGTTTCTTCAAGCTAATGCTTCGTATAATGTCTTATATTTATAGAGAGGGAGTGACCTCAAGTTGGTGAATAAACAATTGTTTATTTATCAACTTGTTGTTTTTGCAGGTTAAAAAGAGAAACAAGGTCTTTGCATGAATGATTGGGATCAAGGTTCATGCATTTAACTGTCCCACTTCTCAAGATTCCAGGCTTCTTCCAGAAATCTGAAGTCTAAATCTGGGATTTGGTTAAGAAGTCAATATCAGAGTTTTGTCCCTTCCAGAAATCTGAAGTCTAAATCTGGGATTTGGTTAAGAAATCAATATCAGAGTTTTGTCCCAGAAATCTAGTTCCTTTGTCCCATATTTCATCATAAAGGAGTTGTGTTTGTCTTTCAATGTCTTTGTCTTCAAAGAGATTTTGTTCTTGGATCTTTCTTGATCTTGTTCTCTTCATTTGGAACCTTTTTCGGATGTTCTTCATTTCGTTCAGTATTGGTTCCTAGCCTTAGTTTTCTTCAACACTTCATGTTTTCACATTTTGGTTCTAACAAACCATACGTGTTCGTTTGTAACTCTTATAAGGAAAATTTGTTATTTTGTAAACTCGCGCCACCAATTCCAGATTAATCCAATATTTGTACCATATTGCGAGTTCAATTGCACTGGTGTGGGTCTTGCTATACTTTCTCGGGGACTTATGCATTAAAAATAGTGTCTAATATGTGTACCAAATTAAATGTTGACTAGAAAGTGTACGGATTTTGACCTGGTAAATTTGCGGGTGTCACATTTGAAGTCAAAAGCTGATAAAGTAAACCCTGTGGCATGTATAGGAAACCTCGTAACACGTGTTATGACATATACGTGCATTATGTGAACTATATGCATGAACTTGTGAACTGATATTCGTATAAGGTGCATCTCTACACATACCTACTTGTTTACTTATATTTGGCTAACACGAGGATATCGGGTCACCAACGGGATGTCGAGTCTTGTCTTGTGCGACAGTGTCAAACGTCAAACACTTTTACAAAAATTTAAAGTCAGGGTATTGGACACTTAGGGTTATTTTGCAAACTTATCATCGGTCAGACATTAATAGGCTATGTCTATGGTAGGTTTCCAGTAGCTAGACTACCATAACAAGCCGCTATTCTATTTTACGTGAAGAACACAATCTAAGGTGAGTGTCACAGCCCCACATTTTACTGTTTCATACTTGGGGGAGAAACATGCGGTACGAACTTTACGAACTTTTAGACCAATGAATTACATTAAATCACACGGGTACTAAGTGACATTACATCATTTTAAGTCCTAATAACGTGCGAACCATTAATATGTGGATACATAGTGGGGAAAGTGTTAATAGATATATTGGGCCCAACAAGCCCCACTCGGGTCTACTGGAGGTCGGGCGGGTGCATATCTGTCATATCTAACTTACGGGACCGGGTGGTGTCCGGTGGCGGGTATTAAGGCATTTCTAACGTTCAGTAGTGGTTCACGACACTTTAGTATCATGTAACGATGTCTAGCTAGCATCATGTATAGATGTAAGGATTGTTGGTAGGGGTGTAAATGACACGTAGCGGCTCGAGAGCTACCCGGGATCGGCTTGGTAAAAAGCTCGAACGAGTCGAGCCTTAACGAGCCCGAGCCTAAAATATGGCTCGTTTAGTTATCGAGCCCAAGCTCGAGCCCTATATACAAAGCTCGATTGGGCTCGCGAGCCTAAACGAGCCCAAACATAATTATAAGTTATTTATATATCTCTTATAATTTATAGCCCACATCTCTAAAGCCCAAGTCCTTTTTTCATATGCCCATTTAATAACACTCGCGAGCCGAGCTTATGCGATCTCGAGTCGAGCTTTGAGATCGTTGAGATTGGTCTAAAATCACCTCTAGCCGAACCGAGCGAGCTCGAGCTTTTGATTTTGCTAGCGAGCCGATCTTGAGCTCAAGATTGTAGGCTCGAACCAAGCCGAGCTCGAGCTCGAGCTTCATAAAACCATGACGAGTCGAGCTCGAGCCCAGTCAGGCTCGGGATCGGCTTGGCTCGTTTACACCCCTAATTGTTGGGTCTCGTTTTACGAACTTTACTTACTTTTTCAAACTTTAAACTTTATGACTCATCGGCACTATATGTGTTGACGAACATTGCATGTTTTCTCAGGTCGCTAAGGTAGCTGCACTGGTCTACGATGCACTGAAGTTCACAACATAGGTCTGTCTCTTGCATCATTTGATAAACTTTTTTTCAAACCTTTAAACTATTATGTTTTGGATTGTAAACCGTTGATAACTGCTTCCGCTGTTCTATAGTTGTCTAACTTTTAAACAGTTTGGTTGGTTTTATTACGTTGTTTTCATATCATATAATTGTTGTTTATTGTGACCGTTGACTTGGATTTTGATGTGTCACGCGCCTCACGGTAAAACCCCGCAAGTGAAATTTAAGGGTGTGACATTTTTTCCGGGTTTTTTTTCGTGAACATTCTTTATATTCTATGCTTTGGAATATCCTGCTCTGCCATTTGCTCGACTAGTTCTCTATTATCTGAAGAAAACCTTCTCGCATACGCGTTACCCTTTAAGTTTTCAAAGGGTGTGTGGTTGTGCACCGGGTTTTTCACCTTTAACCTCCAAACCTTTCTCCGAGATTCAAGCACCCATATCAACTCAAACGAGCAACCAATTTTTTTGCTACCCGTCTTCCTCATCGTAGCAACACTCTTATACTCCCCACCAAGAGTGCATAGAAATATAACCTTCACAGAAAAAAGTTTATTATAAAATACGTTGTTAGTAACTTTTTAAATAATAATTTATAAAATACGTTTTTAGTAATTTTTTCAAATAATTAATTATAAATTTAGTTTTTTTTTTTGTAACATTTTAAATAATAAATTATAATATACCTTTTTAGTAACTTTTTAAATAATAAATTATAAAATAAGTTTTTTAAATTCACAATTCATAATGGTATTTATTAACCTTTTTAAAAACATGAGTGACTGAAATATACATTCACGAAATCGTCTAATTTTTTCTTCGATCTTTTTTATAACAATGACATATCCATGTTCCTTTCCCGTATGTTGTACCCAGTCGATCAACTCCTGGCGTGACAGAAAGGTCCGGTCAGTCTCAAACGAAACTATGACCGAGTTAGAGCCTTCCTAATCTTCTATCGACTTCTCCTCACCACCACTGTCTCCATTGTCCGGATAGCCTTGTTGTACAAATGTCTCATCACCAGCGTAAGCGTAGTTAGGATAACTTTGGTGATCAAATGGTGGCTCACCACCGTAACTGTAGTCAGTTTGACGAGGATAATGTTGTGCATACGGGTCCTCTAATAGGGTATTCAAGTCCAGTGACGCTGTCTTGTCACGATAAAGAATGCTAGACTGAACTTCATTGACATGATCTGGTTTAGACTCGTCGTAAGAATCACCGAAAACGAAGTCGTAATACGACATCTTGTATATTGTGGATAAAATTTGTATATCATGGGCAAGGATGTAAATGTAAAGTGAAAACGAACGTATCAAATGAACTTATAGTCACAATCCGATGGGCTAAAGTGCCTCGCTATGGGCAAAACAAGGCGCTTAGGGTTCACATTTTGCCCTTTTTGCAGACTTTATTAGACTTTCAGACCAATCAGTCAACCTCGTACCTCAAAGCGCCTCGCTTTAGCCAAAGCGAGGCGCTTTGGGTACGAGGTTTGACTGATTTGACATAAAGTCTGAAAAAGTAACCATAAGCGTCTCGTTGTGGCAAAAGCGAAGCGTTTTCTAGGGGTTAAAATAGTTTATGGGGTTGAAGTATAAGCACCCACTATAGATGAATAATATAAAAACATTCTTTTTAACATAATTACGTCATTAGAGTAATTACAGTAATTCACACTAGAGTAACTACGCAATTACTCTACAATAGTAATTACTATAGCCACCAGCGACATCTTGGTGGTGGGATAAGACTTAAGGACTATAAGGTCCTGGGTTCGAATATCACAAGGGGGTTTTTCTCATAATTATTTAGGGTGGAACAGTACTTCCACCAAATATTTTTTCTCTTTCCTCCACTCACAACCACTTACACTCACCTCATATAATTTGGTGGACACACTCACATACATTTGATGGATGAGATGTGAGTGCTCTAAATTGACAAAAAAAAAAAAAATTGAATAAAAGTGACAATTTTTGACAAATCTCAAAATCTAAATTGGCAACTAACTCTTCGGTATTGAAATACATGTTTAACTATAAAAAAAAAAACTTTTTTAACCATATGTAGAAGAACCTTATTCGCAAAATGCACTACCAACATCGAAACTACGTCGTTTGAATAAGAATCGTGAGGTTAGTAACTAGTTAATTCCCTACCTCCATTAACTTATCCAACCATTCTTAAACCCTCGACTCAGTAACGCCGCCGTATATCACATTTCCAAACACTACCATCGGGTCAACTGCAGATGGATGAGGGTTCAATTATCTCGTAACTTCTTCACCTTCTCCTTCAATCATCCGTTACTCAAATCACATCGAAACAATAATCTCTTCACTCGGTTTAATCAGTCAACTCTCGCTTCAATTCAACACTCTCCTTACGTCATGGGTTCTCAACCAGTCGAATGGCCGGCTAACAAAGTCAGGGACTCGTTTATTAAGTTTTTTGAAGAACGGAATCATGTGTATTGGAAATCGAGCCCTGTTGTTCCTGTCAATGATCCTACTCTGCTATTTGCTAATGCTGGTTTGTTATTCTGTTGTTATTGATTTGGTTTCTGTATTTGTTTTTGCTTATTTTGACCTAATTTTATAGTTTTCATACTCAGACAGTTAAATTTGGGATTTTATGTGATTAAGTATTATTATTATTGGATTGCTTGTAGTATGATTGTATACAAGGTTTAAAAGTATGGAATTGTGCCTCGAGGCGATTTTTCTTTGCCTCACAAGGCGTAGGAGGCGAACCGAGGCGTAAGCCGGAGGCGAAATTAGAAAATAAATATGTAACTCATTTCGTCATCGGATTCATCAAAAACTTCAAAAACAAACATTAAAAAGACATGGAATGCTTGAAATTGAGACAAAAGGTTCAAAACATCAAAAATAAACATAAAAAAACCCATTAGGCGCACCTGAGGCGCAGTTTTAGTTACCGCCTCAACTCTATGAGGCGCACGTCTCACCTGATTTTTAAACCATGATTGTATATTTGACTGCTTGTTTTGGCGTGATTTTATCGTTTTTGTATTCAAATAGTTGTGATTTTATCGTTTTATGAAATGAAAGATCTTATCAGTTAAAAAAAAGTTGTAGTTTAGGGATTTAGGATTGGGATTCAGAAACGGATCACCGGATTTGAACGTGTGTTTATTTGTTAGGTATTCAGTGTGGAAGTAGACTGCACAATGAAAGTTTGATTTTTGTAATTTGTAGCAAAATAAGTTTACATGTTGAGATCAAGAAGCAATAGGATTGAACTCAAGAAGTCAATTTCGGATTGTATTTTAGAATAATGGAGTATCTTGTAATTACCTATGTTAAGCTTTCGAGAGTTGCTTACGCGAATAATGAACATTTGGTTCTGCTTTAAAAAGTGATTCTTGCAAATTGAAGAATCAGAATCAGATAATATTTTTTCTTAGCATTACTCATTACCTAATTGTCCAAGTCAGATTATTTTTATTCTTAGTGATGTAAAAATTAGAATCATAATCTCCACCCGGACACCAACTCACTAATTGATTCTTATATTTTTTTTTTCTAATTTTTTATTTTTATAATAATTTGCAGGAATGAATCAGTACAAGCCTATTTTCTTGGGTACTGTTGACCCTAACACGGCTCTAAGCAAACTTACCCGTGCCTGCAACACCCAGAAATGCATTCGAGCTGGTGGAAAGCATAATGATCTTGATGATGTTGGCAAAGACACTTATCATCACACCTTTTTTGAAATGCTTGGCAATTGGTCGTTTGGTGATTATTTTAAAGAGGAAGCCATTGGTTGGGCTTGGGAACTTCTCACAAAGGTAATGATAATTTTTTTTCTCATTCTAAAGTTGGATTATTAATTTTCTTTCTCATGTTTATTTGGGTTTTGTGTATTGATGTACAGGTTTATAAGCTACCTACTGATCGGATATATGCTACTTATTTTGGTGGCGATGAGAAATTAGGTCTTCCTGCCGATACTGAAGCTAGAGATATATGGCTCAAGTATCTGCCATCTGCACGGGTTCTGCCTTTTGGTTGTAAAGTAAGTTTTTCACCAGCTCTTGTTATTTTAAACTGTTTTATCTGATCAGCTGTATTTCTTGATTCTTGAATATAAGTAGAGTTCATAATCTTGACGCATTTGCTTATGGGTGGGTTGATTCGGGTTATGTTTTTTCTTCTTCAATTGGGCCAAAAGGGTAAATAAAAAATAGCAAAACAAGGATTTGCGTGCATACAACCTTCTGAATTACTTCCACAAAATTAAATCATTATCAAAATAATGTATTTCTTGTAATCACATTTCACACTAATATAGAAGGACAAAATGTGTTTCAGCCTGTTTCAACTGGTAACAAAACTGCCAGCTTTGACCTCCCCGACTTGCGCATTTTGTCACATATAACACACCGTCGCTTTGGAGATAGGAAGAGTTAACTAATCTTGTTTATTCATTTTTTAATTTTGTGGCAGGACAATTTTTGGGAGATGGGTGACACTGGACCTTGTGGACCCTGTACTGAAATACACTTCGATAGAATTGGTGGTCGTGATGCTGCTGAGTTGGTTAATAACGATGACCCTACATTGATTGAAATATGGAATAATGTGTTTATTCAGGTAAAAGGAGCTTATATTAGTCTCATGTGTAAACATGCATTGTTTATAATAATTCATTTATTGTGTGTGTGCATGTTTCTAAAATTTCCACTCCGCAGTTTAATAGGGAAGCTGATGGTTCCTTAAAACCTCTGCCTGCGAAACACGTGGATACTGGAATGGGTTTTGAAAGATTAACTTCAATTCTTCAGAACAAAATGAGCAACTATGATACTGATATTTTTATACCTATTTTTGATGCAATCCAAGAGGTAACACAAATATTATATAATCACTCCTAGTTTGCATATGTTAATAGTTAATACATATACATTTCTTTGACTGTCAAGTAGGCAACTGGTGCTAGACCATATTCAGGCAAAGTGGGCCTAGATGATGTGGATGGAATTGACATGGCATACAGAGTTGTTGCTGACCATATCAGAACTCTTTCATTTGCCATTGCAGATGGTTCTTGTCCAGGTTGATATGGAAGCCTGCCACCTTTCTGTTTTTCATTTATTGCTTAAAAACCTATTTTTAGTGTGATCACTACCGATCAGATGTGCAAATAACTTGTCATTTTTTGGCCAAAATTCTTGTTTTTACAGGAAATGAAGGGCGTGAATATGTTTTGAGGCGCATCCTTCGCCGAGCTGTACGTTATGGAACAGAAGTACTGAAAGCACAACAAGGATTTTTTAATGGGTATCTGTCAAATTGATAATATATTGTATATTCTAGTCTTTTAAGTTAATTTTTTTGTCATTATGGAAATAGATTGGTAAAAGTTGTGGTGGATGTAATGGGCCATGTTTTTCCTGAGCTAAAACAACAAGAGGCACGCATTAGAGAGATTATAGCTGAAGAGGAAGCAAGTTTTGGGAAGACTTTACTTCATGTAAGCTTTATATTTTTTCTGGTAACTTTTTTGTTATGATGGAGTCACACGAGTCACTTACTTTACACAAAATCTGGTAGTTAAACTGAAAAAAATTAAACAGGATGTGCTTTAAATAACTTCAATCGTTGTTTGTATATAGAATAAAGTTATTCTGGGTCATCCTTTTGAGCCAAATAAGAAAAAAACAATAGGGAATACAAAGGCGAAAGTAAAGGTGTATGCAATTACAAGGACTAGAGTGCTCATGGTTGTTTATACTTTATAGGGAATTGAGAAGTTTAAGAAGACAGCTCAAGATATTCAGGGAAAGATATTTAGTGGACAGGTTAGTTTTTATTTTCATTTTTTTACTTGCTTCTGTTTCTTTCATCATTTATCATTCAAGAAGTAGTCTGTTGATGCTTTTGTTGGTGGTCGGTGATGCTTCAAGCTTTACATTTTTAGATGTCCATTTTATCCATCTTTTTAAACAAATCTCTGGGGTGCAGGATGCATTTGTTTTGTGGGATACTTATGGATTCCCATTGGATCTGACTCAGGTGTGTGGAGAGTTCTTTTGAATTTTGTTCTTTTCTGCAAATTTTATTTTATTACTAACGTCTAAATTTCTTATTCCAGTTGATGGCAGAAGAAAGAGGGTTGGTAGTTGATGTTGAGGGCTTTAATATTGCTATGAATGAAGCTAGAGAAAGATCAAGAAACGCCCAGAATAAGGTTTTCATCAATCTGCTTTCTTGTATTTTTTATCCATATAATATTACTACCTAAGAAGGTATTTTAAAAGTTTTATATTAATTATTATTTTGCTAGTTTACCAATGTTCCCCAATTAATAATGTAATATTACTGCAGCAATCTGCTGTTACAATTGTTATGGATGCAGATGCCACCTCAGCATTGCATAAGAGAGGGGTGGCTACAACAAATGACAGTTTTAAGTTTACATGGTTTAAGGTATGTAGACAAGCCTGTTCTGCTAAGTTGTATATCTCAATAACTCAACGCTAAATATTTATTTTTCAACTCAGCAGTGCACTAATGGCTTACATTTTGAGCTAATTTCAGGACCACAAAAGTGTGATAAAAGCCATTTACACAGGTTCTGAGTATGTGGACCGTGCTGATGCTGGCGATGATGTTGGCATAATTCTTGAGAGCACTAGTTTTTATGCGGAGCAAGGTGGTCAGGTTAGTGCTGGATATGCTACAAAATCATTGTACCATATGATCTGCAAGTTTTTCTCTCTTTTTCCTTGTAGAAGTTTGTATATTAATTTTGGACATGTTTTTTTTTTTTTTTTTTGGATTTTAGATATTTGATACTGGACTGCTTGGGGGCCCATCTGGATCATTTGAAGTCTGCAATGTTCAAATTTACGGTGGTTTTGTACTTCATCTTGGTAAAATTAGTGGGGAGTCAGCCCGATTTCATGTGGGTGATGAAGTAATTTGTAAGGTAAGCTGCTGACATGATCTAATATCAGAGGTGGCAATTTTAACCCATTCACTTATGGATGTGTAGATTTGAGACTTAGGCTTATGTTTTTCTTCACTGGGTTCAGTGGGTAAAATTAAAAAAGTTACCAAAAGTGTTATTTCCAATTTTTAAATTCTTCTAAATCAGTTCATTAAAAAATTTAGATTATTAACAAAGCAATAGAATTTTGGTAATCATAAATTATGTATATAAATCTTTGACAAAAAGTTGTTTTGGGTGAAAACAACCTGTACGGAAAGTTTCTTGTGTTAACCAGTTACCTGACCTGCCTGACCCGTCTATTATGCCACTTCCACTTATGGTGCCTTGGATTTCTTGTTTCATTTTTTGAGAATCTTGTTTAGGTGGACTATGAAAGGCGTCAACGCATTGCTCCTAACCATACATGTACACACATGTTGAATTTTGCTCTCAAGGTAATAATCTATACTCTCACCTTGATTGATCATTTTCAAATTCCTAACATTACAATCTTTGCAGGAAGTACTTGGGAGTCATGTTGACCAGAAAGGATCCATTGTTCTTCCAGAAAAATTAAGGTTTGATTTCTCCCATGGGAAACCCGTGAAGCCCGAAGATCTTCGTAAAATTGAATCAATTGTGAATGAACAAATTAAAGCTGAGTTGGAGGTGTCTGCAAAGGAGGCAAGCCTTGCTGATGCAAAAAGAGTAAATGGTTTGCGGGCTGTTTTTGGTGAAGTAAGCAGTCTGAAATTGATGTTGGCTTTTATATTTTCATAAATGCAAAGTACACAGATGCTATAATTACATTCCGGTACAGGTGTACCCTGATCCAGTTAGGATTGTTGCCATTGGTCGTCAAGTGGACGATTTATTGGCTGATCCTGAAAATGAAGAATGGTCTTCCATATCTGCAGAGCTATGTGGCGGTAAACACATTCTCAAAATATGGTGATTTTTTTAAATCCTCTTTAATCTTTTAAATAAAATTTTATGAATAAAACTAGGGACCCATATTTCAAATACACGTGAGGCAAAAGCATTTGCTCTTTTGTCTGAGGAGGGAATTGCCAAGGGGATTAGGAGAGTTACTGCTGTAACAACAGACTATGCTTTTGAAGCTATTAAAAAGGCATCTGAGCTTGAGCTGGAAGTTGATCAGGCATCTAAGCTGGAAGGAAGCCTTCTTGAGCAGGTTGGCATATTTAGATTTTAGACCTGTCTACCTATAAAATGTGTCGTGATGGGTTATGTTTTATCTTTCACGAATGGGACCATCAGGTCAAACGGGGCTCAAATGCATAAAACCCCCTAGAGTTGCTTTGACTGATTCTGTTATAATTACTTTTGGTAATCATAGTTAGCACACTTATTATATGTAAAATCCGATTTTTTTTTGGTAAAAAGTGGTTGTGGGCATGCCGGATTCATCCCACACTATTTTTTGCATGTTTTCACTCAAGCCCTATTTTACCCGCCCCCAACCCACTCTTCTCGCCGTTTATGTTTCTATCTACCCGTGTTTCTCGAATTTATTCTGTTTCTTGAAATGTTTTATCAGAAAGTGGCATCTTTGAATGGTCAAGTAGAGTCTGCCTCGATTCCAACAGCAAAGAAGACTGATCTTAAGGCAAAGATTTCCATCCTTCAGGTAGGACAATAATATTTTTTATAGTAACCATGTGTTCTTTCACAGTTTCAGTACTAGTAACTGAACTCTTATCAGAAAGTCAAATATTAAATGATAACGTTTTTTTAGAATCAAGTAATAAAAGCAAAAAAGAAGACTGCTGAAGAGAACATACGAAAAGCTGTTGAAGCTGCCACTGAGGCAGCAGAAGTGGCATCTTCTGAGGGGAAGGCCTTCTGCATTTCGCATGTTGGTGTAGGGTCAGATACTGCTGCTATTCGTGAAGCAGTTGTCAAAGTCATGGAGCAAAAGGTGGTTAGAAATACACACATAATTGTATTTGAGTTCTTTCTAATGTTTTTATTTTTTTAACATGTTTCGGTTTGTGGGCAGGGAATGGCAGTGATGGTTTTTAGCACTGATGAACAGTCAAAGAAAGCACTAGTTTGTGCGGGTGTGCCAGATAAAAGCGATAAAAGCAACCATCTGAAGGTTTTAGACTGGCTAAAGGCAGCACTGAAGCCGCTGGAAGGCAAAGGTGGTGGGGGTAAAGGCGGTCTTGCTCAAGGACAGGTAACTTGTTGATTTCCATTAGAGGTGTGATAAATGGGTTGCTCGGCTGGGTGGGTTCGGTTACTGGTCAATACCGGTTTGGGTCAAATTGCTCATTTCATAGTTCATGTTGAGTTTGGGTCGGGTCTAGTTGACCTCAATTACTTAAGAAAGATTTACAAGGCTGTATTCATTAAAGGTACACTTTGTGTGACTTTTGCTCCATTTTACCTGTTTTCTTTTAGCCCATTTTTTTAATAACTTTGGTTTGTGTGACTTGATAGTGATCAAGACAAAACCTATATGAACTAATTTGTAACTAACCGGGTTGGAATTGCGACCTTTACAGTTTACATTTCAATATAATCTACAAATAACCTCTATAGCCTGTTCATAATGATATCACTTTTTTTTTATTTTTTTTTTCCAGGGGCCTGATATAAAACATGTGGATGAAGCAATAGACGTTGCCAAGTCATTCGCAGCTCTCAAACTGGGCTGAAAGACAGAAATGTGCTGTGGCTGTGTTTAGCACATGTTGTCTAGCAGCAGAACATGTGATGGGCGCGCGCACACACACACACTGGCTGGTTCGGGTTATGCCACACTTATAGTGAACTAGAAGACAAACATTAGGGTGTTGACAGGTATTTGAATTTGATGTGTTATCTGTGACTGGGGTTCTGTTTGACTAAACTACAACATTTGGATTGTTTCTATGGTTTGGAGAACCTCTATACGAGTACTCTTATTTGGGCTTAAAAATGCATCTAATTTCATACGTGTTAGTGGTCCCTTCACATAGCCACTGTTACATATTGTTATATAGTCACATCTAAGACCATGTGTAGTGGGGCTTGAAAAATTTAAGGCCCCCTCTTCTGATGGGGTGTAGTGGGAGGGGGAAAAATTGGGGCGTTATTATAAAAAAAGTTAAAAAATAATAAAGAACAACAAACATCACAGCCATCTTCTTACATCACCATAACCTGATACTAGTATCATTCAATCCATCATCCTCAATATTTAGGCCATTATCAAGAAGTGGGTTATTGGGCCTTACCTATGTTGATGATTCTTGTGACCACAGCGCAGCCGCCGTCACTTCTTCTTTCTCTCCGTCGTGTTGTTGGCCGGAATCCCATCTCGATCCCCGGTTCTCACTCTCCCTTCTATGTAGTGTTGTATGTGTGTCTGTGTTTAAGTGACGTGCCATCATTTTATTGGTTGATCGATATTGCATTCAAGCGCCATGTTCATAACGCTGTGGCCGGTTTTGCATCCATAGCGCCCCACCGTAACGGTGTGTGGGGCGTGAATTTTGAAATCACGCTCGAGTACGTATGGTCTAAAAGGTATTCAAGTGTAAATTATCATTTTGATCATCTTGAGTTTCTAAAGTTTCAACTTTTATTTTATAGTACACGTCGGTATACATTCATATAGGTTTACGTTTTGACTTAAATTTTCTTTAGAATGAGCCAGGTAAGATAAAATACGTTTCCGTTCTTATTTTTACGTACGTTTTCAGTTACCTATTGAGTTTCTGAAGTTTCAAGTTTAATTTCTTATGTACATGTTGATAAAAATTCAAGTTGGTTTATGTTTTAAGGTATTTTTTTCCCGGAAATGAGTCATCACAGATATAATATGTTTTAATTCTTATTCTTATATACATTTGACGTAAACTTTCATATCGTTTTTGTTGTATTATAGCTTTATAGTTTTAGCGTCACTAACTGTACCATATTTAGGTATTCTCTTCTGGTTACTATGTCGAGTTTCGTGCAACTGAATCAGAAATGCACATGTTATCAAACCAAGACCAATTCGATTTAGCGCGTCGCAAAGCGCGCGGCCTAATTTATATCACGGTACATCTTAAACATTTGAGTTTAGGGACTACAACTGTCAATATCGTATTGTTTTGAACGGATGATCATCGACTCCATGGAAATCAAGTACTGACATTCTAATTTCCAAATCATGGCTGATTTCGAACCACCCTCCTTCTCTTTAGGCCTCGATTCAGAGCCCCAAATTACTCCGCTAACTCAACATACACATCATTCTTCTTCGAATCAGTTATCTGTAGCATTTACAACCTTCAAAGACAACGATGACGATTTTGAAACCCTAGTTGTCGATGATTCGGAGCCTGACTATCCGGATTCGGATCCGAAGCTGAACCGCCGCCGTCGTCGTAGCCTCACCGTCGGCGCCACGTCATCATCTTCACCGCCTTTGCATTCTACCGCGGTTAGGCATTCAGATACAGGCATGATAACTTTTTGTGGCAATTGTTTTTTTATTTTTTTATGCATATACATTAGGGGTGAGGATGTGAGATACTATCTAAATAGAATTAATCTACTAAACATACAAATATAGTACTTATTATTCTAGTTGTAGTGGAATAGCATTACTCTCGTTCAAATGAAAATTACTCTAGTTATTCGCATGTTTAGTACGACGATAAACCTATCTGTATTTGATCCTAACGCTTATACTTTAAATATATAGGAGAAAGTTAATATACAAATTGTCCATATACGAAATGTAGGAAACGACAAAAATCTGTCACATATTCTTCAAGCCAGGGGTATAACTAACTGTATAAGCCTCCATGTAAATATGTTGCAGGAAACCACAAAAATCTGTCCAGTAAATACGTAATTACGTATTTGTGCATAATCCCGTAACATTATACGAAACACATAACGTTATACAAAAATATGTAATCATGTAGCTCACTAGCTTGTAATCCTTTTTTAGATTAAAAAAAATTATAACAATAAATTAAAGAGAATAAAATGCTTGTTTTTATGTTGACGTTTGAAAGGTTATGGACGTTTACAAATTGTGGGGGAAGTGATTTTAAAAGTTAACAATAGTGCCTCTTCCTATTTCGCCTTGTCATTAATTGCTTGATTTGAGGACTACTTAAATCTCAACCATTGGATTGTTAGATCAATGTACCAAATTGTTTATATATTTTGTACAAGATCCTTTACATAAATATATATTGAAGAGTTATAAGATCAATATAATGTTAAACACAACCGATATCTAGAAGGCAATTCATAGTGAAAAACACACATTTAGGAACTAGAACCGAGCTAGTTGATGCTTTTGACACTAATTAGGTTCAAGTTTCTTTGCCCTCAGTCTTCTAATGCATACTGTTAACTTATTATTGTTGATATCAGATCAACATCTTCATACACAGCATCATATGGTGTGTACCAGTTTAAATGGTCTAGATCCAGTTACAGCAAGCTGCGATAACCCGGTGTTTCCAAAGTTAATTGCCAGTCCTGTTAGAGGATTTTGTTTGACTCATTCTGACTCGGATTCTTGTGACTGTGTTGTCAATAGAAAGTGTAATGGATCGGCTTCGAATTCGAATCATGGGAAGTTTGATGATCTTCCTCAACATGTAAAGAGGAAGCAAAATGTTTCATTTGCATGGGGAGATTTCCCGAAGGCTTATCGTTATTTTTTTCATGATGATCCTAGGATCCAAGAGCTTGTTCGAAGTCGCCTACCTAATTTTTTCCCTTTGGGTAACATGTTCAACATAGATATTGAGCAGCCCAGTACATCAAAGATTGATTATATGTAAATGAAGCTTGACATTCTTTTCATCATTTGGGTGATGTTTTTTCTTGTAGTTTTATAGCACATGTTTGTCTTGGTTTTAGGGGGCAATTTAGCTTTGATGAAAGCTCAAAACAAGCTGCTAGAACTATCAAAGATAGGAAAACTTCAACTAGCAGGAAAAATTCAAGAAAATCCAAAACTGAAGAGATGTCACAAGGTTGGGTAAATCCAAAACTTGGTGTTGATAAAGTGACACCAAAAGGAGCTGTGAAAAGAAAGGTTCATGCAGCCCGCCAAAGTGCTGGTCAATGGTTAACAAGTTCGGATGGAAAGAAAGTAAGTTGATGTCTTTTTAGGTTTGTATACTATAGGGGTTGTCTTTATATTTATAGTATCATCCAATTGTATGATAATCATTCCAAGTGCTTTTTAGAAGGTATTTATTAGAGGAGGCAGTTTAGACCCATTTACTTATGAATGAGTTAATTGCGGTTGAACCGTGGAAATACTAACATGGTAGGGGAGGATCTGCAGCGGCAGACCCATACTGACATGGGATGAACGGATTAGGCATGATTTGTTAGATTTGCACCTCTTCCGAGGACATGATTGGGGATAGGAGTTCTTTCCTCCTGGAGACGTAGGATAGAGGTTATGGACTTATAGGGGAGTGGGTAGATTTTGTTGTAGTTTTGTATTGGGGCCCTAATTTTCGTCTACACTTAGCTATTTACTGCAATTTAGTTGCGTTAGCCTTACCATCGCCCTAGCTTTGCCTTAGATTTTACACTTGGCTATTTACTACACTTTAGTTGTTTTAGCCTTACCATTTACTACACTTTAGTTGCGTTAGCCTTACTATTGGAAGCATCTTCTCTATCCCTTTGGATAGAGGAAAGGTTTGCCTTCATCTCACCCTCCTGCTATGAGTGGAATTTTACGGGGTACACTTGCTTGTTTTTAGTTGATTGCGGATTTGCGGTTATGTTTTTATCTCTTAACTTATAAAATGGGTAAATTTAAACCCATTGAAAATCACCCAAAGTGTATTGTTAAAGCATACAACCGTATAAATCATTATATTCTACAAATTAGCGTACTATTTAAATAATATAATTCTTCAATTCTTATAATCATATCTAGTATAATTTAAAAAATGGCAAAAAAAGATTTACAGGTCATCCCAACCAAACCTACCCTTTTAACCTGTCACGGGTCACCACGTCCACACATTTTGACACCTCTATTCATTAAGGGTAGCTGAAAGCCATCGTTTTCGTGCTTCAAATTGGGTATTATGTACAATTGATTTCTTGGGCATCTGTGGTTCAGATGCATGGATCTTCAATTGTTCAGGAGCTTGATTTATTGTTGTTTGTGGGATATACTAGAATTATTAAGGAAAATGAGGAAAATGACAATCTTTTGAGACTGGCTATTGTTAATATAAACTGAACCGATTTTTTATTACTTTCAGGTCTATGTTGGTAAAAGCGGTCAGGAGTTGACTGGCCGAGTTGCATACATGCAGTACAAAAAGGTATGTGCTTGTATGTTTTCTTATATTATATTATATTATAACTTGGTAAGTTATAAACTTTTTTGATAAATTATTCTTCACAAATTTCACTTGATGCAATGTATGTTTGTATTGAACTTTTGACAGGAAAGTGGATTCGGGTTTAGAAAGGTAAAGAGGAAATCTGTTGCCAAGAAGAAGAAATGAATGCTGCAGTGTGTGCAATGGTTCAATGGGTAGAACTTTTGTAATTATATTTTTTAATACAACGACCTCTGATCTTTTTTATTAAAAGATACAAATTTAGATTATTATTAGTTCCGCAATATCGAGCGAATCATGTTATATTCCGGTGTTACTTTATTATTCTTGCACTGGCGCTCCTTGCAATTATTTGTGGGTATTTGCTTGGGTTAGATTGATCAACAAATGATATAAGAGCCTACTGGTTCTAGTATTTTTGGAAGCGATAGCAAAAGACGAGTAAGTGAAGATCGACGAATTTAATGGCCATAGTTTAGTTTTTTAAATGATGCATTTCAAGAATTACTTGTTCAAAAGAAACTCCATGAATCACCAAGAGACAACCTGAAAAGATGTATCAAGAGGATTGAGAACTATTAGAACAATATATACACACTTGGTTTGGTCAATTTATCTCATAAAAAATGTTGCTTTTAACATCGTTAATGAAATAACTACTAATGATTTGATTAAAGCATTTGTTAGCATCTATGAGAATCGGTCTACTTCAAATAAAGTCTTGTTGTCTCTGTTACAACCCAAACAGGAGAACTCATCCCAAAAGACTAGTCTGATGGAAGAGAGAGCCCACTTGGGTTATACACCCCACATTGGTTGCCCATACAACCGATGTGGGACAAGTCCCATACCTTGCAATGATTTTAGTCCATAACAGTCTCTTTCCAGCGACTTAACTCAAAAATGGCACACGACTATGTAGTTTACATAAGCGACTACCAACACTTCCAACATAGTTGTGCCACACAATTCACAGGCTCCCTACGAAAATATTAATGGGAATCCACAAAGCCCTTAATTATTCCTGTAAAAAAGCTTAACTCAGAGGGTGTTTGGGATTGAGTTTGGAAATGCAAAAGTGCTTTTGGTCAAAAGTGCTTATTGGCTTGTGACTTTTTGAAAAGGAGTTTTAAAAAAAGTGTTTGGATTAGCTTTTGGGATGAAAAACGTCAAAAAGTTAATAGATTGTCTTTTTTAAGTGTTTCGCTTAATTTATTGTGAATATTGGTTGTATGGGTGGTAAATTTGTAAGTTTTTTCCCAAAAGTCAAAAGCCAAAAGCCAGGATTTCTAACTTTTCAAAAACAGCTTTTCCACTCTTAAAAGCCAAAAGCCAAAAGTCAAAACAGAAAGTGCTTTTGGGTTACACAAACAACTTATTGACTTATTGGCTTGTTGAAAAAGCCAATAAGTCAATAAGTTGTTTTGAAACTCAATCCCAAACACCCTCTCATATTGATGGCATCATAGGCCACAACTATGTAAAGCAACACCACATAGTCATGTAGGTTCTGTGAAAATTTCATTTTAAAGACATACAAGCACAACTCTGTCAACATAAGCACATACCGTGTTCTTCCACGTAAGTTAATCCTGATCAGTTTGTTTTCTATTTCACAAACTTGGTTCCCCAATTCATCTAATTTACCCCAATTATTCCATTGGCAGTTTAAATGAGTTATTCTATGTATAAAACTAAACTACACATACATCATTCTATACTTTACTAAAGTTTGCCCCAAGCTATCAACACCCCTTCCTAGTTTCCATCTAATGGATATGAGCTTTATTTGCTAATTTTATACTGGGCCAAGCCCATTAGCTTCAAAGTTCACCAAAACGAGTTTGATCACTTTCCATTCCAAGTCACTAATCTATACATATAATAAACCAAAGCCATTTTGATGACATGTCATAATATTATGCAATCTCTCTTTTGAGAGATACCACATAGGATGTGATGTGGTAACTCTAGACCAATTAAAAAAAATATGGTTTAAATATGATTTAACATAATCTATTAAATACCTAATCTACTAAATTTAAATATTAAAACTTTAATATTTTATCTCCCATGTTTCCTCTCATAACTTTTAAACTTTAATATCTTTTATATACGAGATTTTTTAAAGAAAAAAATTACACCAAATTAACGAGCGTTTTATTATCTTTCCAACGAGTACCATAGTGCTATATAAAAAACGGAGAAAAAAACGACTATTTTTTGTAACCCGATAAGTATTGTGTCAGGTTTGGAATTAGTTTAAAAAAAAATTGTGGGTTTAGGTCGGGCCTGGGATTAGGTGATTTCCGACCCAATTACCCTTTTTTATATTAGAATATGATAACTTATGGCAGAGATTTGTTTAAAATAATAATAATAATAATAATAATAATAATAATAATAATAATAATAATAATCATCATCATCATCATCATTAATCATATATTGGCAAGTCATTAATTATGTTGTCATATTAGATATTTTATTATGTCATATTAGATATTTTAACCCGGGACGCTCTCCAACAGATAATTGTTATATAGATGTCATTTTTATAGTTTAGATACTTCTAATTTTATTCACTTTACTTAGATTTCTCTACCCCGGGATGCTCCCGGGGTATAAGCTAGTCTATCTATATAATAAATGAAAACACTAGGGTTGAATCCTAGCTTTTTAGAGGGTCTTCAAGGATCCAACTTCTAAATGGAGCTCCATCTTAACCCGTATTTGAGCAATATGAACCGTATATATTTATCTTTTTCTATTTCTCCTTCTCTCTAGATCTTTAACCTAGCGCCTCTCTTTCCCGTAAAGCTATACCCTTCGTTTTTTTTGCTCGGCGATACTCTCTTTCCGACTGACCCACAACCCTCCTTAGGGTTTCGAAAGGTATGTTTTTCACTAAATTCGTCTCTGTTTCCGATTCATCTTTGCTTATGTGAAATCCAATTAGATTTTTGTCATTTACCCTTAACCACATCGGAATACATGAATCCGATATACATACAATCGGAACAGGAAGTTGTGAATCCCAAACCACTATAACTTTTCCGATGTGTTTTAGGGGCTTTACATAAACTAAATAATTACATGTTTTCAGATCTGTTGTTTTATTGTTCTTATGTTAAACATTTAAGTATTCTCCGATATTTTTCAATTAGGGATTCCGATTCGATTTATAATGTGCATATTAATAGTGTATGGGATTCATCTTCCAATATCGATTACCTGTTTCCGATAGTGTTTCCGGCAGGTTTTCCGATCTATGTTCTTAGGTCATACTTTTTTTTTTCTTTTCCGATATGTCTAAAAAACTGGTTAATTGTTTCTGCTACACTTTCAGATCCAGTTTTATTTTATATGTGTGTGTGTGGGGGGGGGGGTGTTCTTAATTTTGTAGTGATCATACAAGATGCATATGTATTATCATACACTTACATATCTTCAGCTTCAATTTCTATTTCTTTGTCAAAATCTTATTGTATTCAGGGCAAGTCCGTGTGAATTTCGTATTCCTCTGTCAAAATATGTGAAAACTGTGTATCATACACGTGTTTCTGTTGGGATGCGTTTCCGGATGTTCTTTGAAACTTGGGAATCAAGTGTCTAGAGGTAAATTAGCTGATCTAGAATTTATATTTATTGTTGAATTTAGTGCTAACCAGTCTTAACAATATATCATTTTACTCTATAATACTAATATGTAATAATCAGTGGGTTCATTTTTATCGAATAGTGATCTTTATCTTGTAATGCTATATCTTATGTGAGGATTCTTATGGTTGCCTAGGTACATGGGTATAATAACTGGCATAGGTGACTTGGATCATGTTCGTTGGTCCAATTCTCATTGAAGATCTGTCAAGTTAAATTAACAAATAAGCTTGAAAAAACAAGTGGGCTGGTTCGGGTTGAGTAGCAAGTCAAAATGGTCTGGTTAAAAAAAAATCAACTTGGAGTCGTTGATCTCTACAGTTACTGTCCCTAGAATAAACATTAATAAATTATCCGCATTTGTTAGATTTACTAAATGAGTTATCTTACAATTTCTCTTCGGTTGGTTGGGATGAATCAACAGCGGTGAGAGGCAGCCAAGCGTATCATTATGTGAAATTGTACCATTAACAACATTCCCATGCATCCATCACTGTTTCCCCTACGTCTTAAACACCTTCGGTATCCTGGAGCCATATCTTTTCAAGGTATATATTTGTTTTTACTTTCGATAGTGATCAAACAGTTTTCTTTCGACTTCAAAATTGTATTTTTTTTAATTGAACAAACAGCATAGATGATGCACTTATTGGGATGGCATGGATGAGAGGTAAAACGGGGGACCAAGAACTAAGTTCTCTAAACTTTCAATCTGTTGGCATGCTTCCTTGGATGCATCAAAGAATCGACCCATTGTTCCTTCAAAGTAATCTTAATCAGTAGTATCAAGCTGCATTGGTTGGTCTAGGAGGTGGAGATGCTTTAAAACGACAATTTATTCAGTTTCAGCAGCAGCCCATTCAATACCCTCATAAACATTCGGTTTCAGGCGCCTCAAACCCACTTTTCCAACACTTTCAGTAACTGATTCAACCGCTAATTCCTCAACAATTTATGCATGGTCAAGTTCAAATACCACAACAAGTCAACAGTCAACCAGCGGAACAACAACAAGAAGCAGCAAGTCAACAGTAAACAACAGTCAAATTCATTTTCGGAGCCACTCCTAATTCAACATGGACAATATTGTAATTTGTCTGATCTCTTAACCAATGATTTATCTTGCTATAAAGAGTTTTATCTGGAGGAAGTAGTATATGGTCTTTGGTTTGTTGTATGCAAATGCTTGCCCACTAAGTGACACTTCATATGATTTCACAGCTCAAGCGTCTAAGGAAAACATTATACACAAATCTATTATTACGGGTGCTTTCTGTTTCTTACCATATACATCATGCTTTGAATTTATAATAGTGTGTTATTGTATTTAGACACATTTACGTAATTCATTATAATGGGTTTCTTATTTTTTTTTTCAGGATGCGTCTTTCTTTGATAGAGAACCAGCTAGAAATTTGACCAGCAGGCTCGGGCAGATTGTCGAAAGCATGATGAATAACTCTCTTCAGGTTGAAACTTTTGTCAACATCCATTTTCCTACTTACTAACATCGTTTATTCTTATCCACAATCCACATATTCTAATTTGTATGCAAAATATCAGGAACAGGAGCACTGATTAATTTGCTGACATTAAGTTGGCGTCTTGTGTTGTCATCTTGCTTTTTATGCATTCTTCTGTGCATGATCTTTCTGGCTTATGGATGGTTAGTACCTAAAACTTTCTGTATTTAGTAGAAAGAATTTCTAATGTGGATACAATATAAGGTTAGTTTGTTCAATAGTAAATTTAGTATTTCCATAATCAGTAATCTTAAAAAAGTAACTACAGTGATACACTAATATAGTTATATGAGTGTACTTGACCAGTCAACTCTGGTCAAACCCATTCAAACAGCAGTAGCTGCTGCGTTTATGATCAGTTTTCGGATATGCTAATCGCCATGATGCCCTAACACTCACTATTTTTTCTTGAAGATTTTTTAAATTGGTTACTAAAGTAAATTGAATGTTCATTATTGATGTTTTTGTATATATTTTTGTGTTATCAGCAAATATGGAATAACATAGGTGAGACAGAAGCAGAGAAAGATAGAATGTTAATAGAATTGGAGATAGAATGTTTAGAAGTGTACAGTAAGAATGGCTCAAAAAGTTTGCATTCGTTTTTGCTTTCTTGGGTCTTGGACCGAAAGTTGACTAAATCTTATTATGTTTATCAGTTTTGCTCTTTGTTATTTCGCTAATCATGTCTAAGATTTTGTGCAATAATCATACAAATAAAATATTTTGAGGTAATATCATCGATTTGTGTTTCATGTTCTCTGTCATATGTTAATTTTTTTTCCAGTTTCTTTCTTCTATATAAATTTATCATTTACATGTTCATCAAGCAGCAGCAGTGGTTTGTAATTAGTCACTTTCGAAGTCTGATGACAATCATGATTATAAAATGGTTTATTTGCTCTTCTTTTTATTTATTGTTGTTGCGTTGGACATTTCTAAATGCTCATATCTTTGAAAGATAGCTATGAAACGAATATCTTCTCTAGGCTTACATGTTGAAATATGATTCTATGCAGGTAATTGCTTTAGGGCGATTCAAATGAAGCATTGCCTTTAGGCCTCCCACCTCCTGAGGGCCCAACTTTGTAAGTTTTTAGGTATAGGAACTTGTGAGTCGAGAAGGAAATGATAGGGTTACAGTCAACACACACTCCAGCAGGCTGATGAATACATTGAGAGCACAATCGTTGCTCTTTGCTGGCAGCTAATTGATGGGGCTCTGACCTGCCCATGTACAATCTCGTGACCCGCCATACAAAAATCCTAAAATCCTTTGTTTCCAACTATCCGCCTCATATATTCTACATCCGATATCTCCATATCTCGCCTACAATCTGTCCACTCTTCTGGATCTTTTTTGGTTCCTAATACAGGTAAAATGTTCATTATATGTTCATATTCATTAATTCTTTTTTTTTTTGTTAATCACGTTTATTCATTAATCAGTTTTGATTTTGGTTCCTAATACATGTATAATGTTCTATTATATTATATGTTTATATTCATTTATCGGTTTTGATTTTGGTTCCTAATACAAGTATAGTGTTTAATTAACACAAACAACCGTTGCATTGGCGGAGACGGTGGTGTTTGATGGCAGCGATAGCGGCGTCACCGACTAGGGTTACGACTTCTTACTCAAATAAACAAACAAACTACCCTCCTCTATTGCTTCCACCTACTCAGCGTCAGGTGTGTTTGTAAAAATATAAGTTGTTGATTTTAATTTTCAGTTTTTTTTTAATCTACTTGAACTATGATTAATGATGTTAATAAATTCTATTATGTAGAATCTGTGTATGTTTTATTATAATATCTTAACATGAATTTGCTAATAGAATGGTTATTATGTCTCAGTATCATTGATTATTTGAGTTTGTAAGTTGTTTATTTATTATATGGAAATAATTAAAGAGGAACCATGGTTTTGTTAACGGAGCTGCAGAAATTGCTGGTTTCAGTAGCTGTAATTTGATGATGCAACATACCAATATTATTATTATGTATCAAATTAATTTCAATGTTGTCGTTTTCCCGTGTTTAAATGTGCTGCTGATATTCGTTACTTGCTACCACAGCTTGAAGCTGCAAATTAACCATTAAACGCTTTGCTGGTTTCTCTTATTAACTTTTATTTTACAAAACCTAAATTATAGCTTATGCTTTGTTATTTCAATATTCCGAGTATTTACCAAGATTATAAAGCCTTTCTGTTATCACACACTACCCGGTGATAGAAACCTATAAGAAATATCAAAAATATTTCAACACCTTTAGTAACTAAGTCTCTTTGGTAACTTAGGTAACCCGGTGATAGAAACCTATAAGAAATATCAAAAATATTTCAAAAATATTAGGAACCAAAATCAATATTTCAATATTGATTTTGGTTCCTAATACAAGTATAGTGTTTAATTAACACAAACAGTCGTTGCATTGGCGGAGACGGTGGTGTTTGATGGCAGCGATAGCGCGCGTCACCGACTAGGGTTACGACTTAAGGTGGTGGCGGTACACTAATCTGGTACAATATGCTAAGGGGTTCACTCTTCATCCCCATCTCTATGGGCTTTCTAAGGTTCATGGCAAAGTTTTGGGGGATTGTTAACCTACAATGGATTATTATAGACTTTAAAACACTAAACTAAGTCATATTTACAAAAACTATACTCAGAAATTATTTGTTTTAAATTTAGACGTGGGGTTTGGGATTTGCAAGAATAAATTGAAAGAAAATGAAGTGAATATGATATAGTAGTTTCTTAATGATTAACTGGTGATTTGAAAAGTAATTTGATCAAAGTTTGGATTGATAATGATATTAGTAGATACTTCCCATGTGCAGTAGGGATGATAGTAGTTTTACGGTAGCCGGTATGTTGTCTAAGGTTGTCAATACATTGCTACCAGAATAAATCAATCAAAATGCTCACAGTTTTGCTTATCTTATGAAATTAATTGTATTTTTATGACGATGTTTGCTTATAAAGATTTTTTAAAGAGGTTGACAGATGGAGTTGTTGAAGTTCAAATGCCGGTTCTTGAACACGTCAAGCTTTGTATTTTATCCAATCCGTCCGGATCAGAATCTCCTCAGTTTATTGGTAAGTTTTACTTTAGAAACAATTTTGTACAATGGGCACTTTAGGTTTAGTGGAATTTATAAATACTGAGTTCTTATAATCAATTAGAAAAACAATATAGACTAAGATGGGAATTGGTTTTGTGCAAATTCAATTGTATATTAATAGTCCATAACTGTTTTCTTAAAGTCTGTGTTTATCTAGCTGTTTAACTATTTTTATAATTGTATGGACTTCACTCCAGGCAGTTTATGTTGCAACAACTCAATATGGTTAAATATCCTTCTTACATTACATTGTAGCCGAGTATCATGTTGTTTTTGATGCACCAAATGATGACGAAAGGACCCCTGTATGTTAATTTTTTAATTTAAAAGTATGTATTATACTTTTATGGTATAACAAATAGCTGAAATGGTACTTTCTACGAATTTTCACACAATCGCTTGCAAATATGCGAAGGAGTTGGAAACGTCTCTTCGTATTGGTGACTATATTTCTACTTCTGACGCCAACTACAAAATATTGTACAACTGAGACGTTTTTTTAATGCAACATAGGTATCCGAGAAGCAATGGTTTGTGGTGTTTGTGATACTTTCTTACTGGATTTTTTGCTATTTTTTTTTTTTGCAAATACAAGACTTTTGTCTCTCAATGTGTGTTTGTGCCTACCAATGATATTAGTTAGTTGATTGAGTAATGCTCCTTTTACTTATATATGGGTCACTTTAGATAATGCTCCTTCCTATAAACGGGTCAAATAAGGTAATAGTCGGTTAAAATGTTGTTTTAGTGGTGTAGGTTCATGTTTGTTTACATATAAATTGGTCGATTTGGGTAATGTTCCAACTTTTCAATGGGTCAAACAGGGTAAAAGTTGCCAATAGTGTGTTTTATGGTGGTTTGATTAGAGTGATGTTCCTTTTACTTATACATAGGCCATAGGTGAATTGGGGCGATCTTGCTTTTTCTTAACGGGTTGATTTGGGTAACGTTTACCTTTTCAAATGTGTCAAATAGAATAAAATGTGCTTAAAGCTTTTTTAGCGTGTCGATTTGGGTAATGCTCATCTTCTCAGACGTGTCAAATTAAATTGTGAAATATAAATGGTAGTTAGTTTCTTATTTTTATTACTTTCTTATTGTTGTAGATGCCCTAAGTCTATTTTTAACACATACCATTTAAGTCGTTTAATTTATCAGCCTAATAATATGGCTTTAATATAATGCTTGATCTATCTGAAATTTTGTGCAAAACAGAATGCTTCTATTTATTTTCCACTAGGGACCTTTAAATGCCATGACATTAGGAGAAACCTATTCGTGTTGTTGGATTTTGATTTTGGTAAGGCTGAATGGTTATTTGAGTTACAAGTCTTATTATCCTGACCATCTTTTTGATGATGTAGGACCATTTTCTGAATAATAATTCAGTTCAAGTCAGTCTAATTGTAAGAGTTTACATTGGTGATTCAAAGAATAATGGTTCACAAAGAATGGTTAATTTATGAACCAAGCAGCAAATGTTGTGTACAAAAAATATTTGGAGATTTATGAATAACTTTATGAGATTTTAAATTTTCACTTTTTTTTATTTAAGGTTTATTAATATTTGGAGATTTATGAATTACTTTAATCGTAGTAAACGCTCATGTGATTGTTGCCACATTACTCAAATTAGTTGCGGCTACTAGAGGCAAAATCCGTTAGGCCAATGATTAATTCTGGAATTAGATCAAGAAATATTTTTATTTACAATGTTGACCTATCATTTTACGAACCAAGAAATATTTGGTCGATGCATCAATCATTGCATTACATTAAAATAAATTATGTCAAATCAAAGTTTAGTTGGTCGATATATCAATCATTGCATTATATTAAAAGCCTTATATCATATTTTTGCACTCAATCAAATCCATACAAATTGTATAACCTAACAAAAATAAGTAAAGCAACTTGCAAACTACAATATTTTTATTTGGAATTTTCATTTTACTTGAGTGTACACCCAAGTTAGTCCAAATACGTTCCTAATAAAGCCTTAAAATCATTCTCCATCTATGCAATTGGATGTCTCATTCTGTAAAATGATTGAACATGAATTAACAATACCCATGGTAAAGATTATTAATTTCAATTTTTTTTATTTTACACGTTTTATATAAGATTATATCGGATTTTAATTGTTCACGTGTACAATAATTTTTCTTTCAGGTTCTACCTTATTCCTTTGTTGCTAATCAGTATCCCGATGGACTCCCTAACTTGCCAATTAGTATGTATGTAGATGACGAACATCATTGGAACATGTCAATTAAAAAGATTAGTCGTAACTATTGTTTTTGTAATGGTTGGGTGAAATTCCTAAATGATCTTCGTCTCCATATTGGTGATTTAATTTGTTTTGAAAAAAAAGGAATTCAACTGTTTTCATGTTATTACTTTTAATAAAAATGGTCGTCAAATGAAATTATTCAAAGTCCCTACTAACAATGTTTTAGAAGAAGCTAACAATGTTTTACAACAACCAATGAGTTTGAATATGCAACAATTTCAAGTATCTAACTACGATGGTTTACCTGGTTTTGGATGCACTGTTACAAATGAATTGGTACGTTTAGTCCTGTTTGTATCGTTCTTGCTTTAAACTGTTAGATGACATTTTGCATTTAACATCAAAATTCATACATATTGCATTATCAAACATTTAGTAACCAAAACAACTTGCATAATACAATTTTTTTTCCTACTTTTTTCATTTTACTTTTGGGTGAACCGTGGGTCCCCACGGGACTCTAACCTAGTTATATATATATACATTTACCAACTGATTTACGCATGTTTTGTTGTACCATGCTGTACAAGTGCTTCATCTTTTACTTTCCAGCTGTGAAGGGAGCAAGACACCAATTATTTGCTCTTGCTACGTGTAAAAATTCAAGCCTTGCAATTATCTCCTCTTTTACCCTGCAACAAAACCACGCACAACAACCACCACCACCAATATTACCTTTTCCTTTCTCTCTCAAAAAAAAATCTAACCCTTCGCCTGAGACACCACCACCAAACAACCACCAAACAACCACCGCCACGACCATTCAGACCATTATGTTGAAGCGGATCTTGCAGCAGCAGTGACTCAACGAGCAACAACGAATAAGTAATTTTTTTCGGCCCCTACTCTAATTCTTTTTTCCTTTCGATTTCAGGTTGTCAGAAACAACCACTGTATAGGACTCTACTCCGATATCGGCAAAAGAGCCAGAGATTCGTTCCTTCTCTCTCTCTCTCTCTCTTGAAGTCTCTCTCTATCTCTCTCTCTCTCTCTCTCTCTCTCTATATATATATATATATATATATATATGGGTTTTTAAATGTGTTTGATGTGTGATGCAGATCTTTTATACAAGGATTACCAAGGGGGCCATAAGCTCACCATCACCACCTATTCACCTACTTGAGTGGTCAGTCATTTTTTTTTTACTTTGTTTTGCAGATCTCTTAAATCGTTGTGAACGTCATTGTAGTTTTATATTATAATTTAGTTGTATGTTGTTGACGAATGATTATTTGTTTGTTTGTAGTTAACTGTAGGTTGGGATAATCAATAAGTTTGCTGGTAAGTAATGAATGGAACAATCTGAGTAACATATGAGGTCTTTTGGTTTTATATTCCTATATTTTGTGGCTGAATATGGATGAACGACAAGCTGGTTTAAGTTATGATTATCGTGAATATGTATTGTTAGTTCCTTTTGATTTGACAATAAGTTTTTTAACCACCATTACGTTGTTGTTTCACTAACTGTCTTTGCATTATGTTTTTGTTGGTGACAGATGTTGCTACACGTATATTAAAAAACCCAGAAAAAGTTCGATCAAATCTTTTAAGACTACCTTAAGTGTAAGGCGTTTACTAGATATATTTTCTTTAGTATTTCGTATTCTATGGTTTTAATTCGGGTGACTTGCCTATACGTGAATCATGATTGTTCTTAGTTTAACGTAACATACCCATCGAAATACCATGTGGCAGATGTTTGTTGTACCCAGCAAAATACCATGTTCAGTGACTGGTGGCGGCGCTGGTAATACTAACCCTCCTAGGCATTGTTTGTTGTACTTCTGGGTACAATTGTTTGCTGCTGTGTTTGTGTATTCCACATGGTTATTAGTTGTCCATATATATATGTTCGTATCAATAACTCAATTAAATATGAAAGTGCAGGTATATGTCCCGTCAAAAATTTAATCAATATTTCCACTTCCTCTCTACTCATCGCCATAATCACCACGACCACAACAAAACCACCAACATCGTTGTCTCTTCTCTCTAGAAAAACTCAAACCCATCGCCTCCCACAACCACCAACGAAGTCACCATATGCTGAAGGGGACGGGCCACAAGGATGGTGTTCTGTGGTGGGTGACCAATCAGAGACTAAATCAACCTGAAACGAAGGCAATTTGGGGATTCTTGGTGTAGATCTTGCTTCGTCGATGACTCAACAAGCAGCAACAAACTTTTTTTGTGGTGTCAATCCCTACTCTAATTTTTATTCTTTTTTATTTCAGGTTATCAAGTTTCATCGCAACTCTCAAGATCGTCAACATCTTAAGGTGCAATTGTTAGTTTTAGGAAGTTAATTTGGATTTTCATGTGCAGTTCATAATTAGGAATTGTTATGTGCATCACGATGGAGAAAGAGGTGTTTGTAATTGGTCTTTTATCGCCCTTTCTCCTCTCCGTTTTAGCTGTAGTTTTAAGATTAATGTTTTTTTTTCTTCCCATGACATATCTTTGAAGAATATATATGATCTCCTTTTTTTGTTCATCGCTTAATCGCTGCTTATGCTTTTCAATTTTTGTAGTGGGGTTTTAAAATTCAAACTTTTGTCTTTGTTCTTACACAAGCCTTTGTAAATCCACAATAACTAAGCTTGAAGTAGTGCAACTATGGTTGTATAGTACTGTAACTATGGCTGTTCCTTTGTGAAGCAAGAATGACAAAGCTTCAAGGCTGCTATAAACATCATGTAGTACAGTAATTAGGCCTGGTCAGGTCTTTTGACTCTTTTGTAACACCCACGTGACATATCAAAGTACTGTAATATGCAGCCTACAAAACAACACTCAATATACTAACAGCTTAGAATCCTTTTGTAAATTGTATTACAATGCTTCAAGCATTTCGTCAACACCACGCATGAACCGCCACGACGCATTGTTGAAGCATTTCGTCAACACCATCTGAATAAGCACGCATGAACCGCCGCAACGCGCGGGGTCAAAAACTAGTTTAAAAACACTTATGAAAGCAATTAAGCCCCTCAAGTGGCTTTGTTTGGACTTTAGCTAATAAGATTTAGGATTTTTTTTTCTAATTAAATCTTCTTCTTTAACTTTGTGTAAATTTTAGAACAACAAATCACAATAATGGAAACTAGTTTATTTTTAATAGAATATAAAAAATTTCAGGCTGTTGCACGGTGGCAGTGGTTGAAGAAGAGGCAATGGTGATATTATTGTGCAAGGTTGTGGTATGAAATGGAATTCCTAGGCGGTTTATTGTGTCACGTCAGCTCCAAGTATGTAGGGGGCTCTATTTCTTCCTTCCAAAAACACCCAAGCAATGAACCAAAGCCCTAAAATCATTACTTAAAATATTAATTTATATTTATTTTGTTTTGTTTTTGTTGTTAAATTTAACAAAATAAAATACAATGTTAGCTAAAAAAAAAAAAAGCCTAGAACAATTCTAACCAAATTTTTAAAAAAGTACATAACCGTAATATTAAAAACCATACTTAAATATAAAAGACATAATTATAAAATTAAATAAAAGTTACATAGCTTTAGTAAAGTGGGTTCTTAAAATTCTCCAAGCCACAACGGTAGCAAAGTTACTGTTGCGAATGAGACGGTACTAGGTACATGCCACCTCAATCGCCTCATCCTCAGTTAAACCCTCCTCACTGTTCAATGCATTGTTAAAGAACCTCTCAAATATTACACACTGTGTTCGGAGAAGCATAAACTTTCTAGTTATTTGATTTATATTACAATGGTTTTTATCCACACGTAGATGGAATGCATTCAAAACCGTGTTCCAAAACTGTAGCGAATCTTGTGGCTGTGCTTGCTAGATGACATTAACCCAACTCGTGACCAAAGCGATTACCCCATCCTCAGTCCAACGCCTTGCCATTTTAAATTCAATAGAAAATGATTTGAGAGTAAAGAATGGAGAGTAGCTTCGGTAAAAAAAAAGTGGGTGTGTCATACATATAGAGGGGTTTAAAATTTTAAAATTAGTTAACATTTTACCGTTGCAAACGGTTGGTTGTTTAATAGCCACATCAAATTCAACCCTTATTCCTCATTAATTGTCTGCTGAAGAAGGCAATGGCGCTCAGGAAATAGATAGAGAGCGCTATTGATGGTTAAATGATTGAGGTGAAGGAGGCGCTACCTCATACCATCCTTCCTAATACAGAATAATGAGTGAACGGAGATAAGAGAGAATAGTGAATGTAGGTAGAAAAAGTATAGAAAGATCGAGAACAAAAGAGAGATGGTTGGATGTTGAATTTCACTTCAAATTGAGGCCTACCTTGCACTCCAAAAACCGAACTTTCCTTACTTTTCGTTTACTTAATGTCAAGATCTCATCTCTCAATCCAACGGTCAAGATACACTTTTCCCTTTAGCTTAATGCCAACATCATTATTCATCAACAAAAGCCATACGCTTTGTAATATGGTAATATTAACACACATATAATGTTTATATATTTAGTTCATGTGTGTCAAGATCTCATCTCTCAATACAAGTTATCTTCAACATATGATTTGAGTTCATACGTGTTTGAACAAGATATAACATATAAAGATTTTAGTAACCATCATATACATCCATTTAGCCACCAAATCACATGACTATAACTATTATTAGCTATGTTTAAGTGCAACACTTTTGTTTGCAACCACCATACTTATCCCATACGTTTTCATTTTAATTAGTATTAACAACATCCCTTCTACATATTGGGCAAGATCCCTGCCTAATTAGCCATTCATCTATGCATTTTACGTGAAATACATGTCTACAACTTGGTAGTTCCCTTCCTTCTTCTTTCTTCTCGAAATCTTGTAAGCAAATAGCACAATTTGTCTCCTCTATATGATCACCTGTCTGTGTTGAATTCTCGAATGCGCGTTTTGGTAATCTTTTTATAGTATCTTCGGATAATCCTCTTGTACCATTGTTACCTACGTCAAACAAGTCACTAAAACTCGTATCCATGCCACTAGTCTATACAAATCACAAAAAAAAAAAAAAAAAAAAAAAAATTAATACACAAAAAATAATAATAATAATATTAAAAAAATATTAATATGCACATAGGATTTGGTTCAAATGAGAACCTTTTCCCAAATTGAGAACTAGAGAACCATTCTGGACCACACATTTCTCTAAGGCAATTTTTTTTTTTTTTTTTTTTTTTTTTTTTTTTTTTTTTTTTTGCAAAAATCGCTGCTTTATATGTAAGGAATTTTTTTTTATTTTTTTTCAGTATACACATGTGTATAATTGCATTATACACATATGTATAATGCTATATACACATATGTATAACTGAAATATACACATATGTATAGCTGAAAAATGCTATATACACATATGTATAATTGCTATATACACATAAGTATAATTGTCATATACACATACGTATAAATGAAAAAAAAATTCAAAAAAAATAAAAATTTTTTTTTCCTTGCATAAAAATGTGCGATTAAAGCAAAAAAAAAAAAAAAAAAAAAAAAAAAAATTTTTTTTTTTTTGCCTTTATATGAAATGTGTGGCTTAGAATGGTTCTCTCAGTTCTCAAATAGGGGTTGGTTCTCTTAGGATCCCTACCCTATGCACATAATAATAATATTATACATGCATACATATTAACAAATTTAAAAAAATGGGGCAATAATCAAATTGACAGCTCTGACAGTTCACCGGTTTAACCAGCTGGCCAACCAATAAAAGAGGGGTATATTTGTGGGTTTCCTTAGAGTTTTACCAATTCTTGTAAGCAACGAATGAATGATGGTTCTCGATTACACCGGTTAGAGACAACATTGTATGCTAAAATTAATGCAAACTAATACTTCCACAAAATTTAAGCAAGTAAGAGTATACTGATGATACGAAACTGTTTGAGGAGATGACATATTCATACTTGACCAATTGTACGAAAATAAATGACCTAGAAAAAAAACCCAACTTAAAATAGATCGTCGTATCGGTTAAATAATTAATATTTTTGAGATTAAATCACCTAATTGCTCCAAGTATCAATATATCATCTTCGTATCAATCAAACTCACAAACTCATATATGTATTTTTTTAAAATACAATCTTAAATCTAAAAACAATTAACAAAAAAGCTAAAATTTATCCTAAAAAAAGATAAAAAGTTTTGGGTTGTCTTTTCATATATTTTCAGGGTTCGGTTTCATCCATGGGCGCCCCGCCCCGCCTTTTTTTTGCTTCATATATGTAAATTTACGCGTTTTCGTCAGAAAACTTTACACGTGTCCGGTCCCCACTGTTTTAAGGTTCCGTGACTTTCTGCCACACCGAATTTTTTTTTCAAACTTCGGCAGTGGTTTCATCAAATGTTTTTAGCCTAAAGTATACAAAACCAACCCCACCATGTGTAGAAAACAAAATCTTCTTTTTCTTTTCTTTTCTTTTTTAAAACAAAACCTAAATACAAGCACTTTGATGACACAATCCTAGGTTTGATTTACTTACCTGCCATTGATAAGCTTTAAGCATAGCTGGACTGACCCATTCAATAAACACTTTCCCATTCAAAAGACTATGCAACAATGCCACCTGCAAATTATATTAAACGTTAACTACAACATATATATAATGCTATCAAATGAACCACATGTAAAACATAATAATAATTGCATGATACACAAACACAAACCTTGGAAAAGGGTTCACCATTAACCATCATATCCATGACCTGCAAAGCTGTGATCGCACCAGTGACTGCACCCACACCCGCACCACGAACCAACCCGGTTTCTGTTGTCTGCCCTTTGATCGCACCCGTGATTGTTCCAATGACCGCTCCTCCTATTTTCGGTATGAAAGGATAAATTTATATCTAGTCAAAATCACATCAAAATCGAAATAGAAGAAAAACATGCAACAAGCTGTGCCGCTAGCCTGTTTTTTTTTTTTATAGCAAATCTATTTTAAAATTTTTTTTTAATAAATCTTGGGGTCATAACATAACTGCGCATGACTATTGGACCCGTCTAAATTAAAAGCTCCACGGTTTCATGCGAAAGGAAACCAAAAGTATCAAATGCAAATGGTATAAAAGCATGTTAAATAAGAAACGAACCTAGAGCGAAGGCGAAAGTCATTAAAGCGTTGAAGAGTTTGTTTGTGACATTGAGAATAATCAGCCCAATTGTGAAATCAGCCATGATGGTCACCGGAGAAGATGAGGGTGGAAATGGGAGTGGATTGGTATTAGAATGGAGGGGATCAGAATTGAAGGAAGGTGCATTTATAGGGGGAGAGAGTATGGAAAACAGTGGAAGACTTATTAAATATCAAAGAGTTGTCAAATGTATCAAGACTTAGGTAACAAGTAGTATTATATATTTTTTTAATAAATGAAAAAACTAAAAAAGGAAAAAAATTATTATTTTGTGTTTAGAAAGATAAAATAATCATGTGGCCTAGTGGTAAAAGGGTCGGTTCTCTTTTTGGGGGAGCCGGGTTCGATTCCTACGGGAGGCATGTGATGGATACCTCTGCCCTTGTGGTGGGGTAGGTGGTTGGGAAGTGATGGAGAGACCCTTGACCCTTGTGGTCATGGGTTCGACTCCTGATCCCTCCAGGTTTTACCGGTTCACTATCGTCGTGCATTCGGGCGGGTTTGTGGGCCGGGTTTTCCCTGGAACAGGAGACGGGTGGGCCGAAGGTATATTTTCCACATAACAAATTTATTGGTAATAGATTATACAAGTTATTTTGTGCTTTTCTTGCACCAAATTTGTCCTAACTGTCCTAAGTTATTATTTATGAAGAAATTACACAAGTTGTTTATTTATTTTTTTAACTTTAAACTAACCTACTCTATATTTCTACACCTTGCAGGTATAGAACTCTCCACCTCTAGGTATATTTTCCACATAACAAATTTATTGGTAATAGATTATACAAGTTATTTTGTGGTTTTCTTGTATTTTGAATTTTCTTCTTTAAAAGTTGGTTAACATGCGAACAATGAATCTTGTTTTGAATCCAAGTGTTCACATTTTTGCGAGAAAATTACCTAATACTGGCACTTTTTTTTTTTTTTTGGCAAACTTGATACCGTTACAATTAATAACTAGATGATGTAAATGAAATTGTGGATTTTTCATTATTTTTTCTATTTTGTTTTCGATCCTGTGATTCATATGTGTATCCCCACGTATCCATAGTTATAAAACCACAAACCTTACCGTCAATAACTGCAAAGCCCAAATTACCTACATGTAAGGTTGTTTTTGTTTTTGTTTTTGTTTTTTTTTTAAATGAGGGCTCAAAGCCCTTGCTTGATTTCAATTTCCCTTTGAGTTGTCCCTAAATTATTGAATAATGTTATTTTTATTTGGTTGGGCCTTTCTTAATTTAAAAAATCCAAATTAAACATATGTTTTTTAAGTCCTCAAATTTAAATATTTAAGTTATGTCATTGTCACTTTCTAAATTTTAATCAACTTGGTATAAAAAGAGCGTACAATGGATGTCAAATCAAAGGAAGTTATAAACAAATGACCACTTAACATTTTTATTTTAAAATTGTTTTTTATCCAATAGTTACTTCACATATGGTCTACATCCTTGCATGATGCATGAGAGAAAATATTCTCTAAAAAAGGATTTCAACATAAAAAAAAGGGGAAAATGACCAATATAGCCCGTTGACCGGACATTTTGCACAACTAGCCCTCTCCACCGTCTTTGGAGAGACGGGACACGGCTCCCAACCAGCCTGAACCGTCTCCGAGACCGTTTGGTTTTATAGCCAATTGCCAGCCAACACGTGGCGTCTCTGATCCCGAGGCTGTACCGTCTCTCTCCAGACGGGTCAGAGATCTCTCCCAGACGGTTCACGTGCCCCCATGCCGGCTGCCTTCGGTTCAACCGTCTCCCAGACGGTTCACGTCTACCAATGCCGGCTGACCCTTCGTTTCAACCGTCTCAAAAGACGGGTCACATTTCCCAAGACGGCTGGCCCTTCGGTTCAACCGTCTCTCAAGACGGTTCACATCTACCAACGCCGGTGAGTCCCGATGACCGGGCGACGCTTCGGTTGTCCAGCTCAGCCTTATAAATACCCGTCTCCCGTCCCATTCTCGTCATCCAACCCCGTCTTAACACTATCCACCACCGTGCAACTCCGTCTAAACACTATCTACAACCCGACGACCACCGTCCAACACTGTCTAAACAATATCTACCACCCCACCACCACCGTCCAACACCGTCCAACATCTTCTAAACAATATCTACCACCCCACCACCACCGTCCAACACCGTCCAAAATCATACAAAAATGGCACCTCAAAGATGGACGGAAGAACAAGAGATTGCCTTGATTGCAGCATGGCTTCATGTTGAAGAAAGCACCCACCTTAACAACAAATGGTTCCGGATACTGCATGAATACAACCGGCTCGTTGGAGGGTCAGAACGTACCACCGAGTCCCTAAGCCGGAAGTTGAGTGATTTGACCACAAAGTGTCAAATCTTCAACGGGCACCACAACCGGACTCTTTACGACGTACCCTCTAACTTTCCCGAAGACGTGGCAATTAGACACAGTCTAAGACAGTATAAAAACATGGAGCGTAAAGAGTTTAAACATGTGTCCGTTTGGCAAATGATAAGACATCGTCTTAATTAATTTGTAATTTATTAACTTTTTATTTAATGCAATTAATGGTTATATTTTTATTAATATTAATGCAATTTTGTTTTTTTGTTTTTATATTAAGGTAAATATCTCATTAAACGTACTATACTATTACAATCACAAATAAACAATAAATTCTATTACAACAACAATTAAAAAACTACACTATTACAACAAACTTCCCAAATTTACTTCCAGAACTAAGAAGCAACAAGTAAAAAACTACACTATTACAACAAACTTCCCAAATTTACTTCCAGAACTAAGAACTTTGTTTGAAGTAATAGTAATGTCTAACCAACTATTGAGGACTACATCTTAGTGTTAGATGTTTTGTCCTCCACAGCGGCGGTAGTAGCAGTGGTCTACATAGACGTTGTTTCGAATGGTGTATGTGCTCTACACAGACAAGTCCGAAACGTTTCCTCGTTTTATGTAACAATAGTTCTCAGTGAGCACACGTCGAACATCGAGACATAAATTCGGAAAGCGAACGAACTTGCCTCAAATGTAGACCACCACATCATCGATCCATTACACGGGTTGCAAACCACGCGCAGATGGAACAACAATCCAAGTAGCCGTACGCAGATGAAACAACAATCCAAGTAACCGGGACATATTTTCGTAAGCCGGTAGGCTTCGGCTGGGAAAGTAAAAAAACGTTATTGGATTGGAAGATGAAAGCTTAGAGGAGAGGGGTGGGTGCAAATTTCGTTAAGTGAATTGGGGTATTTATATACACTCGTGAGACGGTTCAGACGGTTCAGACGGTATCACAAAACGGCTTAAGACGACTTGGGAAATGTGACCCGTCTGGGAGACGGTTGAACCGAAGGCAGCCGGCATTGGTAGACGTGAACCGTCTGGGAGACGGTTGAACCGAAGGCAGCCGGCATGGGGGCACGTGAACCGTCTGGGAGAGATCTCTGACCCGTCTGGAGAGAGACGGTACAGCCTCGGAATCAGAGACGCCACGTGTTGGCTTGCAATTGGCTATAAAACCAAACGGTCTCGGAGACGGTTCAGGCTGGTTGGGAGCCGTGTCCCGTCTCTCCAAAGACGGTGGAGAGGGCTAGTTATGCAAAATGCCCGGTCAACGGGCTATATTGGTCATTTTCCCTAAAAAAAAGGATAAAAAAGATTTTAAATATTTTGATCTAATAAATCAATAGATGAGATTAAAAAAGAGAATTATATGTTGGATCCTTTAAAAGAAAAGGAGGAATTGTAGAATAGGTATAACCTACATTTGTTGATTTTTTTTCAAGTTTCACCCATATTTTAAACGTCCGTAATGTTTTTCATACAACATTATTTAAAAAAAAATACAACATAAAAACAAACTTTTTAGCCTCGTTCATTTGCATATCATATTGATATATTTTTTCTTTTTTTTTTGTTGAGTTGATAATATGCATGATTATCAGGTATAACTTACGTCATTATCAGGTATAACTTGCGTCTTTTATTAGATGCCCAACCCAACAATTTTTTTTTTTAAACTATAGCAATGGAGTATGCAAATGAAAGAGGATAAAAAACTTGTTTTTTTGGGGTGTGTTTGTTTTTAAAAAAATAATGTAGCATGAAAAAGTTTTGGACGTTTAAAAAATTAAGGTGAAACCTGAAATGAACATTAATGCTATTTTTGGCTAGTGACATGTGTTAAGCTTTTAACCCTTCCTATACTTTCTACATTAACAGGCTTTTTATCTTAGGGGCTGTTTGGTAGTCTCTTAATGATGCTCTAAACCATTCAGTTCTGAATGGTTCAACATTCAGACTGTTTGTTTCAACCTAAAAAGGTTCTGAATGGAAGATTAAGAGCTTAACCATCCAGACTTGGTGCATAGCTGAACCATTCAACACTTAATCATTCAGAGCTCCTTAACCATTTAGATATCTTAATAATCCATCACTTAATCAATCAAACAGCCGCTTAGCCTACCCCTTAGACTATGTGTTGTGGCCCGCGAGCGAGTAGCTGCGAGCCACCAACGAACCCACGTGGATCGCGTGAACCACAACACAGCCGTGTGAACGCTGGCGCGAGCGAGCCCACACTAGCCTTCTCACGTGGGATGGCGAGGTAAATATGACCGTTGGAAGCAACTAGTCGTTGGCCAATGGCTAATTTTGAACTTTACTAAAAAAAATTCATTTTTAATTCATTTACACCAAAATCACAACAATTCACAAACAATACAACAATCTTTAAACGTTCAAACTACACACTGAAATGGATCAATCGCAATGGGATGGATGTTACACAGCGGCGTTGGAGTTCCTAGATGAAGACGAGTATGGAACAAATACCGAAATCAAAGAAAACCTTAGCCAAATGCCACCCCCGTCTCCGGATTTTGTTATTCCGGATACGCAAGTTGCAGCCCCAAAAAAGCGAGGGAAAAGGAGGGATGGTGGGAGAAGTGGCACGGCGGTGAGGGGTGGTGGGAGAGGTGGCACAACGGCGGGGAGGGGTTGGGGTAGATGTGGCGAATCGTTCGAACAAGATGCACATCCAAAACGACAAGTGACGCCGTGAACGAAAGATGAAAAAAATAGCTCTTTGTCGTGTGTGGGTGGATGTTTCAGAAGATCGAAAAGCTGGTATATTTATTTTATGTAAATATATAATGTTGTTACTAGAAGACTTTTTATTTTTATTTTTTTTGTTATTATTTTTGTAGCCGACTATCAACGGGCGAAGGTTTTTTGGAGACGAATCCGGAAAATTTTCTACACAAAAGTGGGGAGTGAAATGCATTCCCCCGATATGATTTCCGGCCGGTGGGCTGAAATTAGAAAATATGTGGGCTTATTTACAAATATTCATAACAGGAACGCTAATCGTATCGTATGCGAGTAAGTGAGGCTAACGATCTTGATGTCTACAAGTTCACTTGAGACGAGTGGAAGGATGAAGTGATTCACAAGTACAAGACTACGAAAACTTGGGATGAGGACTACTTGTGGAGAATACTTCGTAATTGCTTCAAATGGGTCGAGCTAATTTCGATTGAAGAAATGAGCGAAGGTGGCTCATCAATGTGGACCAAAACTACTTCTTCGGGTGGGTTCATCTCCTCCACAAGCTCGGATACTCACATGGGGATTGACCTAAACTCTGATGAGGGTCTTACCCCGACTCCCCTAAGTAGACCAGTGGGAAGGGACAGGGGAAAAAACAAAGCGCGCTAATGAAGCTGATAACGAATTCTTGGGGAGATTAGCAAAATAAGAACTACGATGAAGATGACGGCGAAAGTTGAAGTCGATAAAGTAAGATTGATGAACACGGACTTTAGCAACCTCCCAATGTCTCATCAAGTGATACTTGAACGAGAACAGGAGCGTCTCGTAAAGAAATTCGAAGATGAGCAAAACAACAACTAGTAATTTTTTTAGTTTTTATGTTTTTTTTATTAATCATGTCTTTGTAATTTTTTATGAATTAATATATTATGTTTATTATTTATTTTGTCTTTCAAATTTAAATATTATATCACATTTAAAATAATGTTTAAAAAAACTGGATAAAGCTAATGTTCATCTCTAGCCACAACAGTATCAAGTGAGTGAGCTGTAGCTTTATCACTCTGCCATGTCAACATTACATGACACAATATTAGAGGATAGAGTTGTGGATTACCTCCTCTAGCCACGGTACATAGTCTTAACAATATATTCCTTTAATTGAAGGTTATAATAAAGATATGTATATTGGTTTTCATTTTGCATTGAATTCGTATTTGATGTAGATTGTTCATTGAACCTTTAATTGATGCTGAATTGATGATTATTAAACCAATGGTTACATTTTAAGAAGGGTATAAACTATGTATCAAAGACAGGTATAGGTTCTTGTACAAAGTACATTTTTCGTACAAAGTGTGAGAAGTCTATATAGTTATTGTGTTTTAAAGTTTGGCTATAATGTTTTTTATTCCTTTTGCATTGATTTATATAGAAAAGCACCAAATGTTACAATTTAAAACATAATCAAATGTATTCTAGACATTAAATTTAAAACACTTTATTACTTTCTTCGCATAGTGTTTTAGATTGCATGTCGAGAATACATTAATTAGTGTTTTAAATTGTTAATTTTTGTGTTTTTCTATATAATACTATGCCAAAGGAACATAAACCATCATGCCTAAAATTTAAAACACAATGCCTATATAGACTTCTCACACTTTGTACGAAAAATGCACTTTGTACAGGAACCCCACCCATCAAAGACATATATAATAGACATTAAAAGGTTGTACACAAGGGGCATAAAATAAAGAAAATGATAAAAAAAATTAAGGATTTGTAAAGGGCTCATTGAACTCTCATTTTAAAATTTAGATAAAACTAATGAGAAAGTATATGATACAAAGTGTAGGAAGTCACCACACTTGGACACGTGTAAACCCTAGTTAACTTTAACTAACTCAATCATGGTTGATTAAAAGGGTATTTGTAACACCCCAACCGATGGCGGAAACATCGAGGTGTCACGTAGTGACGATTGTTCAATAGCTCATGGACTAAAAGTGTAAATTTTGATATATTGATTAAGTACTTTATTACATTGAAAGAAAAATACAAGATACAATGATTCTAAAGTGACAACTAAAACTGAAATACAATGAATCCAAAATCTAAGTAAAAATTCCAAAAGCTTAAAAGTCATCTCATAAATAACCTGAAACATGTACGAAAATAGTATATGTCAATACAAAAATGTATTGGTGAGCATACCCTGTTTGAATACATATAGTAGAAAAAAAAGTTTCGCAATTCACGTGTTATACTGTCTACAATTTAGTGTTCAAGCTATGTACAAATGCTACCCAAAATCAAACCTTTGTTTAATGAATCAAGAGTCACATATATATAGTATTCGCTCATAGTAGGCGATGAATAATCGTTCACACATAACAATAATCAAGTACTATTTATTGCTATGCTAGGCCGCAGAACGGTTAATGATTCAGGTCATAAGTACACACTATCAGCGAATCAACAAGTAAAACACATACAAGAATTGCGATTGTGAATATAGAATAAACCATGATTAAGTGAGTGAAGTAATAAGCGTACATGAGTCACCCAAAAAGTGTAAAACATGAAAAAGGGGAAAGATATACTCACTTGTTGCGAAGAATAAAAAGTATGACTAGCACAAGTTGTAGCGGTTTGGGTAACTCCAAAAATTATCCTAAAAGAATGAATATTATATGTATAAATAATAGAATAAAATCTAGAATGACTTGGAGATCTCTAGGTTCATATATGTTTAGGGATTTAGTTTAGGACTCTAAAATGTCTAGATACTATAACGTAAGAAAATATATATTCCAATTCGTATTTATATAAAATGGTAAGAGTAAATAATGATTCGATCAAATAAAATTTGATATGTTTACATCATATTTATCATGGAATAAATATATATAAGCATATATGTATAGGTTATAGATTGGATTAAAATATAATCAAATGATGATTATTATTATTATAATAATAAATGAAGTTGTCTAGAATTGGAATATAACAAAATAAAATGTAATATATAGTTTATGTGTATGTAAAATATATCTAAAGCATTAAACATCAACCGATAGTATGAGTATGAAAGTGTCAAATTATATATTTGAATAAGTAAATATCACAACTCATACAATAAGATGCAAATAAATATTTATATATAATTAAAATAGTGAATATGAGAAAATGAATAAAAAAATGCGTGTAAGACTATTATTGTTTTGTAAATTAAATAACTATCAAAAGTCTAGACGCACGTGTATATATATGTATATATATATATATAAATATAAATTACATGAGGTGTATAAAATTTATACATACATAAGTATAATATAGATTATGTATAAAGTACTAAAATAACAATGTTAACCAAAATTTATAGAATTTTGAATATATAACAATATTTTAGTTATAGAATTACCACTTGAATTTTATAGAATAAAAATAGCTTAAATTAGTATAAAACATGAATAAATTCCAAAAATCTTTTCACAAGCATGGCTAAGACCAAATCAACAATAGAGTCACTAAATAATATGAGTTACAATGTCTAAAGGCTAGTTCTAGAATAGGTTTTAAAGCCCTAAAATCCCAAAATTATTGTATGAACCATAGAACTTGATTTGTCACATTGAAAATCAATTTCCCTTTATCAAAAATTGATAGAGGGCTTTTGTAGTAGATAAGAAATAAATAAAATTAGACTCAGAATTACCCAAATCAGATTAGAATTGAGGTTGAATTCGTAGATGGAAGTTCCAAGCTCTACAAACGCACACTCAAGCGTCAACGTCATTGATAATTGATAATTGATAGCCTTTGATTTTTTGTTTGGAGTATCACGAAGTGAGAATTGAAGAGGATATTACGATACATCTTGATTTAATCGAATGGATGCTTCTTAGACACATACTCTCAAAAATATGGCAAAGTCAAGATGAATAAAAATTTATGAAATTTTAGAATGAGAACACCTATTGTTTCAACTAATGTTTCTTACAATTTATAACAAATGAAATAAGCAAGGTATAATGAAACTTATGAAGGTGCACTAATGGCTCATGAATTGGAGCATTTACACTCATTAGTTTTATATTCATAACTTAATTAGCTTTAAGACATAATAAATTTCTAATTAAAAAGGTAATTTATTATTGAAACACAATTAAAAGAAAAATTTAATGATTATCATAAATTAAATTAAAACTTCTAATAAATTAAAAAAATGATAGAAAGTCAAGATGAATAAAAATTTATTCATCTTTAATCGAATGGATGCTTCTTAGACACATACTCTCAAAAATATGGCAAAGTCAAGATGAATAAAAATTTATGAAATTTTAGAATGAGAACACCTATTGTTTCAACTAATGTTTCTTACAATTTATAACAAATGAAATAAGCAAGGTATAATGAAACTTATGAAGGTGCACTAATGGCTCATGAATTGGAGCATTTACACTCATTAGTTTTATATTCATAACTTAATTAGCTTTAAGACATAATAAATTTCTAATAAAAAAGGTAATTTATTATTGAAACACAATTAAAAGAAAAATTTAATGATTATCATAAATTAAATTAAAACTTCTAATAAATTAAAAAAATGATAGAAAGTACAAGGACTAGAATTGACAACTTGAAGAAAAACGCAGGTGATGGTTGTCACAGTATTCTAAACTTTTATAGAACACCCAAACCCACCCTTCTCAGTTACACAAACTAGAGAACAGAGAAAGAGGGGAGGAGCCGGAGACATCTACACCGCCATCGACGACGGAGCTCCGGTCAGCAACCACCCCGTCAAACTAACCACCCTGTCATACCTACAATGATAAATCTTACTCAACATTCGATTCTCATTCGACATCATCAACAACATCCTAACAACTTCAACTCTCTTCTCCTCCATTTCCTCAACAATCCTCTCTTCCTCCTCCAGAAATCTCTACATAAACTCACTAAACCCAAACCAAATCTTATCATTCAAAATGTCTATACGTCCGAAACAGAAGCAGATGCCTTTCAATAAACTTAATCACCTCCCGTCCACGTGGAAAACCCACTAGAACTATCCGGTCAACATCACGTCATCACCGGAGCTCCTCCGGTTACCAAAACACCACCATTTTTCCACCAAATCGAACGTGCATTTAAACAAAACGCACTCAATCACAAACCCATGCGTTTAAATACGGTGCGTTTATATTGAAGTCGCCGAAATAAGATATATATGTTTTTTGTTGTATTTCTTTTGTATTTTATACAATAAAACAGTGCGTACATTCGGATATAGAAACAATAAATCACCTTGAATGAGATTTGGAAGAGTTTGAAGTAATGAAAGTGTAGAGATGGAGACGATGGGGAAATTCATTATGTTCAGAAGGAAATTTTTTGAAGAAAAGGATTTCTAGAACAATCCCAAAATTTGGTGACATAATAGTTATGTTGAAGAAGAGGATTTGGTGAAGAAATTCATTATGTTCAGAAGGAAGATAATTTATAAGATTTGGTTTGGGTTTAGTGAGTTTAGGAAGATAATTTATAAGATCCGGTTCAGTCTTTGCTGAAATACACCGTTAACAATGTCGAAATCATCACAGATGATGAATTTATAAAGGTGCGTTTGAAGTTTTTTTATTTTTCAAATGTGCGTTTTCAATTTTTCAAAGGTGTGTTTGTTTTTTTACAACGTGCGTTTAAAGAATATACAACGTGCGTCTAAAGAATATACAAGTGTATTTAAAAAATTTATAATGTGCGTTTAAATATATGAGTGTGCGTTTAAAAAGCCCTGTTATTAGTAACTTCATCTTCTTCGTCTGCAACTTTATTTTGACCCGTTTCTTATCTTTAATTCTTCTTCTTGAATCAAAATTGAAAGCTTCTGATAAATAATACTGGTGTTTTTATTCATAATACGTATGATTTACCGTCCCATTTATTATACTTTGTTTTCTAATTTTTTTAATTTCAAATAGTGATATTACGTTTTGGTTCAATGTAATCGACGTTTTTTTATTATTTTGATTGTGTAATCATTCAGATTGGTTTAATCGATCTCAATCGATGAAAAATTATGTTTCGATTGAATCTGTTGTTACGATTTGAAAAATATTTAAACGTTTTTTTCCTAATTTACCCTTGGTTAGTTTAACCCAAATATGATTAGGGTTGTTAATTACCATTTTGCCACCTTCTTAATCTAATGGTTGAGAATGCCTCCTACGCTAAGGTTGTTTGTACGTTATCTCTTCCCAAAACTAATTTAGTTCTCATCTTTGATACTTAATAAGGTAATATTGATAATTAAAGCTCATAAATGTGTTTTTGTTGTTTAAGCAAGAACTTTTTAGGATTTCAAAGATCATTCTCTTATAAATTACTTACACTCAAACACATTTAACTATATTTTTTTTTTTCATCAACAATCAAAATATACGTTCATAAGGGATAAATAAAGATAAAAGGGTCATGGAAGCGGTGGCGAAAGTGAAGTTCAAGAGTTTCTTATGGTTGAAGTATAGAACTAAATTTAATAACATTGTATGGAATGAATGGGTCAAATATCCTTTTTATATGTGTGTATAGTTTTGGCGGTTCTGTATTTTAGAACCTGCCGGTGTTAAAAAAAAAATTAATAGATAAATAACGATTTCACTAGATTTCCAAATCATTTAAAAAACATGTAATTATTTAATGTTCAATAAATGATATGATAACAAGAATCTGGAACTCACTAGTTAAACAACTGGATCTGACATGTGATGTATATTATAAAACTATTCTCTCTCACATATCCTCATTTTTTTTTAGTTTAAAAAACAAAATGATATTTTCTTTTGTATCGTAAATAAATTTTCAAACATTATGTTTTTCTTTTTTCAAACTACATGTATCATTCAGCTGAATTATATAAAGTTACCAACTAAAGAATTATATCACATATTTGTTCATTTAAGATAAGTTTCGTTGTAATTTTCACAAATTTCATAAACGTACATAGACAATAGTGTATGTACATTTGCATCGGCATATGATATATGATATAAACGTTCATCGACAATGCGATGACGATATGGACATGTCACTAACATCTTATTAGTAAGTGCCGTGAGCCCATCCATCGCCATATCATATTTTCTAGCACGTGGGGACCTCGTTATGGCCATCATTCAAAAACAACGATTTTAGGCTTTTAGCATATCCCATGTTCATGCACCTTTGTTCCTTTGTAATATGTCTCAACCACCAACTAATTTGATGTATAAACATGATATTGTTTATTCGTATATATATATAATGTATTTTCATCTAAAATTCTTGATCACTAAATCTTACGATTTATAATCCTGCATTGTACTTTTCTAGCAAATTAATGGGTGCTTATAAGAATGGACAACATGAATCTATAGGTAAATTTATAGTTCTCTTTTCGTGTTTTTTTTATGGCTACTGTTTGATATTTTATTATATATTTTAATTTTAATAATATAATATAGTCAAATCTATATCTAGTGGGTTCGAGATGCGTGTGTTTGAACATTATTTTTCATAATCAACTGGAAAATCTAGTGAATATATGATTTGTCTTGTTCTATTTTTGTTATGATTTTAATGGACAAAAATATGGGTCCAATTAATAAGTTGTTTCTATTTGTGTAATTAACACTTCAACTAGTGGGATTTTTCGCACGTTGTGGTGGACATTCGGTCAGTATCAATTTGTTACAGTGCCAGTATGATGATTGAAGTCGGAAAAACAACCGAAAGAGACACACACAAGTGGATCACGACATGTGTTTTACATAGATAAAAACTATAAAAGCGAATACCGATATAAGTTTCTAAGCCTAATAAGAAACAAAGTAATTGATAAATTAATTATACAAATTACTAACAAAAAGTCCCAACATATTTAACAAATTTATTCAACAAACTATTAACAACCAAGTCCAACATATTATAGGGCCTAAGTGGCTAGAAAAAATATCAGGAAAAGGGGACAAATCGTGCAAAAAATAAATAAATAAATAAATAAAAGTACATCAATCAAAATTAAATGTGAATAATATAAATTAATTAAAGTTGCTCTTTACGGTATTTCATTTTTTAAAATTTATCCATTACATCATCTATCGAAATCCTTCTAAACATATCATTTTCAATAAACACAAATGCAACTATCACTTAAGTGTTGATCACCAATCTAATTACACAAACCAAACTTCACCGACTTAATTGCTGAAAAGCACCTTTGGTTGGCCTTAACGGGTTAATTCTTTAACTGGCTAGGACTAAATGAGTTAATGAGGTGATTTTTTTTAATAGAATGTAGGCTTAACTAGTTATTATTATTATTATTATTATTATTATTATTATTATTATTATTATTATTATTATTATTTTATTTGTTTATTTTTTTTTGAATAAAATGTGAGTTAAGATTCGTTATTGTGAAATTTTCTAAGGTCTAGTGTAAATTTTCAAAAGCCTTGGTGTCAAAATTTCTAGAATCATTTACATAAATAGCGGGTTTATTATTTTACAAATTACATTTGGGGGGTATTGGGGGAAAAAACTGAAAATGGTGATGTATTAGACTTGTTTGGCGGTATCAAAAGAAAATAAAGGTGATGCCGCCAACCCATTTGGCGGTATCAATGGGTCTTTTGTCAGTGTTAATGCCGCCAATTGAAGTAGAGGTATCAACAAAAAATAGCTAGATGCCGCCAATCCATTTAGAGGGATCACCTCTTGATGCCGCCAATCCGGTTTAAGGTGTCATTGATACCGCCAATTGAGTTGGTGTGTTCTTCAATGTTGCCGTCATGATCCCGCCAATCCATTTTCATGCATTAAAACCAGCAAATGAAAATCAGTCTTCACCTGCAAAGCATGCAACCTATAAGACACACTCACAAGGTCTCTAGCATTGCATGCAATGGTCTTGTAAGTTGCAGATGATTTGATAGGCAAATAGTATTCTTGGGAGTGTAAGAATTCAGGCTTTGAAAGTTATAAAATGGAGGTTGAGGTGAAGAAGGAGCACCACCCACATCCAAGAACACACCATCAACACTACAATCTTCATCTGAAACCTTTGAAATTCATAAAAAATCATACCCACCAAATTCCTCCCACCATGAATCAAAACATGAACTTACACCCTGGTCCCCTAAACGACGATGTGTTGTATCTGCGTGATCGACATCGTGCCTTTCACGTTTTCACAGACGAGGAAAACTTCAATGCCGCCATGATGGTGAAGCGTAGCGATAGAGGAATATGGAGGTTACTTCGTGACCACCCTGTTGTAGGACGGGTTCGTCACCTTATCGATGCTGCAGGGTTTGGTGGCCTCATAGATTGTGGTTATCGATACGTTGACCACTCCTTGACAACAGCTTTGGTGGAACGATGGAGGCCCGAAACTCACACGTTCCACCTTCCATTTGGTGAAGCTACTGTCACCTTACAAGATGTTAACGTCTTGTGGGGGTTGCCTATTGAGGGAGCTGTTGTGTCTGGGGTAGATGATAATTTGTCTACTGCCGACGCAATAGCCTTGTGCCGACGATTTTTAAGTGTTACGCCTACAGAGGCCCAAATGTCCGGCAAGTCCATTTTTGGTACTGTTATTCTTGATAAACTAAAGCAGGACTTTGTTGAAGCAGAGGCTACGGATGAAGAGTGCATTTTTCGTGCTCGTTTAATCCTTTTCTTTTTGATCGGTTCCACCTTACTCCCTGATAATAATAATAATAGAATAAATGTTTTTTACTTGAGATTTTTACGAGACCTGAACCGTACAGCATCTTATAGCTGGGGCAGTGCGGTTCTGGCTTGTTTATACAGGCGGCTTTGTGATGCCACCCAGCCGGATAGGAAAGCCGTGACCGGACCCATGATGCTCCTTCAAGTATGGGCATGGGAGAGGATCCGGTGTCTCGCGCCACGACCACCCTCAAACCGGTTTGATTATACTTGCCCGATAGCGGCTCGGTATATATCGCAAATCCCAGTTTGATTATACTTGCCTGCATGGCATCCCTTTGTATTTTTTTTTTCTGAACACGTTTTTTAACATGTTAATTTTGTAGGTGGCGAGACCGGCGGTTAAAGGTCACGGAGGTGGCCCAACACTGCCTCAAGGCATACCGTTCACAGCTACAATCGTTGAACGAGGAGATGGTATGTTAGTAATTATTTTTAGTTTTTTGTATGTATTAATCATGCATTTATTGTGTTTTGTTACTGACTTAAGTGTTTGTTTTTAGTTCAACTGGACCCCCTACAACTCGGTTTTGGACCGACTACCGGCAATGTGCACAAACGGGATGGAAAGCTGGAGGAGTTGCTGTCCCCTTATATGCTTCGAGATCGTTGAGCATCATTACCCTCGATGGGTTTTGAGGCAATTCGGCATGGTCCAGTACATACCTCCCCAGATAACCTTAGCCGTACCCACGGCTCGGCTTGAAACACTGCATGCCTTGGGGCGGCAAGGACTCAACGGGGCGGACTGGATGACTAGGCATGAAGCCTACGTCAATGCATGGAATAACCGTCGTAACACGGTTATCCGCTCTGAACTCATAAGGACAGCTTCAACCGAGCCCGGTTATATGCAATGGTATATGGGGCGTACCGTTGCATTTATTGGAAATCCGGGTGTAGCACCGGCCCCAGCTGGCGGTTTTCAAGACGACGGTGCTAGAATCCAGTTGATGGTAAAGCATTTTTACGTGCCTAATTCATACATTAATTATTTTCGCAATTTGGTGTTTCTAACTAAAAATTTTGTTTGCTGCAGAGGGATGCCATGGGTGATATTTACCGGTCATCTCAGGAGGCCTTTAATAATCCTCAGGCATTCGCCACGCAGCTTGAGCGCATACAAAACACGGCGTTTCACAGTATGATGATGTCACACAACGCCGGACACTTACAAAATCCGACGCATCTTACCATGGACGCCGTTGACTTGTCGGCACCTGCACGACCTCAAAGGGTGCGCCGGCGACGCGCTCCCCGTCAGGTGCCGGAAAACGTTCCGGAAAATGAAGACCAAGCTGGTGGAAGTCACTCTGACGCTGGGTTTCGTGCATCTGTTGCGGCCAGCAACAATCAGAACCAGACCGGGGGATATGTCCCGCAATTCATGGACAGTGGATTGGACCAGATGGGAACTCCATTTGGATTGGGTGGATCAATCGTACAGGGAACTGGTCATGTTGGTGGGTCCGGTGGCAGTCAACCGGGGGAGATGGGTCCGCTAGCTAACATTCGTGCAGGCGGAATTGGCATCGGAGATAGTTGGGCGTTTCCTTCATCACCGGCTTACGTGACGCCTGTTGGACAGGGGTTGCCACGGTTTGATCACGACCTTTTTAGTGATTTTCATTACCATGCCCCGCATAATTCGTGTGATGAAGGACCTTCAAGCCGGCCAGGACCATCTACCACGCTGAATTTAAACCTCTTTCCTGATAACGAGTACGGTAATGAAGGAGCCCCACCCGCCAACCAACCACCCAGGAGGCAATCTGAACGTCTTCAGAATCAGGGACCCTCGAACGATCTGGACTGGTTTAACCAGTAACATTGTCGAATTCAAGTCTGTTCATAATTATCTGTTGTAACATTTTTTATAACATTAATTATTGTTTTGCCTTATAAATATATGAACATTAATTATTGTTTTGCCTTATAAACCCACACTATGTTGAAAATGGGCCAGGCTGCCCTCTTTGGGCCTCTGTGCAGCCTGGCTGGGCCTGCCGAACAGGTAACCTGACTGACGGACGCGTTGCCCTTGGGTAACACACGGGCGTCGCACGAAGTCCGGGCGGTTTTCGGGTCTCCGGGGCCTGATCCCGGTGGCCCGAAAACGGCTCGGAGGGATAGATTTATTTAAATCAAATAACACACAGACTTTCCATTTTTGGAATGTCTCAAACAAATAATACAAATATGATAGATTTATTTAAAACAAATATTACAAATTTATTTAACAACTGTTTTTCAAAACTAGTCACTCAAACTATACAATCTACGGATTTACAAGACAATATATTTTCCGAGATCACCTATTCCAATATTCTACCACCGTTTTTGTTGCATAGTTCATTAAGTTTCTGTTTCGCACCCAGAAACTTGTCTTTTCCAGTCAGCGGGAACTCAGGACCGCATTCAGATTCAAACTTATCTGAATTTGATCCAGGAGAACATGGTTCTACCCGTTGAATATGTGTACCAAATCTACAGGTACCCAATGTTCAAACCAGCCTGCCATACGAAAGTAGTACGGTGAAGAATCGCATCATCCGTTGCCGGACAAGTCGCTAATGACGTGATGTGATTCATCAACACCGGATGGCGTGGGTTTGCCTGGAAAGTAGACCCGCCCAACGATCCATAACTCTCTAATATTTTAAACTAAACCCTCAATGTTGCATTCTACACGTGTTATACCACGTGTAGATGTATTGAGAGGTGTAGTTTAATGTGGATGTAACACCGATCCAAAGACACCGCTTTTTTGGACCCCAGAAAAGCGATGCCAAGCGGGGGATGAAACGGCAGACGATGCTGTTAAGCATGACTCATCCCCGCCGAAAACAGTTAAAACTCCATGTGAATGTAACATCGACCCAATATCAATAAAAATCCGTATCATATATTGGGGGGGTTTATTTGTGGTTTGTAGTCTGAATGGTTTGGAGAGAATGGGCAGGGGCTTATATAAGAAATGAAGCCTAGAACTCAATTGGCGGCATCAATGTATAACAATGAAATGGCGGCATCAATGTAGATGAATGGTTCGGCGGCATCAACTTTATTTTGTTAGATGCCGCCAAATGGGTTCCTTACATCACCAAATTTGATTTTTTTCCCCAATACCCCCCAAATGTAATTTGTAAAATGATAAACCCGCTAGTTATGTAAATGATTCAAATTTCTAAGGGTTCAATGTAAAGGTTTCTGTTGATTCAAGGTTGATATTTCTACAGATACAAAGTCGAAAAACACACACAACACTAAAATTTTGTTGGGTGCGAATTTAGCCGAACCTGTACATCCCTATGTAGTGTGATATCGGAGATATAATTAAAAGCAGATCAATGTTACAAAATAAATTAAGTCCAATTCTAATTCTAATCGTAGTTTCGAAACTATACCATAATATATTACTTTCAAAACTATACCAATCAGCAAGCAATCGATATAAATTGTACATCTGGTTAGAAAAATATAAATTGTAGATTCTCAAGCCGTTTTAAATTATTAAATATGCATGTTAGTCAGCCATCAGTATCTCACGAAAATGTTGATGAAAAAAGCAACATCTACTGGAAATTTCCTATAAATAGTAAATGATGTCATATTGACTTTTGGGTTTTGATTTTTAAAGTATTAGGTGTTATTTAAAATGTAAAAATTATATATGTTTCTCAAGTACTATATATGTAATAGCAATACTTAAGATATCGTGACGGATAAGTTGCAGTATAAACTAGAAATTACCAACATTGACGGTTTAGTTACGAGCTAATGAAACCAGCATAATTCACACATATGAACGAACGAATCAAAATCCTGAACTTTTAACACTTAAAAAAAAATATTTATACTTTTTTATTATATGGTTATACATATAAAGTGTATTGACATCTACACTAATAATTAGTTGTCATCGTCACGTCAGTTTGTAGCTATTTAAGTGTATTTATTAATTATTCCATAAAATTTATGTCATTTTAATTTTTTTTTATAATCAGTGTTAAATCCATCAAAAGTCATCAATTGTTTTTAGATGGTGCAATGTTATAATCCTTTATTAATGGTTAAGAAAGTGTGTTCGTGGTTTACTAGATGAAACATATATAATAGTTAATTATCAGCTAGTGTATATTTTCTGTTGTTTATAACATCAAGACTTTGTTCGCTTGCTTTTACGATATAACCATAACTTTGTAGTCATCAAAAGATCCAGATCCCGTACTTTAGGGTCGTTACTACAAAAAAGTATTATACACTAGCTTATACCCCGGGAGTGTCCCGGGTTGAGAAATCTAAGTAAAGTGAATAAAATTAGAAGTATCTAAACTATAAAAATGACATCTATGTATCAACTTACATTAGATACTTTAAAAAAAATATATACCAAAAGATCCATTTCACCTTACAACATCAACACCTAAAATAGTAAAACAGAATATTAAGATCCCAAGCACTTCAAGAGGACAAAGATTGTTTAGTACCAATACATTCAGTCAAAGGTCTTTAACTGCATACAATAAGATATGAGCTATTTCAGAATATGGTAGAAAAAGAAAACATAGCAATTACCTGTTGGAGAGCGTCCCGGGTTGAAATATCTAATATGACATAATAAAATATCTAATATGACAACATAATTAATGACTTGCCAATATATGATTAATGAATATTATTATTATTATTTTAAACAAATATCTGTCATAAGTTATCATATTCTAATATAAAAAAAGGGTAATTGGGTCGGGGTATCACCTAATCCCAGGCCCGATCCAAACCCACAATTTTTTTAAACTAATATATCCCGGGAGCGTCCCGGGTTGAGAAATCTAATTTGAAATATCAATTTTACACCTGAAATAGACTGATGCATTTTACAGTTACATGCAGGAAAGCTTCGGGTAGCACTTAACCTAAAACAATTAACAATGTATCTTCAATGTTAGTGCATAACCTTAAACACTGTATAACTCTAATATTAAAACCTAACCTAAAACAATGTACAACTCAAATGTTAACACATGTTGTAAATAAAAATCATATTTACTGGTTTGAACATAACTAATGACTTGCCTATACATGATTAATGAATAACCTGAACACTTTGTGTTTTTTTCCTGTATGAACAAAACCACCCAAAAAATAGTCGTTTTTTTTCTCCGTTTTTTATATAGCACTATGGTACCCGTTGGAAAGATAATAAAACGCTCGTTAATTTGGTGCAATTTTTTTCTTTAAAAAATCTCGTATATAAAAGATATTAACGTTTAAAAGTTATGGGAGAAAATATTAGAGATAAAAATCTAATTTTGTTTTTAAATTTTAATTATTATTATTTTCCTAAAATAAAGTCTTTGCCACATGGGATGACACATGACACACTCAATGAAGAGAATACCCTATTTGAGTGTCATGTCATTAAAATGGCTTTGGTTTATTATATGTATAGATAATGCCAAAATCATCTCATGATGTTTTATCAATTCATTTCATGCATGTTATTTATTGTCCCCTTTAAGGGCCTGTTTGATAGCCTTTTAGCGAGACTCTAAATTATTCAACTCTGAATGGTTCACCATTTAGACTATTTGTTTCAACCTAAAAAAGCTTCTGAACGGAATGGTTAAGAGATGAACCATTCAGACTTGGTGCTTAGCCGAACCATTCAACACTTAGGGGCTGTTTGGCAAGCCTTTTAATGAGGCTCTGAATCATTCAACGCTCAATGATTCAGCATTCAACGCGTTTGTTTCAACTTCTGAATGGAATGCTTAAGGCTGAACCATTAAAATTTGAGTTGTTGCTGAACCATAAAGCACTAAACCATTAAGCACTGAACTAGGCTGAACCTTAATGAGGCTCTCCTATCAATGTGGGACAAGAATACTAACAATTAAGAAATCCAACTTAATGATTCAACACTTAACCATTCATACCTCTTAACAATTCAGACCTCTTAATAATTCAACACTTAATCAACCAAACAGCCCCTTAATCATTCATAGTCTCTTAACCATTCAGACATCTTAATAATTCAGCACTTGGTGCAAAGCCGAACCAAATTTATCTTGGGATATTTTTATTTACAAGATTATATTTAGATTTAATAAGAAGAGTTTAGTTATTGTAAGAAAAATGTATGAATTTGCCGTCTGAATTTATCGCCACCCTTAAATGTTTTCTCTTAGTTAGGTCACCTTTATATAGTTCGCTCATTTGACCAACCTCCAACTAAAAACTCAATGAAGGTTTGTTGAACAATTAATTTACCCTCCCTTTTCTAAATACAATCACTCACACACTAAGTAATCGATTAACCAAAGCCACTCTCCTCGTCGGCAACTTTGGAAACTTTGGTCATAGTGCACTACATCATGTTAGCTGACAATGGGTCAGATATGAGACGAGTTATAAAACCGTGTCTGCTACCTTTTTTTAATTACCATCAAGTTTGTGTGTACCCTTACATGTATCAAATATATCCATTTATAATCTAATATGGTAAAATATTACATATTGGGACGCATGCTACTCGAAAGTACTAAATCTTAAAGTCACTTTAAAAACCAACTGGAATTATCGAGTTCTTAATTATAATTCTATAATTTTAATGATTTCACGTTTTTAACAACCTTTTAAGATTAAGCAATATACTGATACATATTATTTTAATGTAGTTAAATTGGTTTGTTAATCATGCGGTATCACCTAATACCATACCCTTCATGAATCTCAAATGTTTTGGAATTACAAATTCACATCCCAAATGTTTTTGATCTTTATATTTCTTGTTGGGTTTAGATTTCTTCATGTCCTTAGATGTTCCCTTCTTCCTCTCCTTATTTAGAAAACGGGAGTGAAGCATCAAATAGGGTGACGACGCAGCTTGTAATTAATGTGTTTGTGGGTTTATTACAAATGAAATATTATTATAAAAAAAAAGCATGAAGAACATCCACAGTTTGAAGTTTATGGCTCATATCCATTTAGTTTGGAGAAAACTATAGTTAAAGATGACCAACAAAACAAACTAATCTTGATCATGTGTCCTAGTGGTAAAAAGGCCGGTTCTCTTTTTGGGGGAGTCGGGTTCGATTCCCATGGGAGGCATGTGATGGATACCCCCACCCTTGTGGTGGGGTAGGTGGTTGGGAATTGATGGAGAGACCCTTGACCCTTGTGGTCATGGGTTCGACTTCTGATCCCTCCAGGTTTTACCGGTTCACTACCGTCGTGCCTTCGGGCGGGTTTGTGGGCCGGGTTTTCCCTGGAACAGGAGACGGGTGGGCCGAAGTGCTCTGTCCGTACGGACTAGAGGCCGTCTGGGGCCCCTTTCGGCCATTGGGGGCCGCGTACAGAGTACCCGGCAATACTTTAGTTGATCGTTAAAAAAAAAAAAAAAAACAAACTAGATGGTATAAAGGAATAATTGGGAAAATAAATTTAGTGGATACAAAGAAAGAATGGTAATATTAAAGACGGGGATGATGAATCTTCCTTGTCTAATTTGGAGGTTAAAGATTTAAGAGATGGGGACATCTACTAATCAAGATGGAGATGATGGCTGCAGTGGCGGATCTAGACCAAGATTTCAGGGGTAACGTTACATAATTTTCACGGGTAACGTAATATAAAACACGTAAAAAAAATTTAAAAATACACTAAAAATATACTACGCCAAAAAAGTTGAGGGGTAACGGACGTTACCCCTGCTCCTTCTCTAGATCCGTCCCTGGATGGCTGTGCATGAGTTAGTAACAAACGATCTTGTGTGGAGGAAAAAAGTTACAGGACTGAGCACACCAGGAGGTAAAGCTTATATGGAGTACTATGATACGATTTCAGGATCATATGGGCCTAAGGTAAGTATTTCAAAGAGTTAAATGTCATTTTCGTCCCTGAGGTTTGGTCTTTTTTCTAGTTTCATCCAAAAGTTTATTTTTTCTCATTGGAATCTAAAAGTTTTCAAATTTTTGCTGGTTTCGTCCAACTCGTTAACTCCATCCATTTTTTCTGTAACTTTTTGTAAAAAGACCAAAATCTACTACTATATATAAATGAAAGCAAAGTTAGGACACATGTCATCATATGGGAGCAAAGTTTCTGGTTTTCCCGCTCATTTTACCGGGTCAATTAAATGGCTCATGGATAGTCCATCTACTATTAAATTATTTTTTTTCTCTCATGTGCATAGCACATGCACTTTCTCCCATGATTTTTAAATGTTAATAACTTTTTTAAATGATTTTTTTTTGAAAAAAAAAAAATTATACCAAATTAACGAGCGTTTTATTATCTTTCCAACGAGTACCATAGTGTTATATAAAAAACAGAAAAAAAAACCCGAGCGTTTTATTATATTTCTAAATCAAGAAGTAAAGCATCTGTTACAAGCAAAGTTTGTTTACTAAGGTCTGTTCCAGGGCAGTAGGTCTATTAAGGAGATTTGTCTGAAACATTTGAAGCAACATTTGTTTGAAGCAACAGCTGTTTCAGACATATCTTCTTAACAGACCCACTACTCTTGAACAGACCTTAGTAAACAGACTTTGCTTGTAACAGATGCTTGACTTCTTGATTTGGTATTTAGTAAACTAACCTTAAAAAATGATATAGTTTTCCTGTGCATCGCACGGGATTTCACCTAGTACCCTTATATTTTATATTTTATTGGTTTTAAAGTAATCTCTCTCTCTCTCTCTCTCTATTTGGTCTCTCTCCTAAAGTCCTACCCCCTCTCTCTCTTTGTTCTCCCTCTCTTTACTCTCTTTCTCTCTCTCCTATCTTCTCCATCCAAACAAGACCCCAACTGCCGTCCACGTTATTACCATGGCATCAGGTTCCAGAAAATTAATATGCAAGTAGCGTTTTGGGGTTGCCATCAAATTTCTGAAAGTTAATGTTTTTTAGGAAAAAAAACAATTAAATATGTATATACCTTGACATCATCAGATAATCTTTGACATTCAATATACAAGGAAGAACACTTTCATAATGGGAAATAATCTTGGGTTGCCGATACTCAGCAAACAACCCTATGAAATTACACCATCTTCTTCTTCAACAAACAAGACCCAGCTGGAGACCACAATCATTCCTGATGATGGTGGTTGGGTAAAACCCAGCTGGAGACCAATCGAAATCCTAGGGGTGGGTGCTAAAGAGATGGATAGCCGGAGAATTTCTGACATATTTGTAAGTCTCAAAACCTCATCTTTTTGTGGTTCTAATAAGTAATAACTAGAGTTCAGGTGTGGTGGTAATGATGTTTGATTGGTGACGGTGGTAGTAGTGTTTGGTGTTTTTTCAGTGGGGGTGTTTGGAGTGATTCTGGTAGCTTTAGTTGCAGGTGTGGTCGTGACGTTTGACTGGTGACGGTAGGCGACGGTGGACGGTGGTGATGGTTGTGACGATGGACCGGTGGTGATATCGGTGGGAGACGGTGGACTATGGTCGATTGTTGTTGGTGATGATTGGGGTTACTATTACTATTATTATTATTATTATTATTATTATTATTATTATTATTATTATTATTATTATTATTAGGGGAAATGGATTTTAATACTCCCAACTATCGCCTGTTGGCGGATGATACTCCCAACTATCACTTTGGCCATTAGCACTCCAAACTTTCAACTTGTTTGCTTTTATCACTCCCAAACTAACTGAGGCCTAACCTGGTTAGTGTTTGTGGTCAAAATGTAAAAATCTAAACTTATATGTGGCCAAAATATAAAAAACAGAACTTAAAGGCCATTTTTTAAAACTTTTTATTTTAAATACCCAACCCCCCACTTCTGTAACAGACCCCCCCTTCTCTCTCTCTCTCTCTCTCTCTCTAAACCATCACTGTTGACCGGAAACCACCACCTTCACCGGAAACCACCCAAACAAACAAACAAACCGAAAAAATGAAAAATAAGAAAGAAAAAAGGGAGAGTTACGAGGTCTAAACTTATATGTGGCCAAAATATAAAAAACAGAACTTAAAGGCCATTTTTTAAAACTTTTTATTTTAAATACCCAACCCCCCCCCCACTTCTGTAACAAACCCCCCCTTCTCTCTCTCTCTCTCTTTCTCTCTCTCTCTCTAAACCATCACTGTTGACCGGAAACCACCACCTTCACCGGAAACCACCACCACCTTCACCGGAAACCACCCAAACAAACAAACAAACCGAAAAAATGAAAAATAAGAAAGAAAAAAGGGAGAGTTACGAGGTCTTCAACGACACCACCGTCCGGCCACCCTCCGTCACCACCAAATCAGAACAAAACCCTAATCCGACCCTATACCGCCGCCGCCGTCTTCAATGACACCACCGACTTTTCAGATCTGATTCCTTTCTCTCTCTTTCTCTCTCTCTCTCTCTCTTGCTTCTGTTGTCTCTCTCTTCTGTAGATAGGACTGCTCCGTCGGATTTTAGGGCTTTTATAATGGTTTGGTCTCGAATTTTAGGGCTTCAATCCAACAATTAAGGGTTTGATTGGAAGATTATAGAGGAGAGAAGAGGAGGAAGAGGAGGGGTTATCGGGGAGGAGGGGTCACCGGACCGGTGGTGCAGACGATGGTGGTGGAAGGTGTGGTGGGTGGTGGTTGCTTCCGTCAACAGAAGGGGAAGAGGGGAGGGGGTTTCTGTCAACCGAAGAGGAAGAGGGGAGGGGAAGGGGATGTGGGTGGTGCAGGGCGATGTTCCGCCTGTCTCTCTCTCTCTCTCTCTCTGAACTCTCTCTATTCTCCTTTTCTTTAAACAGATTTGTGTTTTAATAATATAACAATAATAATAATAATAAAAGTTTCAAAATGGTCCCTTAAGTTTAGGTTTTTACATTTTGGCCACGAACACTAATCGGTGTGTTTTAATAATATAACAATAATAATAATAATAATAATAATAATAATAATAATAATAATAATAATAATAAAAAGTTTCAAAATGGTCACTTAAGTTTAGGTTTTTACATTTTGGCCACGAACACTAACCGGGTTAGACCTCAGTTAGTTTGGGAGTGATAAAAGCAAACAAGTTGAAAGTTTGGAGTGCTAATGGCCAAAGTAATAGTTGGGAGTATTATCCGCCAACAGGCGATAGTTGGGAGCATTAAAATCCATTTACCCTTATTATTATTATTATTATTATTATTATTATTATTATTATTATTATTATAAACAGAGAGTTGGATTGATTGAACAATTGGGTTTTGCTTTGCAAGGATAACGATTTGGAGCAGAGGAAATTATTATTATTATTATTATTATTATTATTATTAAGATATTTATTATTATTATATTGACGAGATTTGAATTGACAATTTTACCCCTCAGTTAACTGAGATTGACTAACGGAGTTAGGCACTTGGACGAAACCAGCAAGAATTTGAAAACTTTTGGATTCAGATAAGAAAAAATAAACTTTTGGATGGAACTAGCAAAAAAGGTCAAACCTTAGGGACGAAAATGACATTTAACTCTATTTCAAATGATGATACTAAGGGAAGTGGTATAAATAGGTTTACTACAAGTATTTCTTTGGTAGAAGGAATGACACGTTCTTGAGAAATTGCTTTACGAGTTAGGAATTTATCTATAAGCAATTGTGCAATGGTTGGTGGAAGCATGAAATGGGTTCCTATCAAGTGCGTTGTTTTGAGCCATTGGTCTTGTGAGTTCGGAAGTGGGTAGTAGACGCCCCGGGATTATCAAGATCATATGATTTGAATCAATAGAAGATAGAGACAGATGTGTTTGGGCGAATCAATCAAACAAGAAAATAGGTGAGGAAGATGTAACTAGTCAGTTGTTTTATTGAAACAATCATTACAAGTTACATACTGAAAGATTACACATCTATGCAAATTTTAAGCCCTGTCCAGCTGTGGGTGAGCTCCCCGGCACTAATAATCTCACCACAAAACACACACCTATAAATTAACACTAAAGCTATGCAAAATCATAAAGTAGGCGCTTCACCCATCTGAAGCGTCTACTTTGCATCCCATGCATTAACTCACAAAATGAATAGATCACCTCTTTTGGATACTCTTCAAGTGGGTGCTTCATTATAATCATCACTTCTTATTGTATGCACATCATCTTATGCGCTCACTTTGATTTGCTAATCACAAGTCACAAATCCAGGTCCTAGCAGTGTTAGATATTACACCCAAATTTTATTTTTAGATTGTTTTCAGAGATTTTCATTTGTCTAGTTCCTTTTTAAGTGTTGTTAGTTAGCTGGTATTCCAGGTTGTTCATAGTTTATTTTTCGTTCCAGTAATTGTTTTGTTTTGTACCATGGCTAGTTGCTTTTTTTTTTTTTTTGAACATTCAACGAAACATTTTATTCACATCACCAAAATTTTTTACATGCTACACCCTAAGACCCAATATACTAGATGATACTTGGGAATGATCTGTTGGATATATAGTATGTCCGATGTAATTAAAAGTCGAGGTTAACGTAACCCGACCCGGTATGATCCGAAGAGTTACACGTTGGTACACGAATCAGATAAGTTCATGTGTTGGTGGATTATTATTTCTGAAATAATAATAGTTTTGAACTCGAGGGACTAAATAGTAAAGTTTACACTTTGACTAGTCAAATGGTCAAGTGTATGACTTTGACTAATTAAGTGGTCAAGTATTTGACTAGTCAAATGGTCAAGTGTATGACTTTGACTAATTAATTGGTCAAGTCCTTGACTAGTCAAATGGTCAAATGAATGACTTTGACTAATTAAGTGGTCAAGTGTCTTTTATCTTTATAAATAGGTGTGATAGATCAAACTCTAATCACACATGTTTTGAAAAAGATAAAACAACATAACACTTGTCTCCTCTCAAGATTTGCGGCCACCCTTAGGAGTCGCCACCCCTTTGTCCGCCGCAAACCACCACCATTGCCGCCTCCACCTTGCAAAGTGTTGCTATCGGTTGGCCAGTGCTCGGGTGTGAACTTCCTACTAGCGAGGATTCGTTGTAACCCGCGTGTTACAATTCTGGTGTAGTCGTCAAAGGTTGATTACTAAACCCCCTATGGTTGTTTATAATTTATTTGTTTATACGCGTTTAACCAAGATCCTGATTGGGAATATTTTGTTAACTGGATTAATAAAATTAAACATATATTATATATATATATATATATATATATATATATATATATAAAATCGGCTCATATTATATATTGTATATAATCGATTTTATTAATAAATAAAACTGCTTTCGCTGTGTATTTGATACCATGATTCCCAACATGATCCTCATATAAACTACCCACGTACATTCATTTCCACCCGCCACCATGGCTAGTTGCTTGCTAGTCATTTTTTTTTATAGAATACAGCTGCTGAAAAAATTATATGTAGTATGATAATGATTTTTTCCTGCTATTATGTACATCATATTTACGTATATTAATACACACAAATGAACCTATTTTATGTAAATTGTAAGATTTTTAATTTTTTTATAGGTTGGAGCGAAGCAATATATATTTTTATCATTGATAAATCTAACAAAACAGGTAAAAGACTTAAGAATTGTTAGCATACGTAATACAAGGTTGTATGTTGAAGCATGGCCGTCCCTGAGAATTTAGGTGTCTGAGCCAAGCCACGAAAAATGTGCCTCTTACCCTTAAGCCTTGACGAAATAAATAACGTAAACTATTTTCTTTAAACGACGATTAAAGTATTACAATGAGTTAATGACATACCGTATCAAGCGAATAGGTAATCGAGCTGAATGAAGCTTCTTTAACATTCTTTTTAGCCCAAAGCTTTTGAATTAGGTTGGGGAAAAATTTTGTATGCTTATGTGTGTTGCAGGTTTCTTCTATTCTTTTGTTTTTTTTTTAAATTTAGTTAAATTAAATGAATAATGGCTTTTAATCTTGTTACGGGTTACTAGTATTTGGGTTATTTTATAATTTAAAAGATGTGTTTAGTAAGCCCGAGTTTAAATGTTTAAAGATGTGTTTTTTTTAAATGTGCCCCCGATATTTCCGGGCCCTGGTCAGTTGGCCGCCCCGGCCCACCCAAGGGCCGGCCATGTGTTGAAGGACAAGCACATATAAATAATGGTAAATGGAAGGTGTAACTTTTTTTTTTTTTTGGCAAGGGCCTCCGTGAGTGGTTTGTTATAAATAGTAATAGAATAGAACAAGTTGTAACATTCTTTATAGAGTTTGTATTAAGCATTTGGGTAGCCTTTAAAAAAAATTAAGCATTTGGGTGTATAAATCATCTGATATTACTAACTAGGTAAAGAGTTAAATATGAAAATCTCATTAATTTTACTTCACAAAATGTTTAAAATTCAAAATGCTAAATCAATATGGATAGAAATATATCTGATAGAGGTAGCGTTAGTTTCATGGATTGCAAATGATTTGGAATTGGAATCTGCGCGGTTTGATTTTAAATAGTGGACTTTCAATGCTAATATTTTAAAAATACTAAAGTTAAAAGTTATCAATGATTTTTTAAAATAAACACAATTTTTAATATTAAACAAATCTAAAAGGTTGAAAGGCAAAATTTGCAGTCAACTTAAAAAAAAAAACAATCTTTGCCATTAATATTATTTACTTTTAATCTTTTATAGGGTGTGTACTTATATGCAATACATTATATTTGAAAAAATAGCTAGTTCATAAGTTGTGTGAGATGTCAAGTAAAACGAACATAAAAGAAGTGAGACTTGTGTTGAGAAGGGATATACTTTAAGGTTTTAAAAGGTGTTAGAAAAACCGAACCTGTTTTAGAGTAAATGGTTTGAGTTACCTAGTTATCGGTTAGGGTTTTGCGTTCACTTATATGATTCGGTTGTCGACCATGTCATTTAAAGTTTTAGCTAAACTAAATAGTATATACATATTTTCTTATGTCACAATTTTAATCTTTAATCCTTAAAAATACTTATTATTTAAAGAATAAAGATAAAAAGTTCTGTTTTTGGATGGCAAACGAATAATTCATGGTTACATGTTACCTTACTTAATATACCATCTCCTACATCAGTTTTTAACATGAACACATGGTTTATGTTATGGAAATAAGGACGGGACGTCACATTTGATGTTTGACATCCCAACAAACTCATAGAAATTAAAATTTATGAGGCTCAAACCCTAAACATGAAACAATATTTTCTTACGTGTTAAAATAATTAAAATGCTTCAATTTAGACGTAAGCTATATGTATTAAAAATCCAACAATCTGAAAGTAATTTAAGCTTTTTTCATATTCACACTACAACAAACAAGAACTTTAACGGTAAAGGTGTCGCCGCTATTGCTCTCGTACGATAAAACCCCCACCGTTTGATCATATTGTCAATCAACGGTGAGATTATGTTGTCACACGGATTTGAGCAATAGCGGCGACCCAGGGCGCGTCGCCGCTATTGCCCAAATTTCTTGTAGTGTCATTTAGACATAAGATGTATATATTAAAAAAAAATCCAACAATCTGAACGTAATTTAGGGGTTGTTTGGTAGAATCTGTCTAATTAAGTGTTGAATCATTAAGAGGGTCTGAATGGTTTAGCACCTCTTACTAGCTGAATGGTTAAGAGTTTAATGAAACAATTTAGATGTTTTCTTCTAGTTGAAACAAACACTATTGATGCTGAATGATTAAAAGGTTTATTAAAAGGCTAACAAACACCCATTAAAACTTTTTCAATTGATAAAATTAAAAGTATAAACAACTTATTTAGTATATATGTACCAAATAGAGTGCACACAATTTACGGTAGTGAGGCTGACTCTTTAATTTGACAGTGCAAACTGCGAGCTATCACTAAAATGTATACTCAAATCAAAAGTTAGATTTTCAAGTGCAAGTTCAAGGCCGATTCATTTCGAACTTTATGTTTGTTTAAGAACGCAAGTGTTAAAAGTATGGGTCAAAATATTTGTAATCTCTAATTCAAGCATTAATGGTATTGGGCTTAATAGTTGTATTGGACTTGTATTGGGCTTATTATTTATGCAGGTTGACTGTGGGCTTTCTACTTGATGGGCTACTAAATGGGCTTCAGCCTTGTACGATTGTGTTTGTTAAGGACGGGCTCAGATCATTTCACTTTATTGATCAACGGTGGTGATGAGAGATCACACGGATCGTGGTCTTGGATATAAATACTTTGTACCAGCTTGTTTTATTCATTCAGTCGTCTCATTTTCTTTATTGTCTTTTAGGGTTTCTCTCTGGAATCCTCTCGTCTGTATTTGTTCGTCTTGTTCGTCTGTTTCATTTGTCTTTGTAAGTTTGTATTATTGATCTTTGATCATCAAGATCAACTGCTGATCTTATCAATCAGCAGTAGATCTTATTATTGTACTTCTTATTGAGTCTCAGTGATTTGCTGAGACTCTGGGTTTGGTTTGGGTACTTTTTGGGTTGGTTTAATAATAGATTTTGTCACCTTGTTTTGTCGCTATCTCTGTTGTTCTTATATTGTGATTGTGTTGTTGATATTTGAGATTTGTGAGGTTTATTTTTTAACATGGTATCAGAGCTCATGCTCTAGATCCTGTGGTCTGTCTATTTCTTTCTTCCGCTGTGCTTGTGTGTCTTGTCGGTTTATCACTAGATCTGTTGAAGTATTCATCAGATCTAGGGTTCTTGGTCATCAAATATCATCGAACTCAGATCTCTGATATAGATCTAGGGTTTGAGATATATGAATCAGATCTGATCTATCTAGATCTTGTCTGTTTCTTGTTCTGGTCTTTGTATGAACAGATTAGGGTTTCTGGCCAACTAATTGTTGGGTGTTGAGGAGCTGTTGGGAGCTGGTTCTATTGGAAAGGAGTTATTTGCTTCAATTACGCTCACAACTCTATACCCTAAGTGAAGGTATAGGTTGTGAGATTTGGAGAACCCTAACTTGGGAACCCCTCTCGGTGAGACTGTTCCTTTACTCTTGTTTACTGTTTTTGTCTTGTGTCTAGGGCAACTGACCGGGTTAGGTGGACCGGTATTGTGCCAACTATTTGAGTGTCTTGATTGCTTATTGTTTGTTTGTCTTCCTGATTGTGTGTTTGTCTTTGGTTACATATATATAGTATACATATATATACTAGATAATAAAAGGACTCCTGTGTTAAGAATTGGGTGGGCACCCTTGAGTGATGAACCCACTATCCTTACACTGACACAGCTTCGTCCTTCTAGGATATTATTGTTGTTTCGTCTTGTGTATTGTTCCTCTGGTTGTTGTGTTTGTCTCTCTGTGATTGTGTCATCTTTGTTGATTACTTGTTTGTATCCTGTGTTTGAAGTATGGGTGATGCTGTTGTTGATCCCAATGTTGGAGGAGGTAATGGACCTCCAGCAGGAACCTTGATTAGTAAGTTGGATATAGGAGACCCACTGTATATCCAACCTAGTGATACTAGTACTCTTACCATCATTAACATAAAGTTAAAAGGAACTGAAAATTATAATGTCTGGTCTAAAGCTATGAAACTTGCTCTTGAAACTAAAAACAAGTATGGTTTTATAGATGGTAGTACTGTCAAGTCTGTAGAAGATGATGTCTTAGGAAAGCAATGGGATAGATGTAATTCTGTTATGCTATCCTAGTTGCTTAACTCTGTGAGTGATGAATTGTACTTAGGGCAGGTGTTCTCTAAAAATGCTAGAGATGTATGGTTGGATCTTAAAGAAACATATGACAAGGTTGATGGGTCTGTAGTGTTTAACTTGCATCAAAAGATTTGTTCTATAAGTCAAAATGGTAGTACTGTGTCAGAGTACTATCACAAGTTAAATACTATGTGGAAAGAATTTGATTCAATAGTTCAGTTGCCACCTTGTACATGTGAGGCCTCAAGAGAATACAACAGTTTTAATGGTTTGATAAAACTTATGCATTTTTTAATGGGATTAGATGAAATATATCAACCTGTTAGAACAAATCTCTTGATGCAAGATCCACTACCTTCTGTTAAACATGCTTTTTCTGTTGTATCTAGGGAGGAGTCACATAGAAAACCTAATAGTGTGGTTAAAGGTTCCAATGTTTCCTTTCTTGCAAAAGGAAACATTGTTAATAACAGGAGACCTATTAACAACACTAACAGGGGACCTAATCCAAACTTAAAATGTACTCACTGTAACATGCTTGGTCATACTGTGGATAGATGTTATGAATTAGTAGGCTATCCACCAGGGTTTAAAAAGAGGATTAACACTCAACCAGTTAGAAGCAATGCTACTGTTGCTTCTACTGGGAAAGTGAATGTATCTAGTAATAATGCTACTGCTAGTTCTTCTGTTCCTTTTACTTCTGAACAGATTGCTAAGCTAATGAGTCTCATAAGTGAAAAAAGTGGAACTGTCCTCAAAGCTCCAATTCTGGAGGTGAGAGCATCACTGTTAATGGTTTTTGCAGTATGTCTGTTCTGTCTAAGGTGTGTCATGTGTTTAAAAAATTTTCAAACTGTTCTGTTGAGACAAAAAATGTCTTAACTGCTTTGCTGTTAAGGTGGATCATGGATTCAGCTGCTAACCAACATATGGTTAGCACTGATGAACACATGATCAATACATTTGATGTGTCTCAATATAACATGTCTGTTAAACATCCAAATGGAACCAATACCAAAGTTAAGAAAATTGGTGACATACAACTAAGTAAGGATGTTGTTTTGTATGATGTCTTTTATGTTCCTGATTATTGTGTCAACTTAATATCTGTCAATAAGTTAGCCAAGGATAATAAGTTGAATGTCTTGTTTGATGAGTACCAGTGTTATGTTCAGGATTCCAAGTCCAAGAATGTCCTGGTGACTGGTAGAGCTCATGATGGTCTCTATTTCTTAGGAGACAATGTGAGTAATACTAGTGTATGTTTTAATAGTATAGTTGAATCTAATCTGTGGCACAGCAGACTTGGACATCCATCTGACCAAGTTCTAGCTGTGTTAAAAGGGTCTTTGAATATTGGAAAGGTTAGTTCTCAGCCTTGTGATGTGTGTCATAAGGCTAAGCAAATCAGAGAACCCTTTCCTCTTAGTGAACATAAGTCTAGGGAAGTTGGTGATCTTGTTCACCTTGATGTATGGGGTCCTTATAGGATAACTAGTAAAGAAGGATATAGATTCTTTCTTACTGTTGTGGATGATTTTTCAAGAACTGTTTGGTGTTATATGCTTAAAACTAAAGGAGAAGTTTTTGAAAATTTAGTTGTTTTTTATAAACTTCTTAAAACTCAGTTCAAGAAACATGTTAAGGTTTTTAGAAGTGATAATGGAACTGAATTTGTAAACCAACAGTTTAGTAGTTTTTGTAGTCATAAGGGCATTATACATCAAACATCTTGCATTCATACTCCACAACAGAATGGTGTTGTGGAGAGGAAGCATAGACACCTTCTTAACATAGCTAGGGCTTTGTTGTTCCAGAGTCAAGTGCCACTAAATTTTTGGTCTGAATGTGTTCTAACTGCTACATATTTGATTAACAGGCTTCCCTCTTCTGTGTTAAATGGTAAGGGTGTAACACCCCAACCGATGGCGGAAACATCGGGATGTCACGTATTGATGATTGTTCAGTAGCTCATGGTAAATATTAACTTTCATTATATGATTTAAATAAATTACATACAATTGTTCTACAAGAATTCGTACATCAAATTGAATAAAACTATGCACACATCTTCAAGCATTAATTCAAATCTTCAAGCAAGTAGAACCTGAAACATGTTAAGTTGAAAATATTTTGGGTCAACAAAAGTTGGTGAGAATTACATAGGTTTTGATAATCGAATAAAATTGTTGTGCAATTCATGTGTCATGGCAAATCTAGTCCATATGTGAAAACATACTAGAAGTAAATCGAGTGCATAATCAACCCTTGTGACTGTTGTATTGTGGTACATCCCATACGCTCATGGTTCACTCGTTTAAATTGCAGTAACAAACACCCACGCAACCTTTGTAGGAGGCACGTATCCGGGTGGGATTGTCAGTCCAATAGATCTATCAATGTATACCGTCGGCTGATCAATGTTAATGATTATGCTAGAATTGTGCTTACCCTAGTCATGTTCAAGACATAATGCAACATAGAAAAACACATAGACACATTGATGATTGAATTGCATAAATGATGTTGTAACATGTTTCACCCCAAAAATGGTGATAAATAGAAAAGGGGCTATGTAAAACTCACCTTAGCAAAATGTCATTCTTCTTGAAAAATTGAATAGTGGTGTTGCCCAAATGTGTCAAGTATCACCCTATAATAAGGTAATAAATATGTCTAAGTCTATCTAGTCTACAAATGTATATGTTCTAGGGCTTCAATTTTGGGGGTAAATGCTCGTTTGATTAATAATAAAAAATGTTTGATAATTGAGAGAAATTTAGTAAATAAATAGACAAAAATCTTTTTATAAAATTTAAATTTAAGATGGTCACAATAATGAGTTTAAAGTATGAAAATAATTTTTATAAAATTATTTTCTTTAAAATAGAATATTAAATCTATTTATTACAAATTGTCAAAATTTAACTTTAATATTTAAAAATACTAAAATTAAAGAATTATTAGTTTAAAATTTATATTTCTATTCTAAATAATCAGAAATAATTTGTATAAAATTTTGGTGCAAAAATATTAAAAATTGGATTTATTATGATTTAATTATGATTAAAACTAACAAAAATTGATTAAAAATATTAAATAAATGATTTTTCAGAATTAAAAATCATTTTAGAAAATTTTATTGTTATATAAACTCAGAATAATTTTTGTGGAAATTTATAAAATTGTTTTGATATTTTAATAGAATTTTATAAATATAATAGAATAAACTTGATTTATTTATTAAATATATTAAATAAATAAATTTTTGAAAACTAAAAATTGTAAGTTAAACTTTTTCATTAGATTAACTTAAAATAATTTTTGTAGAATTATTAAAAAGAGTTTTAATAATTTAAAATGAATTTATAAAATATAAGTATTATATATATAATTAATTTTAATTGTTTTTGATTAAAAACCAAAAATGAAAAGGTTTGCCACTGCCGGGTATCGAACCCGCGTGGTTCAGAAGGATGGCACCAGACACAACCACCTGGTCCAGACCAGTGGTTGTGTTTGGTTTCTGTTTATTTAAAATAAATCATATCAGGGAAAACGTGTTCTTCCCCAATTCATACAACGAGCCCTAGATTCTGCAATCGGGCAATCCACACAACATTAATCTAATTAACCATAGGGTTTATGTTGTGTGGGTGCCGATCAATAAAACCTACAAGAATAATCACACTTACAATGTTGAATCAGATACTAACGATCAGTCAACCTTCGAAGTCAAACACGAACCAAAATTCCAAGAACAGAGATTATATGAGAGAAATTAGAGGTTGAGAAAAGAAGATTGACGAGTTGCGAAAGTCCAGGAAGGTTCAATTTATAGTGTAATGGCTTGGATGCTCGAATTGGCAAGTTTGACTTTGTTATGAATGTTTGACGCGTTTATATATCAAAATGGTAAGAATTGAAGGTTAATTGATGTGTATGTGACTCGTTCCAGGCCGGTAATCGTGTTGTGATGTCAATTCCAGCTCAATTACGAGTCAAAGGTTGTGATTTTGGTAAGTCATTGATCTCAGTTGACTTTCCAAGTCAACTGAGATGAATTCTGAATCGCGTTATATTTATAAAATGTCCGGATTGAAACAATATCATGGCTGGAGCAGTTGGTTGTGTGTGGTGTGTATATGGAACCGGCTGAGGACTCGGGTTCGAACCTCGGCCTCAGCAAATAATTTTTGATAATTGTTTTATATACATGTATATTATACATATCAATAATATAATATTAGGGTTCCAAAAATGCCACAATAATAATTTTTTTAAAGGACTATAACGACGAGTAATTTGACGTCTCGTAACGTACATTTATTTAACGCGAAATGTTACAAAGGGTCCCTATGAAAAGGTCTATGGGTTCCCCCCAATTATGAGTCATTTAAGAAATTTTGGTTGCTTATGTTTTAAAACAATTCTAAATGAAGATGATAAGTTGTCTAGTAGGTCTGATAAGAGTGTCCTAATTGGATATTCTATTTTTAAAAAAGGTTATAAAATTTGGAATTTAAGTAAAAAACAGATTAAGTTTTTCAAGAGATGTGAAATTTTTTGAAAAAATATATCCTTTTAAGTTTAAAAATGATAAACAAGTTTTTGAAAATCTTGATCACTTAAATTTTTTTGATCAAATAAGCAACAGAATTTCTGAAAGTAGAGGTCTTCCCAATGATGAAGGGGGAATCGATGTTTCTCAAGAACACTCCTCTGGTGAAGAGTTAGATGACTCTCCCAGAGCTGCCAGAGAGGCTGATCAGTCCCTCCCTGATCAGCAGCCTGGTAGTACAGGTGCTAGAGGGACTAACCTTCACAGTGTTGAGGGTTCTAGTGATGAGAACAGTACTCCTGAGGGAAATAGGATTAGTCCTAGAAGGTCTGGTAGGGAGTCTGTTTTACCTAAAAAGTTTGAAGATTTTGTGTTAGAGGGAAAGATCAAATATGGTATAGATAAAGTGGTTAATTACTCAAAATTGTCTGGTGATAATTACTGTCTTGTTAGTAGTCTGAATAAATGTATAGAGCCTAATTGTTATTCAGAAGCCTCAAAGGACCCAAAATGGGTTGAGGCTATGAATAATGAAATGGAGGCTTTACATAGAAATAATACATGGGTCTTGTGTGATTTGCCTAAGGGTAGAAAGGCTATAGGCTGCAAGTGGGTCTATAAAGTTAAGTATAAAGCTAATGGTGAGGTTGAGAGGTATAAGGCCAGACTTGTAGCCAAAGGCTACAATCAAAGAGAAGGTTTGGACTTTGGTGAGACATTCTCACCTGTTGTTAAAATGGTCACAGTGAGAACTGTGATCAGTCTTGCTGTTCAAAATAATTGGTGTTTGTTTCAACTTGACATAAATAATGCCTTTCTTTATGGTTCATTAACAGAAGATGTATATATGAATCCTCCTGAAGGATATTATTCTAAAGATGAAACAAAGGTGTGTAAGTTAGTTAGATCTTTATATGGGCTAAAACAAGCCCCTAGGAAATGGAATGAGAAACTAACTAATGTCTTAGTTGAAATGGGTTTTAAACAAAGCATATGTGATTATTCTTTGTTTGTTAAAACTGACAAGGATGTGTTTATTGCTTTGTTAGTATATGTTGATGATATAGTTGTCACTGGTAATTGTGAAACTGAAATTAAAAAGGTGAAGAACATGTTAAGTGATAATTTCCAGATTAAAGATTTAGGAAAACTTAGGTATTTTCTTGGTATTGAGGTCTTGTATTCTGATTTGGGCATTTGTTTGACCCAAAGAAAGTATTGTCTTGAGTTATTACATGAATTTGGTTACCTTGGGAGTAATCCAGTTAATACTCCTATAGAACCAAATCATATTGTATCAAATAAGAATGGCAAAACTGAAGTTGTGTTAGAGAATATAACTGGTTACCAGAAATTGGTTGGTAAACTGATATATCTTTCTCTAACCAGACCTGATATCAGTTATGCTGTTCAATATCTTAGTCAATATATGCATAAACCAACTCAAGGGCATCTTAGGGTAGCTTTAAGGCTGCTAAGATACCTGAAACTCTCACCTGGAAAGGGACTTATGTTCAAAAAAGGTGATAGTTTTGAGTTACAAGGTTATGCAGATGCTGATTGGGCTAAGTGTCTGGATACAAGAAAGTCTGTTACAGGTTTCTGCATTTATCTAGGGAAGTCATTGATTTCCTGGAAAAGCAAGAAACAAAATACTATAGCCAGATCCACAGCTGTGGCAGAATACAGGTCTATGTGTTCAGCCACCTGTGAGATAATCTGGTTGATAAATTTGTTAAGTGAACTTGGTGTTTCTTGCAAGATACCTGTAATTTTGTTTAATGACAGTAAGGCTGCTATTTCAATAGCTGAGAATCCTGTCTTTCAAGATAGAGCAAAACACTTTGAAATAGATTTGCATTTCCTTAGGGAAAAAATTGCAAGTGTTATTATAAAGGCTGTTAAAATAACTTCTGAGAAACAAGTTGCAGATTTGTTCACTAAAGGAGTGAGTGTTGCCCAACACAAAACATTTTGTGACCAACTTGGGTTACATGATATGTTTAGTGCTTGAATTATGGGGGATGTTAAAAGTATGGGTCAAAATATTTGTAATCTCTAATTCAAGCATTAATGGTATTGGGCTTAATAGTTGTATTGGACTTGTATTGGGCTTATTATTTATGCAGGTTGACTGTGGGCTTTCTACTTGATGGGCTACTAAATGGGCTTCAGCCTTGTACGATTGTGTTTGTTAAGGACGGGCTCAGATCATTTCACTTTATTGATCAACGGTGGTGATGAGAGATCACACGGATCGTGGTCTTGGATATAAATACTTTGTACCAGCTTGTTTTATTCATTCAGTCGTCTCATTTTCTTTATTGTCTTTTAGGGTTTCTCTCTGGAATCCTCTCGTCTGTATTTGTTCGTCTTGTTCGTCTGTTTCATTTGTCTTTGTAAGTTTGTATTATTGATCTTTGATCATCAAGATCAACTGCTGATCTTATCAATCAGCAGTAGATCTTATTATTGTACTTCTTATTGAGTCTCAGTGAATTGCTGAGACTCTGGGTTTGGTTTGGGTACTTTTTGGGTTGGTTTAATAATAGATTTTGTCACCTTGTTTTGGCGCTATCTCTGTTGTTCTTATATTGTGATTGTGTTGTTGATATTTGAGATTTGTGAGGTTTATTTTTTAACAGCAAGCATAGTCAAGCTTGGTATATATTATATGAGTTCGGCTCTGGCGTTTATTAATAAGCTCCAATTTAGATCCAACTCATATATGTTCAGTTCAGATCAAGTTTTAGCGAATTAATATTGAGTAACGAGCGTTCAATCCAACATTGTTTCATTCTATCGACCCTAGATATGGTTATTATTTTTAATTTACTTCTTGTTTGATTTTCAACTCAATTGTTACACACACATAAGGATCACAGAGGCAAGCAAACCTTTTGAAAAAAAATCAAAACTTAAAATATGGTAAATGGCTCGTTGTAATTAGAAATACGAAACATTATAAGTTCGTTCATGCAGCAAATATAAGCAACTTAGAAACACTGTTGTAATGAGATTAAGGCACCATTAAAATGAGCTTAGACGCACGATTGTAAACTAGTTGACACACATATACAGTGGCGGATTCGGAATTGTTTTTGACAAGAGGCACAAATTGGTTGAGTTAAAGTTAAGTATGTGAAAACAAGTCGAGTCAAAACAATTCATACTTGATTAATAATTTAAGAGAGAGCCTAATGTAAAAGGAGCTAAGCGTGAGAAGGATAAGGAGGAATAAGAGGCTGACACATGTCCCTAGCCAAAATAGTATTATTGTCCATCATCATAATTGTTGATTTTTTTTCAAGTTTCACCCTCATTTTTTAAACGTTAATAACTTTTTCATACGACATTTTTTAAAATAAACACCGTAAAAACAAGTTTTTTATCCTCTTTCATTTGCATACACTATTGCCATATTTTTTAAAAAAAATTCGCTGGTTGATAGCTTGCGTTACCTGTTTGCTCGTGCTCTGTTTTTTACTTTTTCCTCACTACTAGTACGTTATAATCCAATTATTTCCTCCAGATTAGTCGATTAGGTTTAGGTTTTAAAACCGCTAAGACAAATCTTGGATTGATCGTTGTTATGGTGGGTTATTTGTGTGATTATTGAGACAGGTCTGGGTTGGGTATTAATCGAATTAGTTTATAATTTTCCCGGTCAGATGATCAATAATCTGGTCACTTAGCCCAGCTGCTTTCTGTCTTCGTTTAACAACTCAAAGACGCGGGTTCGACAAACGCAAGTTATATCTGATAAAACACAAGTTGTACATGATAAAACGCAAAGTTATACCTGATAAAAAGATGCAAGTTATATCTGACTTAAAACACAAGTTATACATGATAAAACGTAAGTTATACATGATTAAACGCAAGTTATTCCTGATAAAACGCAAGTTATTGATGTGTGGTTGGAAACCTCGCCTCTATTAAATCTAAAAAGATGTTTTTATTTGATTATTTGAGGAGGGATATAGCACTTTGATTTGATTTGATGTTTCAGGGTAAAAGCGCTTATTGAGTGAGTTTTACACAATGCTAGAGCAAAAGATTGGAGTTGAGAAGCATTGGGAAAAAGAAGGCCATGAAAAGTACAAAGAAGGTTCTGACCGTCTTTGACGGCAAACATACTGTCTCTGACGCCATCGCCGTACCTGACGGCAGTCATGCCGTCTCTGACGGTGCCATATGACAAGTGGTCAACACATAATTTAATGCAATCATCAAATGCTTTGAGGAGTTTCTTTTTTGACTAGAGATTCTTGGGGGGTCATGAATTTTTTTTATTATCATTATCATTCATCACTAAAAAGAAACACACAACATTCTCCAAGCTTTAGCATCAACTCCTTGAAGATTGAAGAACCTCTTTTGAAAATGATGAACACCATAGCCATGCTTGGCTAAAAACATTTGTATTACACTAGGGATGTAAGTTTTTGATACCTAGGGCTGAAACATTTGGGTATTGTTTAAACTTTTGATTAATGTTCTCATATACTTGAATTACTTGTGTTGATTAGTGATTAACCTTATGTTGAACTCATTTTAGTTAATTGATCTTGTTCCAATTTCTAAATGTTATGAACATGGTTCCTTGCATCAACACTACCATAGGATTGTATGTTCTAGATGATAAAGTATAGTTTAGTCCATTGTTGAATGTTGACGAAACTTGATACCTAAGTTTATTGAACAATCAACCCGTTAGTACCAATTGCATTATCTTTGTTCATCCAATTATGTCCAATTGTTGAAAGCCCTAGTGTTCAATTACCCAATCCTTAGTGTAATCATCTTTATCTTATTGTTTACAAGTATTATTAATTATTTCTTACAAATTCATTTTAAGCTTCATATTAATCAACAAACTCTTCAACCAATTTCTAAATACCAATTCATATATTGCATAATTAATTAGCACCTTCATAAACAACAAATTCAAAGTTAACTAGGAAATACTCACTAACCACACGCTCCTTGGATTGATACCCTACTTACCCTATCTATTTAGGTTATTTAGGCTTTGTATGAACCGTGACGACCGGCTCATCAAATGGCGCCGTTGCCGGGGAGCTAGTGCGCTTAGTGTTTATTGAGTAGTTAATGGTGTGATAATCTGTTTAAATTGTTTGTTTGGTTTATTCTCTACTTTTCCTTGTTACGCGGGGTGTGTTATTTGTGCAGTTCACAGGTAGTGCATGCGTACGCGACATTCGGGGAGAACATCTCCTTTAGTGTTTGAACCGGAAATCGAAAGAGTAGCAAGAAGAAACCGACAACACCGGTTAGGGGAGCTGATTCCTTCTAACTCCCAAACACCACCCGTACGTCAACCTTTGTCCTTTGAAACCGTTCAAATGGCAAGCTCAAACCCAATTCGCCGTTCAGGTGAAAATAGAAGACCACCCACTCCACCTCATCCAAATCAAACCCAACAACACCCACCTCACCAACCAATTCACAACCGAAATCCCAACACCCGAAATGTAAACCAAGGTCCTTCCATGTCTAACCGTGGCAATCCCACATTTGATCCGGTCAATCGGTACAATGAAGCCGGATATGAAGATTATGTTGAGAATATTGAAGAATTGAGGGCGAACATTAATGATGATGATCCATTCAGTGTACCAAGTTATCAATCATCAGACAGAGTTAGTGTTCATTCCTACCACTTGGGAGAAGATGAATATTCTGAAAGGGATTACAATGAGGATGATGAGGATTGGGGCTACAGAAATGTTAATGATGATTATGGGGATGAGGAAGAGTATCACGGTGATAATAGTTCTAACGTGGGTGCAAATCGAAATGGGGGTAATGACGGTTATTACAATCACGTCGTTAATAATCATCAACCAGGACAAAACCCAAGAAGGCATCAATTTCCCAACATTCACCAAAACCGGGGTGAAAATTTTGTGGGTTGAGCAGAAAGAAGACCTAATGGGGGAAGACAACCTAGAGGTGAAGAAGTTAATGCTCCAAGACGAAGGCCCCCAGTTCCAATGCAAGGAGTCAATGGTCGGTTTAGACCACTTGCATCTGAGAACGAATCACCTATTGTACCACCACCTCCAGGGAGAAGATCCTTTGATTGCAAGCCCAACTACATCAACATCATTCCTCATTTTCATGGAATGGCTAATGAAGACCCATATGATCACCTATCTGAATTCAAGGCAATGTGTGGTACTATGGGAGGTCATAACTTCTCGTTAGATGAAGTACAGTTGAGGCTATTCCGGTTTTCTCTCAAGGATAAAGCAAAGACGTGGTTCCTCACTTTACCCGCACACAGCATTTATACCTGGGGAGAAATGCAACAGGTATTCTTGGATGAATATTTCCCCAGTTTTAAAACAGATGCGGTGCGGCTAGAGATTCGTTCTTTTCAACAGTTACAAGGGGAACCACTTCATGAAGCTTTCACTCGCTTCAAGGAGTTAATTCGGAAATATCTCAAGTCTACTAGCAATGGAACATTGTTATCTAATCCGGAGCAAGAAGATTGGGATTTTTTGGAGCTAATGGCGAAGAATTCAAAATCGGAAGAGGCAGCTGATCGAAGAACTAAACACCCGGTCTCTAAATCTCTTCCCGATGCAGATTCAAGTTCTAAGGACCGAATTGCTCAGTTGGAGAGAGAGTTGGCAAGGATGAAGAAACGGGAGATGTCATCGATACAATACCCCGTGTGTGATAATTGTGGAGATTTGGGGCATAAAGCTAGTGAGTGCTCCGGTGATATGGGTCAAACAACCGAAGAAGTAAATCAAGTGTATGGAGAAAGGAAGTATGACATGAACTCCAACACTTATCATGCAGGCTTGAGAAACCATCCTAACTTTAGGTATGGTAATCCTTCTAACCAAATGAACCCGAATTTCCAATCGGGAAATCAAAGCGGTGGTGGGCAATATCAAGGTCGCCAAGGTGGTAATCAAGGAGGTTACCAAAGAAACAACTACAATCAAGGTGGTAACCAAGGGTACAACAACAATTATCAAAGAGGTTACAACCAAGGCGGCTCCTCAAGCAATCAAGGAAACTCTTCGGGAAGTCAAGGTGGTGATGAGTCTTTGAGTTCAAAAATGGATGCTTTAATGAGCATGATGAAAGAGAACAACAAAGCAAATGAAGTGAGGGATAAGTCTCATGAAGCCTTGGCTAAGCAAGTGGGCCAATTAGCGGAAGAAATGGCTCAATGGAGAGGAATCATGGGGAAGCTTCCTAGTGATACCACTATCAACCCGCAACATCAAGGTTCGAGTTCGAAGAACACTCGCAATGTTCCCATTAATAAGGTAACCGTTCTTCGTAGTGGTAAAATCATTGATAATAAAATTGAAAATAAAATTGAGCCACCATCTCCCCAATTTGTTGAAGGGGAGGTGGAAGATGTGAGTGATGAAAGTGAAAGTGAGGAGAAAACGGGTCAAAATAAAAGTAAACAAAATGTTGAAAATTCAAAACCCGTTGAGAACAAACAAGCTCCAAAGGCTAAGGAAAAGGGTATGGAGGGTAATACCGTCCCTTATCCCGAAGCATTGTTGGAGCCATCCAAAAAGGTGGTCAAGAAAAGAGGCCCGCAACAAGAAGAGTTGTGGGAAATTTTTTAAACAAGTGAAAATTAATTTACCACTTTTGGATGCAATCAAACAAGTCCCCTCATATGCAAAGTATCTAAAAGACATGTGTACCCAAAAGAGAACTCATAAAATACCTAAGAAAATTGATTTAACTGAAAATGTGAGTTCTATTCTTTCGGGTTCACTTCCACCCAAGTTACAAGATCCGGGAGCACCTATCATATCCATTCAGGTTGGGGAATTTAAAATGACTCGAGCGCTTTTGGATCTTGGAGCTAGTGTAAGCATCTTGCCGGGTAGCCTTTATGACCAATACGAATTTGGTCCACTTCAAGAATCTAATACCACGGTGGTATTAGCCGATTTGACTCCCAAGCTACCCCGCGGGATGGTTACCGATGTGATAGTAAAAGTTGAGGATTTTTATTATCCGGTGGACTTCTTAGTACTTGATTATGCTTCCATGGACCTAACCAAACAACCAACGGTTATCCTTGGTCGACCATTTTTGGCCACATCTAATGCCCAAATTAATTGCAAAACGGGCACGCTTGACATGACCTTTGGTAACCGTAGGTTCCGGTTAAATGTTTTTTCAAATGGGACTGACCCTCTAGTCAATGATGAATGCTATATGGCGGACATTGTTGACGAGTGTATACCTCTTTACAACACCGTTGTAGATGAGGAAAACACAATAGAGGAGTGTTTTATGTTTGACAGGTCACAGGTGGAAATATTGAAAGGCATAGCTGAGGAGGAGGAGAAGAAGCAAGAAGCAAGGGCGGTACAGGAAGGAAGACCACCATGGACTCACCAAGTGGAAAGTCTTCCGGATCATATTGACACGAAATTGAAGCCATCATTGGTCGAGCCGCCACAAGTGGAGTTGAAGGAGTTGCCTAAACATTTAAAGTATGCTTATGTTGGTGAAGGCAACACGCTCCCGGTTATCATAGCTTCAAATTTAACCAGGGAGCAAGAGGAAAAGCTGATGAAGGTATTAGTGACCCATAGAGCAGCTATCGGGTGGACTGTGGCGGATTTGAAATGTATTAGTCCGTCAATTGTGATGCACAAGGTCATCACGGATGAGAAGGTGACACCCGCAAGAGATGCCCAAAGGAGACTCAATCCTAATATGCGGGAGGTTGTGAAGAAAGAAGTCTTGAAGTGGTTAGATGCGGGTATCATTTACCCTATATCCGATAGCCAATGGGTTAGCCCAACTCAAACCGTTCCAAAAAAGGCAGGTATTCAAGTCGTGAAAAACGACTCAGGTGAGGAGGTAGCCACCCGACCGGTAACCGGGTGGCGTATTTGTATCGATTATAGGAAGTTGAATTCTGCGACTTCTAAAGACCATTTCCCCTTACCTTTTATTGACCAAATAGTAGAAAAGTTAGCCGGACAAAAATTTTATTGTTTCTTGGATGGGTATTCAGGTTACAATCAAATTGCTATTCATCCCGAGGATCAACAAAAGACCACGTTTACTTGTCCATATGGCACATTCGCATTTAGGCGAATGCCATTTGGCCTTTGTAATGCCCCCGCCACCTTTCAAATGTGTATGATGAGTATCTTTTCAGATATGGTGGGGGAGTCTTTGGAAATCTTCATAGATGATTTTTCTATTTTCGGGTCATCATTTAACTCTTGCCTAGGTCAATTGGAAAAGGTTTTACAAAGGTGTGTTGAGACAAATCTGGTTTTGAGTTGGGAGAAAAGTCATTTTATGGTCCAAGAGGGGATAGTGTTGGGCCATGTGGTTTCTAGTCGTGGGATTGAGGTCGATCACGCTAAAATACAAGTCATTTCAACTTTACCTTATCCCACTAGTATTAAGGGCATTAGATCATTTCTGGGGCATGCCAGTTTTTATATGAGATTCATTAAAGGTTTTAGCGACATAACAAAACCTTTATGTAATTTGTTATTGAAAGATGCTCCATTTAATTTTGATGAAAAATGTATTGAAGCCTTTAATATTTTGAAAGAAAAGTTAGTTGGGGCCCCAATTTTGCAATCACCCAACTGGTCTTTGCCGTTTGAAATCATGTGTGATGCAAGTGGGTATGCGGTTGGGGCCGTGTTGGGTCAACGGGTAGAAAAGAAACCTGTTGCTATATACTACGCAAGTAAGACTCTTTCGGAAGCACAATTGAATTACACAACTACCGAAAAAGAGCTACTTGCGGTGGTGTATGCGCTAGACAAATTTCGGTCTTACGTATGGGGTAGTAAAATTATTATTTATACTAACCACAGTGTTGTCAGGTACTTAATGGACAAAAAGGATGCTAAGCCCCGGCTGATCAGATGGATACTCTTACTACAAGAGTTTGATTTGGAGATACGTGACAAGAAAGGCACGGAAAATGTGGTTGCAGACCATTTGTCTAGACTGGTGATTGAGGAGGAAGACTCAACGAATGAAATTAATGAGTCGTTCCCAGATGAGCACCTGTTAGCGGTTTCGACATTACCTTGGTTTGCTAACATTGTTAATTTTTTAGTGACAGGTACAATGCCGGAACATTGGGTGAGGAAAAAGAGGCTCCACTTTTTGTCCCAAGTGAAACACTACATTTGGGATGATCCTGATTTATTTAGAGTGGGAGCGGATCAAATCATTCGAAGATGCATCCCGGATGAGGAGATCATGAGTGTGTTGAAGCACGTGCATTCATATGCATGTGGAGGACATTTTAGTGGCCAAAAGACGGGTCACAAGGTTTTGTCTAGTGGGTTGTATTGGCCAACAATTTTTAAGGATTCGTTTGAATATGCTAAAAATTGCCTACATTGTCAGCAATTAGGAAGCATCTCAAGACGTGATGAAATGCCAATGCAACCCATTTTGGTTGTTGATGTGTTCGATGTATGGGGGATTGATTTCATGGGACCATTTCCCAATTCTTTCGGTAATCTATACATTTTGGTGGCGGTAGATTATGTTTCTAAATGGGTTAAAGCTATCGCCACCAAAACCAATGACCATATCGTTGTTTGCAATTTTATACAAACATATATTTTTTCAAGGTTTGGGTTACCTCGCACAATCATAAGTGATGGGGGATCTCATTTTAAAAACCAAAAATTCGGAAAGTTGCTTAAGCGATATGGTGTTGACCATAGGATTGCCACCCCATATCATCCACAAACTAGTGGACAAGTTGAGGTGTCCAATAGGCAAATTAAAGAAATTCTACAAAAAACGGTTCGTGCGGACCGAAAGGATTGGTCAACTAAGCTCAATGATGCTTTATGGGCCTACCGCACAGCCTACAAAACGCCTATTGGAACAACTCCTTATCGACTAGTGTATGGTAGGGATTGTCATCTCCCGGTCGAATTAGTTCACCGGGCATATTGGGCCATCAAAAATGTTAATTTACGATATGATGATGCAGGCAGAGAAAGGAAACTCAAATTGTGTGAGTTAGAAGAGCTAAGGGATGAAGCTTACGAAATCGCGTCAAAATACAAAGACCAAATGAAAAGAGCTCATGATGCGAAGATTCGCAAAAAGGAATTTGAAGTGGGTCAAAAAGTTTGGCTCTACAATTCCAAGTTGAAGCTCTTCCCGGGAAAACTTAAGAGCAAATGGATTGGCCCATACATCATAACAAGGGTTGGAAAGCTTGGGGAGGTAGACATCGAGGACCCAAAAGATGGGTCAAAACAAACTGTGAACGGGCATCGGTTGAAGCCCTACGTGGAGTATCCCACAGAACATGGTAACATTGTCGAGTTGGTAAGCTTCTTAGAGGGCTTACCAACTTATGAAATCAATTAAAAAAATGCAGGTGAAAGCTTCCATCCCAGGTACGTATTCTAATTGTAGTATTGGGACAATACTAATTTTTTCGGGGGGTGGGAAGCATAGTTGTAAAATTTGTACAAAATTTTGTAAGTCTTTTATTTAGTTATAAATTAAAATTTATACAAAAAAAAAACAAAAAAAAATTTAATTTAAACAGTGGCCGCCGTCAGAGACGGTGTGGTGGCCGTCTCCGACGGCCAGAGATCCCAAACGCAAAAATCTGCGGCAGACGGTCACCTAAACGCCCAAATAAAAGCCTCACCGTCAGAGACGGTGGGCTAGCCGTCTCTGACGGCCACACAAAAGGGCCAGACGCCTAAACTCGCGGTAGACGGCCTTCCAAACGGCCTCTAAATAAGCAGAACCAAAACAAAAGCCGTCTCTGACGGCTGCCTAGCCGTCCCAGACGGCCACTCCTTCCCGGACGGGCCAACCCGCGGCAGACGCTGCCCAGACGGCAGAAATCAAACCAAAGCCGTCTCTGACGGCTGCCTAGCCGTCCCTGACGGCTAGCCTCTCCCAAACTTAAAAATTCACGCTAGACGGCTCATCAAATGGCTTGTTAAAATCTGAAAAAAAAAAATGGGGGGGCCGTCTCTGACGGCTGCCCAACCGTCCAGACGGCTCATACCATCCAGACGCCACAATTTGCGGCAGACGGCTTACCAGACGGGCTGAAATTTTTTTTTTTCCATGTAGTAATGTTATTCCATAGCCAAACACACTCTAAATCAATTAGGCTTTCACCCAAACAACCTCCAAACCACATAATATAACCCACAAATCATCCAAACACTCCTAAAGTTCTTTTCTCCTGCACAAAACCATCGATGTCTTTTAAAACACACAAACTTTAACCTACCATCTTCTTCACAAATCCTCTTCAAGAACCCTAACTTTCCACATTCATAAGTCATTCAAAACCTAACCAATTCACGTGATTTTGGGGTCTATTTCGCATAATTTTTCGAGAGGAATCCAAATCTTGGGTTGTTTTTACCAGAATCTGCACGGTTTTTAAGATTTCAGGCAGGTTAGGTCACGAAAATTTTGAAAAATTTTGGGGGTTTCCTTTTCTTGATCAATTATTAACTCTTGTTCAAGCAATTAACTGTGTTATCGACAATCATGGTATGTTTCCACTTCTCTTAAGCTTATTAATTCTTGCTTTTACTTTATGTTGAACTTAATTGCTTGAGTAGGTTAAAGCACAAAATTATGAAGTATGCTTTTGAATAATTATTAACAAGTGTGGGGATTTATTTCTTGTACAACTTGTTTGAGGATGGTTTGTTGAAACATATTATGAGTGAAATAGTTGTAGTGATATATTTGAGAGTCTTACATAAAACAATGTGTAAATGCAGATGTATCACAGAAAGAAAAAGCTCAACTTGTTAGAAAGTTCATCAAAAGCATCTAAGAGGCGTCTTACGTCGGAAGACGAAGCGGAGGAGGATGAAAGAGAAAGGGTGGAGGAAGCAAACTTTAGGTTTGATTGGAAATTTGATGGTGCAGATAAAGACCCATTGGGAGCGAAATGGAAGACAGAACGACAACGACTGTCATCTTATAAGAACAAGGATGTTGAGAGAAGAATGTGGAAGTGGAAAATGGCATCAATGAAGAAGTCAACACTGCCTGAAGTTTGTGTCTATGAGAAGTTTGTGAAAGTCGATGAATTAAAACCATATGGGATTCCTCAGAAGTTTGAAGCAATGGGTTGGGAGCGTGCTCTAGATTGGACTGAGCACGCAAGCGAGAAGATTTATCTGCAAACTATTTGTGAGTGGTTGGCAACGTTGAAATTCACTACCGGGACTAACGCTCCACACACATGGAAATTGGTAGGAGACGCCGGAGGAAAAAAGATGACCATGTCTTTTGAAACTATGAACAAGATAGCCAACTTTGACTCATTAGGACCTTCAGCATACCAATATATCGATGAAAACCATTTTTGGAGTACTACAACTGAAGGAAGAGATCCGGTAGGTATGGTCGATGTGGTAATCCCATTTCCAGGAGAGGGTAAGGACATGAAAAAGGAGTGGATGTCGATAGAAGGAAAAATGTTGCAAACGATTTTTGTGGATAATGTGGCATCCCGGCTAGGGGATAGAGGTAATCTCCGCATTTGGGATCTTCGGGTGATCTATGCATTAATTATCGGAGAACCGAAATTATCATTTCGCCACATTGTAATGATGAACATATGGGATTGCAGGGAATCAATTTCAAAGCAAATGATTCCCAATGTCAGGTTGATTAATGAAATGTTGATTAAGCAAGGATGTATTGCAGAGGGGGCACTATGGACAGAGGTACCAGTACTTGAATTCGGAATTGGTAGGTACAAACTTTCAAGCCTTGAACAAACAGATCTTGGCAACTATTGGAAGTTAGAAGATACGAAGACACACCGGTTTCTGAAAGTGAGAAAGGCAGATGCACCCCCAATGGATGAGGATGAAGAAATGGATGAAGGAAGAGAAGTTATACAATATGCTCCAATTCCAAACCCGAGACGCCCCACTGGGCCACAACACCGAGAGATGACCGCTGAGTTTGTGGCAAGATTAGCTCGCAGAAGACCAGGAGGATGGGCACATTGGTCTCTTGCCGACCGATATATGTTTGATGAGATGGCCTCCATGAGACTTGAGGCAGAGGATGAAAGAGAAAGGGTTCGTGAGCACGAGCGTGAACGTGATGAATTGGAGGATCAGCGTTGGCATGCGTATGCCCATGCTATGGAAAGGAATAGAGTCAATCAATTCATTTTGAGCGAGCAGCAGAGACATGAGCGAGACTTGAGGGCTGGGCTACCTTATAGAGAGTTTGCTCCGTGGGTGGATTACTCCACCATCAGAGACCAACCGGAAGAGGTGATACGGGCTACGGGGTGGCCACAAGGTGTATCATCTAGTTACTTGCCCACGCCACCACCACAGCCTCCACAAGGTTCGTCAGCCACTTCACCACTTGATCAGTTCCAAGATATGTGGGGTGCACTAGTGCAACTTCCCTATCATCCACATCCACCACCGGGTCCGAATGACCCGTACTACCGCTGAGAGGAAGTTAGGGTAATGTTCTGTTTGTATAGTTTGTATAATGGTATGGATTGTTCTTCTCTATTTGTTTTTTTTTTCTTTTCGGTATGTTTGGTTGCGCTAGGAATTTTATGCTTTTAAGTTTATTTTGCATTTTGCTTTTGGATATTTTGATGTTTTGTTTGAGCCCAGGTTGCATTTAGCTAGTGATGATAGAGTTTTCAACTGTGAATGGAGGAGAAGGAGAGAAGGAGCAAGAGAGTTGTGGAAGGCAAAGAATCATCCATGAAAAGAAAAGCATCAACTACTTGTCAGGTGCATCTAATTCCTTATTTGATGTGTTAAGTTGTTAGAATAGGAATTGGGTGAAAGTTTGTTTTTGCCTTAGAATGGGTATGCATCGGGACGGAAAAATAGGCATCCTCACATTTATAATTTGATTAATAGGTTCCCCTATTCATGACAAATCCACATTGAGGACAATGTTATTCTCAAAGTGTGGGGATGGGGGGCATCTATTTAAACTTGAATTTTTAAGACCCTTAAAAAAAAAAAAAGAAGAAGCCTTTTCCGCCCAATTATTGGATCATGAAATTTGGTCTCTAGTCATGGTTATAAACTCTTTAAGTTCCTTGATGTGTTTTTCCAAGGAGAGTTTTTGAAAAATGTAGATTGCCTAGTTAGAAAAGACTAAGGAAGAGTATAACATTTTTGCATATCGGCAACCCATTCTCCCCTTCATGTTCATGAAAGATTATTGAGCCACCACAACATGCTAACACCCGATAAAATTCCACATCTATTGGCATGTTGTGTTCATTTGAATTGAGTGCGCCATTATAATCGCATAAGGTAGAACTTGCAACTCTTGATACGCTTGCCACCTTAGATCAATTGTGACACAAGAATGATTAAGGCATTAGGTTTGGCCTTTTTATTTTAACACCATTTTGATATCCTTGAAAAAAAAAATAAAAAAAAATAAAAAAAAAATCCACCTTAGTTGAACAAGTTTGAGCCTAAACCTCTCATTTGACCACCCATTTCAACCCGTTTGACCCGTTAGCCTTTTCAATGTTAAACCCAAGTGATGAAAATTCGATTGTAGGATTTTGTTTTGTTTGTAAATAGTTGTTTGCAAAAAAAAAAAAAAAAAAAAAAAAAAAAAAAAAAAAAAAAAAAAAAATTGGAAAGCATGAGAACAAATCCGCTACAAACAAATGAAACTTCTCATTAAAAAAAAAAATCTATGCTTTAGTTAGTGTTGAATAAAAGGCGCAATACTGCCTTATGTTTGTGTAGCTGTGTTTTTGTAATAAAAGTCGAATTTTCATCACCATAGTCACTTTTAAATATCTCATTCCATACCCTTCGCCTAGCCCCATTATAACCCTTTAAAGACCTTTTGACTTGTGTTCGCTTTTGAGTAATCTGGTGAAAAGCGATTGAGTTGCAAGCCTATACTAACATGCTTTATAATCGGTTTTGAGTGATTAATATGAAATACTAGCGCATTACACGCTAGTCCAGATATTAAACCGAGTAGAGTGAACCATTGTGAGGGGTGTGCAAAAATGTGAAGTCGGATCTAGTTGGATGTGGCTAGGCAATTTTTTTAGTAATATTTAAAACCTTGGAATGTAAATCTACTGATAGGTGTAAGTCTTGTGAGTTAGGGTATGACTAGGGACCGTTTTTTGAGAATCAATAAAGATGTTGGAATTGGTTTGAATTGTTGATTGGGTAAAGTTTAGTGACTTGCTTGAGGGCAAGCAAAAGATAAGTGTGGGGATGTGATGCGTGGTTGGAAACCTCGCCTCTATTAAATCTAAAAAGATGTTTTTATTTGATTATTTGAGGAGGGATATAGCACTTTGATTTGATTTGATGTTTTAGGGTAAAAGCGCTTATTGAGTGAATTTTACACAATGCTAGAGCAAAAGATTGGAGTTGAGAAGCATTGGGAAAAAGAAGGCCATGAAAAGTACAATGAAGGTTCTGACCGTCTTTGACGGCAAACATACTGTCTCTGACGCCATCGCCGTACCTGACGGCAGTCATGCTGTAACAGTACTGATTTCCGAGAAGATTAACATGGACCTTTGTATGACACCCTAGGCAAATCCCACATCGGCCGTGGCCAGGAGAGATCCTTGGTTCATAAGTAATCCAAAGCCTCTTAAATCACCAACGCGTTTTGGGCTTAATGCTAGTGGATGAGAGGAGAACTCCACAGTTAAGCGTGCTCAGGTGGGAGTAGTATCAGGATGGGTGACCTCCTGGGAAGTCTCCACCGGGGCGACCAAAAACAAATCCGTGAGCTCTGGATGGGCAACCCATCAGGGCAAAGCGGACAATATTGGTGGTGAGAGGGGCCGGATGTTACACATGCCGTCTCTGATGGTGCCATATGACAAGTGGTCAACACATAATTTAATGCAATCATCAAATGCTTTGAGGAGTTTCTTTTTTGACTAGAGATTCTTGGGGGGTCATGAATTTTTTTTATTATCATTATCATTCATCACTAAAAAGAAACACACAACATTCTCCAAGCTTTAGCATCAACTCCTTGAAGATTGAAGAACCTCTTTTGAAAATGATGAACACCATAGCCATGCTTGGCTAAAAACATTTGTATTACACTAGGGATGTAAGTTTTTGATACCTAGGGCTGAAACATTTGGGTATTGTTTAAACTTTTGATTAATGTTCTTATATACTTGAATTACTTGTGTTGATTAGTGATTAACCTTATGTTGAACTCATTTTAGTTAATTGATCTTGTGCCAATTTCTAAATGTTATGAACATGGTTCCTTGCATCAACACTACCATAGGATTGTATGTTCTAGATGATAAAGTATAGTTTAGTCCATTGTTGAATGTTGACGAAACTTGATACCTAAGTTTATTGAACAATCAACCCGTTAGTACCAATTGCATTATCTTTGTTCATCCAATTATGTCCAATTGTTGAAAGCCCTAGTGTTCAATTACCCAATCCTTAGTGTAATCATCTTTATCTTATTGTTTACAAGTATTATTAATTATTTCTTACAAATTCATTTTAAGCTTCGTATTAATCAACAAACTCTTCAACCAATTTCTAAATACCAATTCATATATTGCATAATTAATTAGCACCTTCATAAACAACAAATTCAAAGTTAACTAGGAAATACTCACTAACCACACGCTCCTTGGATTGATACCCTACTTACCCTATCTATTTAGGTTATTTAGGCTTTGTATGAACCGTGACGACCGGCTCATCAGTTATGCCTGATAAAAAGATGTTAGTTATATCTGGAAAAAAAACGCAAGTTGTATCATGATAAAATGTAAGTTATAAACCCAACAATTTTTTTTAAAGTACAACAATAGGGTATGTGAAGGGGTAAGATACCAACTCTAGCGCGCAGGCCCACCCTACCCCACAACATCGCTATCATAATACACCCGCGGAGAGCTTGCCATTCAAAATGATAACTTCAAGATCATAACACACCTCCGTGGAGTTCAGCTTTTATGAGCATCACATATAAGGTGCAATCCATCCGCATGACACCATGCGTCAGTTCTGGCGATGGTCTCCCGCAAAAGATAACAAGAAAGACGCACCTCAGGCTTACTGCGCCTTTTCTGGCGCTCCAGCAGAGAAGATGCAGCTCCCCTGAACCCCACTTGCTGCACAGGCTCCCAGGTGTCAGTGGTCACTTCAGTTAATCTTCCAGAGGAAGCTGAACCGCCTGACACGCTCTGGCAACAGCAAGAAAAGGAGGGCCCTGCAGTCAACCACAACGCGCCACGTGTAACAGTGCAGGGCGCCGCCCCTGACGACCAATCACAGCGTGCCACGTGGACCAATGGCCAGATGCCGTTTTCCCTTGGTTTGCTTTATGCAAACCTTTGGTCCAAGCCCAACTGAATGGGCTTCTCGAGGGTAGGCCTAGTTCCCGGGCCCAAGCCCGTCTCGCCTGTTTTGGGCCACAACACCCGGCCCATGCATCCTCTATAAAAGGGAGCCTTCACCTCCTTTGTAGAGGTCAATGAATTCACTATTCAAGCACACACACTTGTAAATACACTTGTACTCTCTCTTTACACTTGTATCGTTGAAAGTAATAAAGATTATATCCCTTTTTTAGTGGACGTAGGTCAACGAGACCGAACCACTTATATCTTGTGTATTTGTGTGTCACTTCCTCACTCTTTCTTTATCTTACGGGCCACGGATATAGAACGAGTTATAATCAGACTTTACGAAATAAGATTTTTTTTTGTCATAACTTATCAGCAAACATCTATAATTTATGTATTAACCTATCATGACTAACTGATCACATGCATATCTTAAATAAAAATATTTATCACTCTGTCATGTAATTCAGAAAGCAAAAATGCTACATAACAATGTTTAGTTCATAAATCAACAATTTGAGGAATGCACTTTAAATGACATAGCAACAAAGCTCATATCGACTTAAATATGTTAAATTGGTTTAATATTCAATTCATTTAAAATATATGTTATTAAAATAAAAGCAAAACATATATATCATGAACCAACCAATTTGTTGGAAGGAAATTTTGGTGAAAAGAGTATTTTTCACAAATATAGAAAATGAGTTTTTCTTAACTTTGTACTAAAATATATATTTGAAATCAAGGTTTATTTATCTTTGTGGATTTATGTTCTATGTTTTGAGAGCTTCGCAACGAACCAAACCACGTCCAAAACGGATTTAAGATGAATAAGATATCGATGCTCAAAGTTTTTGATGAATGAAACATTCAAAGCTGGAAATTGAAAGTTTAAGTGGGCAAGTGAACTTGTCCCACATTAATGGAGACACAAGACTTGGAGTAGTTTACCTATCCATGCCACATCAGAGACCTAACAACAAAGGGGTGGTAGGGCGACTTAAAACAGAGAGCTAGTTCGTGCCTACAACGTGTTGTGAAACAAGCTCAAAAACTAAACAATATACTTCATTCATCAATAGGGGTATCTTTTATAATAAAATACAATGACTATATAAACAATAAAGTATTGCTACCATAATCATAAAATTCATAATATAAATATATTCGTAACATAATTTACTTTGTTTTTTGTTTTCTCGAAAAAAAGGGTGTGTATATATAAAGAGAAAGACCCATCGGGATGCATTAACTGTTTGATAAAATTTAATGTTAGTGATCTTCTCATTTAAGAAACAGAGATTTTTTTATGGGTTCCTACTTCTTTCTTTCACATCATAAATAAAATTTAGTGTTAGTCATCCTTTCATCCATTAAAATCAGCGTAACTTACTTAAAAACATTTTTTTTAAAGATATACTTCATTCATCGGTGTTACTCGTCTTCAAGGAGAAGAACGAGCGGTCCCAAAACAAACATTACATCAATTCAAAGTTACATCAAGAAACTCAATCACAACTATAATCGTTATTTCTATGTTTATACCATAAAAAACCAAACGCTTTAATGTCCGCAATAATCTCCATCACTTTCGCCTCCTTGCCTCTAAACACAAGATCATTTCGTGCCTTCCAAAGACGCCAACACGATATAATAAGTATGCCTCTGATTGCCTCCTTGTATCTAAGGCGAAGATGATCGGAATTTGACACCATGTTGAAATCGCGTGCCAAACCGAAGTGGACACACCACAACCCGTAAAGATGTGACACGCTGTCTCTAAACCGTCGCTGCAGAGTTGGCACAGAAGGTGGTCCACACTGATGTTCCTTCTGCACAATGCTATCATAGTCGGAATTCTTTCACCAATCGCCCTCCAAAAGAAAATATTGTATTTTTGCAAAATCCAGTTGCACCATTTAAACACCAAGTCTGAAACATACTGTTGTTCGCTGCATATCAATTGTTTAATTTCTGCAACAAAGAACCCATCTTGCGTCCCTTGCCATTGCCAACGATCAGTACCATCCGATAAAGTTATGTCCGCAATCTGTGAAAATAAGTCCGCCAATTCATTTAGTTCCATAACTAAAGAAGCTAACTTCTTCCACCTCCAACTGAACTCACTAGGTCCACCATGTTTCATGATTCGATCTTCAACATTGCAAAACTTCTCACTTTCCAGCCGAAATAGATGATAATATTTCGCCTTAAGTGAAATTTGACACAACCATGGATCCATCAAAAAATGAGTCTATTTTCGATTCCCCACATTACTCCTAATATGTGAAATAAACGTTTCTCCATCTACCTTCACTCTACTACCAAGCTTTACATGAATATCATCATTAACTTTCTTCCATAACATTTCGCGATCCGATCTATATCTCCATAACCACTTTAACACAAGAGCGTTATTACTAATTGCAAGTTTAGTCAATCCCAAACCCCCTCTATTTATGGTTGTAGTAACCTTATCCCAAGCCACTCAATGAAGTTTTTTTACCTCGTTCGATCCACCCCATAAGAACCTTTTCATCATTCCTTGCATGTTGCAATCAACATGTGTTCCTGCCATTTGCTTTTGACACATTTGGATCTCTAGCCCCTGAAGCAGTACGGTTTTCTGAAACGAGTGCAGAAGGTGGTCCACAGTGACTCGCAGAGCCCTAAGAACCAAGGGTTTGTGTTTAGCGGGATAGGCTTTGCGATTCAAAAGGGGGATAGCGGCGCAGCTTGTTACCCGCTTACCCACCATCTAAATGTAACTTGTTTTGTCCGTAAATACAATGAGAAGTAATAGTTAGGAACTTGCTTAAAAACATACACCAAAGCGTTTTTGGACTAGAGAAACCAAAGTATGTACGTATTTGCAAACAAGATAAGTCTCTTTCTAAGTAATGACGGTTCAATCCATCTTATGTGTAACATCGCGAAATTTTTCCAAATTTTGAATTAATAAAAATCACCATTTTACCCATCGTATACTCTTTTGTACCATTCTTATATGATTTCGAAACAATATATTTTAAACGCTTTATATATATACACATATTTAATGCATTTTATAAAAATAATAATAATAATAATAATAATAATAATAATAATAATAATAATAATAATAATAATATGTTGTTTTGTTAGTGGACTTGTCAAACCAATCCCTAAAGCCCAATATAGACATAATTCGGAGCCCATCCAGAAGCCCAAACCAGCTAACCCTCTTAACCCAGCCCACCTTTCTATCCTCCTCTCTTTGATAAAAAAAAATAAGCCTACCAGACTCGAACCCGAGTCTGGAGGCGGTCCGCACGTAACCCACACACTGAAACCAACTGAGCTGCACTACAACTTAAGTTTTTCCCCATACGAAATTTATTTTATTACGTTAATGATTATCTTAGTCAACAGACAAGGAAGTCAACCACAATGACGACACTTTGATTCAAAAATTGACACGGCATTCTTGTTTTGGAAACAATACACGATTGATCTAGTGATCAAAATCACCCTCCTCGTCAATACCAAGCAATCAATTACGAGAAATCAGCTCTAAATCTCTCCAATTTTTGCGCGTTTAATAACCCTTGGTCAAGATTTCCAATTGAACATCCTAGCATGTTACACTATAAATTGAACCCTCCAATTCATTCTTTACTCGCCGATCTAATCTTCTTCACCTTCAATTTCTGTTAAAACACCTTTCAAAGCTTAATTTCGTTCGCGATTGACTTTTCTGTTTGACCGATTAATCAACACGATTAAAGCTTTGTAAGTATCAATTCTTTTGTAGGTTTTGTTCATCGGCCATCTACAAACAATAACCCTATGATTAATCGGGTTATTGTTTGTTAGATTTGATAATTGCAGAAACTAGGGCTCGATGATTTTGATTTGGGGATAAAACCTTTGCAGACTTGTGTATTTGTTTAAAACAGAAGCAAGACAAACACAACCACTGATCTAGATCAAGTGGTTGTGTTTGTCTGTTTGTGAACAAAGGGACGCGGGTTCGAGTCCTGTATCCCACAAACTTTTATTCTCATTTTTAAAAGGATTATAAATCAGCTTCACGTATACTATATAATTAAATTCAAACCTGGTTTATTCGTTCTCAGGGTCTAGCCCAGTTGGTGGCTAGGCTTGTGATTAAAACGCGAACCGGTCCCAGACCCAGGTTCGATTCCCAGCTTCAACAAATTTTTTTTTTACCTTTTAAGCTTTATATATATTCACTTATATTTTTAAAATTGGTTTTAAAATACTAAAACTCCTTTATAAATTCTAAAAAAATTATTTTATGTTATTCTAGTGGAAAAGTTTAACATACAATTTTTAGTTTTCCAAAAAATTATTTATTTAATATATATAATAAATATTTCAAGTTTATTCTATTTTAATTATAAAATTCTATAAAAATATCAAAACGATTATATAAATTCCCACAAAAATTATTCTGAGTTTATATAACATTAAACATTTCTGAAATGATTTTTATTTCTGAAAAATCATTTATTTAATATTTTTAATCAATTTTTGTTAGTTTTAATCATAAATAAATCATAATAAATTCATTTTTCAATATTTTTGCACCAAAATTTTATATAAATTATTTCTATCCATTTAGAACAGAAATACAAATTTTTAATTTAAAAATTCTTTAATTTTAATATTTTTAGATATTAGAGTTATACTTTTGACAATTTGAAATAAATAGATTAAATATTCTATTTTTAAGAAAATAATTTTATAAAAATTATTTTCATACTTAAAACCTTATAATGTGACCATTTTTAATCTAAAGTTTACACAAAGACTTTTGTTTAATTATTTATTGAATTTCTTATATTTAATAAACAATTTGATTATTAATCAAACAAATGCATATCCCCAATTCGAAACCCTAGAAAATACTTGTAGACTAGAAAGACTTAGACTTATTTGTTACCTTACACATAGGGTAATACTTGGCAACTTTGGGCTACACATATTCTTGTCTCGAGACTTAATACTTTGCTAAGGTGAGTTTACGTAACCATGTTTATGCAATTCTTTATACTTGCAACATTATACTTAAGCAATTCTACATACATGTCTAGTTGTAAACTTTAATGCCTCATGATTTAGACAACAACAACAGTTAGACTTAAACTTCAACATACATAATCATTAGCTATGGCCAAGCCGGCGATACTCAATAATAGATCTATTGGATTGACAATCCCACCTAGATTCGTTGACCATCTTTTATGGGGAGCGCGGGTGATTGTTATCGTTCCAACGTGATATTAAGGTGAACCGTGGATGACGGGATAGACCTAAACTAGTCGGAGGTTTGATTATGTGCATACAACACTTCATGTTTATTCATGTAGACTTAAACTTACAATAGACATTTGAATTGCTAAACTTTTATTTTTAAACTAAATTGCTTGACATGGCTTATGTATTCTCACCAACTTCTAGTTGACCCCCCCATTTTTCCAAACTCAACAGGAAATACTGATGCTTGAAGTCTAGAGCTAGCATGAGGAGATATTTGAAGTTTTAAGCTTTGTTTGATTATTTGATGTAGACTTTAATGTAATTCAATTTTTGTAATGTAATAAAGGATTATTTAATCATATGTATTACCATGAGCTACTGAACAATCATTCATACGTGACACCTCGATGTTTCCACCATCGGTTAGGGTGTTACATTATGGACAAATAAGTATAGTTTAATAGTAGAATTAGAAACTATTTGTGTTTTCGTTTTAAAATAGATACACCATATAATTAATCAGTGAAGACATCTAAAACCCGAGACACACCTTTATTATCACTAATCCCAATCCTAATCCTAACAAGAAAACTAAGCCAGTTAAATCACAATGATATTCTATATTCTAGACTCAGATCATTGCCATTAGACTATGCGTTAGTGGCCAGCGAGCGAGCTGCCGCGAGCCACTCACCAAGCCACGTGGCTCGCGAGCACCACAACTGACAGACGTTATCATTCACGCGAGCGAGCACACGCGATGACGACCGTGTCCGCTAATGACCGGAAAACCATTTGACCGTTGATTTAAAAAAAAATAATAATTTTGTTTACCATTTTCATTAATTACTTTCGCCCAATATATATATTTATCTTCTTCTTCTTCTCCATTCTTCATCTTCTTCTCATTTCATATTCTTCTCATCTTTTCTCTTTCTTTAAAAATCATTTGAAATCATCGTGCATTGGACCAGAGGAGGAACTCGTGTTAATAATCGTGCACAATCAAGTGCACGGCGATGGGGTAAAGTGTTAGTCGAAGTCGCGGACCAAATTGGGGTAAAGTGCTAGTCGAGTTTGGTAACCTCATCGGGGAAACCAGACGTACTTGTGATTTAATCTCCCACAAGTACGAGGATCTCAAAACGAAGTGTAAAAACTTCGAAATCGCGTATAAAAAAGTCTCTAGGGATCTCCCCGGCGAAACAGAAGACGTCCTCCTAACTTTTACTCACGCCGAGTATCTTTCAGAGGTTGGGCATGACTTTCATCACATTTCGGCATGGCAATGTTACGCTCAACCTCAATCTTATGTTAGTATTTTTTTTTTTTTTTTTTTTTGTTGTAATGGTTTTTATTTTAGTGTAATTTTTGTAGTGTAATGTTTTTAATTTTATTTTTTAGTGTACTGTTTTCTTTTAGTGTAATGTATTTTTTTTAATTTAATGTAATGTTTTATAATTTTATGTAAAATATTTATGTTTTTTTATTTATTAATGCTTAAAAAATGAGTAGGAATGAGACTTTAGCTAGTGTCACGTCACCACATAGTTATCAACATTTAATAGGATAAAGTTTTGGCTCACCTTAATTAAGCCACAACGCATAGTCTTAAATATATAATTACCGGTCTAATAGATTCCTCACACAAATCACAAAGAAACGGCAGATAACTAAAACAAACCCAATCACGAGACCATTTGATCGTATTTAGTTCCTTTATCAAAATTATGAAAAAAAAAAATAAGGTTTAGAGCAACCTATACTAGTTCTTTAAGTATAAAGATTCACTATTAATCTCTAATTATAATTTTGTGAATGTATAAATAAGAGAAGTGTTGCTGAGTAAGATAGAAATAAAAATAGAAAATCTGTTGTGAGATGTTTTAAAAAAATAAAAGATAGAGAGCCTACTGTAAAATGTATAAAATGTATTTTACTTAAGTTATAGCAGCAAATAGATAGCCTAGCGTAAAATGTTGTTAGAAGTTAAGTTTTAAAAGTATCCACTAATCATGAGCTTAGAAACGTTTTAATGTAAAATATTGGGCACAAGTGTGATGTGGGTCTGTCATCTATAGGCCCAACAGGTTATTCTATTTTGGTTGCAGAAATTATAATTTTTTCGAGTTTCCATTAAATTTACTAGTTATGATGGTAAATTTTAATTTTCACTTCCAAAATAATAAACAACTGAAAGTTTGTTTGAGGAAAACTTGGCCGTAATTAAGAATATTAAAGCTGAAGTAACTGAATAATTTGAGAAGTCGATAACTCAGTTATTGTTACCTTCTAGCAACTATAAGAAAGTGGCAAGTTTTGTAGTTTGTTTAAATCAATCATACATAAACATTAGTCAATCTACGTACCATTGTATAAGAATTATTTTTATTAAAAATAATTCCTATTTATTTACGTACCATTTTACTCACTCACATTTTACTCTAAATCTTTCTACCTATCTTTCTACCAGGGATCCAATTCACACGGTTTTAGTCAATCTTCGACGCGTTCCAAATGCAAATTCAATAACAATAGTGGCAGCAACAACAACAACAACCATCATACGAAGTCGAGCACGATTTTGTTTCTCTAACCCAAAACGGTGAAGAGGAAATTGTATCCGAAACCCAACCACAAAAATCAAAGAAAGGAAAGGAAAGGGGGAAATGGACACAAGAAGATACGAGTAGCAAATAAAAAGCATACTTTGGACCATGATCGAGGAGCAAGTGTTGGCAAGAGTGTGGGTTAATGTTTATGTAGATCCAATAAAAGGTTTATTTTTTTTCAACTATATATATTATATTTTTAACTTAATATAATATTTTAACTTTAAAGTTTCTAAGTAATAATTATTTTTTCCATGGAAATGTAGGTAACGCTCAAACAAGGGTTTTTGACATAAGGTTATGGACCAATTTCATGCCTTGATGCAACAAACATCTTACTGGCTATTTCATTCCGTTAGCTCAATGTATAGAGATATGAACAAGAAAATAAGATGGTTTTCTGGTTACTACAACAATGCGTATGTCCATCGCCGAAGTGGTAGAAGTGACGATGGTTTTCCGACACTTGCAAAATACAACAAGGAATATGGTTTGTTTCAACACCTTAAGCCATGGGAAGTTTTGAGTGCTTGTTTGAAATGGGTTCCGGTGCCGAATGAGGTGGCACACACAAAAAGGTCTAAAACGACCGAGAAAGGGGAATACAGTGACGGTGGTTCGGATGCATGTTGCAACATTAATATAAATGATGAATGCGAGTTCGACATTCCAACTCTGAAACCGCAACGATCCATTTGGAGCCTTCAAATGATCAATCACCCCACCCGGAGAATCAAGATTATATAAGTTAATGAGTAATTCCTCTACATTTTATTAATTACAAACAGATAGGCTTCAGATGAAGCAACAAAAAGAGGCCAAGAGGGAGATGAAGAGGCTTCGGTTGAATCGGGAACGACAAGAATTGGAAGAGTTTAAAATCATGACTACCGACATCGAGAAACTTCTACCTAGAGAACGGGTCGTGGTGTCAAATATGAAAGACATAATTGCGGCAAAATGGCTTGGGGTGGAAGTCATATTTAATTTTATTTATTTAGATCTTTTTCTTTAACTTATGTATTTTTTATAGTATTAATAAAAAAGTTTAACAAAGTAAAATTAAACATATTGTAATAAAAAAAATTAAAAATTGAGAGGAAGAGGATGAATAGGAACCATCAAGGGATGGAGGAGAAGAATGAAAGAAGATGATGATGTGATGCACAGATGAGGATGATGGGGAAATAGGGAATAACCATACACTATGGTCTAAAATAGAAGACTGAATGGTTATGAGCTGAATCATTCAGCATTCCTTATTAGCTTAATGGTTCAGCACTTAATCATTCCATTCAGATGCTGAAACAAACAGTCTGAATGCTGAATGATTTAGACCTGAATAGTTAAGAGGTTGATTAAGAGGCTACCAAACAACCCCTAAATATATTTAAAAAATAAGCTGAAATTTTAGGGAACCATATCCATGTTTTAAAATACAAATAAATATAAAAAAAAACAATTCAAATTATATAAAGAAAAAAAAAACAAATAGTACAATGAAATGACGGAGTAATCAACTTAAGAGAAAACGACAAAGTCAACAAAAAATAAAAAATAAAAAAAAAAGTTGCTTGTAAGCAAAGAGGTTAAATAAAACAAGTTTTGCTCCTTTAACATTTTTTTTTCTTTTCTAGATTAATCCCATTCGTTTACAAAGGAATGAAGGATCTTCTTGTCAGTGTATATAACTTGATTAAAAAAATTAAACTAGTTTTAGACTAATCACAACAAATTTATTTAGAGGAAGTTGATTAAATGATTTCCGGTAAATACATGGCTTGACTATTTACATAACCTTCATTTAAATTTTTTGACCAACCCTTCATAATTCATTCTATTCATATACAAGTTGTTTGATAGATCAAGATCTTAAGGTTTAAAAGGGAGTGTTTATACTTTATATTCACCAAGCATTTACTCAACTTACTACCATATTTCATATTCACCTTTTCGCAAAACTTGTTCTTGGGTTGAAAGACAACCCCCCCCCCCCCCCCCCCCCCCAATGTCTATGTAACACACGTTTTATATTCACCACGACACATGGTTAAAAGTTATGATATACATCCATAACATTTAAAAATCATTACAAAGAACTTAAATAAAGAATAAAATAATTACCAAATATTCTTCAAAGATTAAACAACTAAATAAGAATCTGTTGATATTCATATAACATTACTAAAGCCAAACACATAAGTTAGGCAATAAAAGAAATGCAAACTCCTACTATTTGGCAGGCCTTCCAATGGACAACAAAACAAAGCACATTTGTTTATCCACATATAGGCTGGACAAAATAATAACTTTAAAAAAGTCAAAATATCTGACCTCCCACTTATTCTTGACCCAATTCAAACCGCGTTTCTTCTCTGATTCTTCCTTTTAAATCCCTATGAGCTGACCACATTCTTCCCATTAACCTCTTCTCCAACTTATATTATTCCTTCATCATTAAGCTTCAATCTTTAATCTTTGACTTTCATCTTTGACCATCTTTAGCCTCACCCTCTTGTGTTTTGAGTTGTAAAGTTTGAATTTTGATCATCTGGGTGTCTTTATTTTGACTTTCTTGATTGATTTATGCTGTTTGGATCACTAAATCAAGAAATCAAGAAATGGGTATGTGTAGTAGTAAAAGTAACAGTGGAGGAACAAACCCAGATGCACATAGAGCAGTATCTAATGAGCCTAATATAATCTACACCAAATCCCCTGCTCCTGCAGTCCAGACCCAATTGCCTGCTCGAAAACAGCCGCCACCGCCTAGCCGAAAAGGGTAGTCAAATCTGATACAATTATTGGCAAACCATTTGAGGATGTGAAGCAGCATTACACAATGGGGAAAGAATTGGGCAGAGGTCAGTTTGGTGTCACATATCTCTGCATACAGAAGTCAACAGGTCAGAAGTACGCGTGTAAGTCCATTGCGAAGAAGAAACTTGTGACGAAGAGCGATAAAGATGACATGAGGAAAGAGATTCAGATTATGCAACATTTAAGTGGGCAGGCTAATATTGTTGAGTTTAAAGGTGCTTATGAAGATAAGCAGTCTGTGCATTTGGTTATGGAGGTTTGTGAAGGAGGGGAGCTTTTTGATAGGATTATTGCTAAGGGTCATTACAGTGAAAGAGCTGCAGCGTCTATTTGTCGGTCGATTGTTAATGTGGTTCATGTTTGTAATTTTATGGGTGTGATGCATCGCGATTTGAAGCCTGAAAATTTCTTGCTTTCTGATAAGAGTGAGAAGGCACTTCTGAAGGCTACTGATTTTGGGCTGTCAGTGTTCATTCAAGAAGGTATTATTTGCTGTTACTTTGTGAGCCTTGATTATTTACTTAAGTACTTAACCGACTAAAATAACACCGTTAATCTTGAAGTATGTTTGAATTAGCCGTTGAAATTTGAGTAGCTTGACAATTAACGCTTACTTGCGGATAAGTCATCGCAAGGAAACCTAGCCAGTGTTGATTGTTACGGCTTGTGTTTGTAATGACCCGTTTCAACCCATACCTGATTTGTGTGGCATGTCTATCTTGCCACTACTAACCAGGGGTGTTAACTAGGTTACAATGTTAAGGGGTCAAATTGAACACGAAACAGATTATGTTCAAACATTAAACTACCAACCAGATGCTCGTTTCTCTTTAATATTTTTTATATTTTGGCATAAAATATTCAATCAAACTTAAATGATGACATAAACACATTTTATTTTTTTCTAAAAAGACACACGTCAACCTGTGAACTCGCCAGGTGGACCGAACAAGACCTGTTTAGCTAAAGGTATTCATGTGGTTGACAAGAAACTGATCCGGCCTGTTTAACCTAAACAGACCCGTGAAATGTGTGTACAAATCTTGTAGATGATAATGTGAACAAACTCTTGCAGGAAAATCATACCGCGATATTGTTGGCAGTGCATACTATGTTGCACCAGAAGTGTTAAAGCGGAAATACGGGAAGGAAATTGACATATGGAGTGCAGGGGTGATGCTTTATATCTTGCTTAGTGGTGTGCCTCCCTTTTGGGCAGGTAACATGATGCATTTTATTATTTTAACCATGTTTTAGGTATTAATGTACTTTATATTATCAGTTGGAATGTTGGATTGTAGGTTATAACCCGAAAATTTATAATAAATTACAGAGACAGAGAAAGGAATATTTGATGCTATATTAGAAGGATACATTGATTTCGAAAGTGACCCGTGGCCATCTATTTCCCCAAGTGCCAAAGACCTTGTCCGAAGGATGCTGACACAGGATCCCAAGAAGCGTATAACTTCCGCTCAAGTTCTTGGTACGTATTAATCAAGTATTTATCTGCTTGATATGATTAAAAAACTAAATAGTATAACTATAATAATTGAAATTTTAAGGTTTAAGAGGCTGTATGCAATTTGGAGACTTTCAACCCATTTGATTCATTTCGATTTTAGTTAGTAAAGGAAAATTTTATTTGACCCGTTTGAGATGAACATAACCCAAATGGTTTCAAATGGGTACAGAACATCCATGGATAAGAGAAGATGGTGAAGCATCAGACAAACCAATCGACAGTGCGGTTCTGTCTCGAATGAAGCAATTCCGAGCTATGAACAAACTAAAGAAACTCGCGCTCAAGGTCATTGCAGAAAATTTATCAGCAGAAGAAATCCAAGGGTTGAAATCGATGTTTACAAACATAGACACTGATAACAGTGGGACAATTACGTATGAAGAACTTAAAGCAGGTTTGGCTAGATTGGGGTCAAAGCTAACAGAGGCTGAAGTCAAACAACTCATGGAAGCTGTAAGATGTTTAGAATGTTAAAAACTTCAAGATTGTTGTTTTTTGGATGCCTGCTTGCTTAAAGACTTTTCTTTATGTTTCAGGCTGATGTTGATGGAAACGGGTCGATTGATTACATCGAGTTCATCACAGCGACAATGCATCGACACAAGTTAGAAAGGGAAGAACACATGTACAGAGCGTTTCAACATTTTGATACTGATAATAGCGGGTATGTAACATTGTAACCTATAAAGTACACAAATTCAACAGTACTAACTGGGGGTGACAATAACTCAAAACACGACACGAACACCTAAATAATAAGGTTTTGGTTGTGTTGTTGACTTGTTAAAATAAGGGCCATGTTTGGGTTGACATGTTTAATCCGTTGCTTAGTTGACGTGCCAAACCGTTTACGACCCATCAACCCATTTATTACATTCCACCAATCCATTTAACCCGTTTAGATAAAAGATTTGTGTTTGGGTTACATGATTTTTAGTGTGTTTGGGTATGAATTGATGTTCTGAGTTTCTGACTCATTTACAACCTGCCAACCCGGCATGATTGCCATCTCTAGTGTGGTCATGAAAACTACGAAAGGGTAATGATTGTGATCTTTTGTGCAAATTAGGTTTATTACAAGAGATGAACTAGAAACAGCAATGAAAAACTACGGAATGGGAGATGAAGCCACCATTAAAGACATAATAGCAGAAGTAGATACCGACAATGTGAGTTCTTTTTGCTGTCATTGTCGTGTTATATGTTTCAATATTTTGTTAGAAGACTAAAAGTTACAATGGTTATTGATTTTTTTGACAGGATGGGAAGATAAATTATGAAGAATTCTCTACGATGATGCGAAGCGGGACCCAACCTGGGAAGCTGTTCTAATGTCTTAAAGCAGCAAAGCAAAGCTTCAAGAAACTTAAATGGCAACTAGATGGTAACAAAACTAGAACATCAGATCATATTCAGAGTCAAATAATTCACAAGAACTAAGCCTGACCATCAGATTTGAAGTCTTGTGGTTACAGGCTAAGCTTTCCATAATTATTCGAGTACTAAAATCATAAAGAAAGTTTGTATAATATTCATTGAAACCACATTTGTATCATACTGTCTTGTTGTTTCAACTCGATTCTATAAGACTTTCGAAATCATTACTCACCACCAATAGACTTTAATCCCACATAAAAACAAAAGATGACAGTCGTATCAGTTAAGCAAGACATCGACCATAACCCAGACCATAGTTATCAAAAGCACGTGAGGCGCACCAAGGGCGCTGCGCCCTGTGAGGCGCGCATTTAGGCGCTGAGGAGCACTATCAGGGCTGTTTCAGGCTGATTTCCGACCAAATTCAGGCTAAAAGTTGCCTAAACCTCTAAAACATCCTAAAATGAGTTATGAACAAGTCCTAAGCAACCCTAAAACATCCTAAAGTAGCCCTAAACAAGCCTAGAACATCTCTAAAATCCCTAAAAAATGTATTTTATACTATGCGCCTAATTATAAAAAGCCCTCGTTTTTTATGCGCCTTGCGCCTAGGCTCTAGGCTCAGCCTATGCGCCTTGAGTGAGCCTAGGCGCTTTGACAACTATGACCCAGACGCACCTAACCCATGTACTCGAACACAGCCTGTGTAACCCAATGATCTATATGGGTTGTCGGGTCGAAACGGGTTGGGAGGTTGCAAGTTAGTTGTAATCAAGTTGTAAATGGGTTAAACAATTCACAAACTAGTTCATGAACTAAACTTATATTATACATATTCTGATATTAAACAACCAAACACAAGCTGTTTATCAATCAGGCCAACTCAACAAACGATTATTTTTAAGACATATTTATGTCGATGCATAATCTCATAATCCGCAAAATACTCAATTAACTAAAAGCAATACACAACGTAACAAGCTTCAGTATGATCACCTGGCAAAAGTAGAGCTTAACAACTATAAATCTTGATCTGTTGGGACCAAGCTGTGTGCTTGCCATGATTATCTTAAAATCCAATCACTTCTTCTTCCCGGGCTTCTTCACATTTTGTTGCTTTTGTGGTTTACGCGCTCGTGTAAGTGCAAAGTCTCCTAACTTATGTCCTACCATAACATCTTTAATCTGAATCGGACGATGTTTCTTACCGTTATGAATAGCAATACGATGGCCAACCATTTCGGGAATAACCATAGATGCACGCGACCACGATTTTATAACGTGCTTTTCATCGTTTGCATTAAGTTTGGTTATCATTCTCTTCAAATGATTGGCAACAAAAGGGAATCTATTTATAAGCGGCGCCATTGCGAATCAAGCTTCTTTCTTTTTGTACAAACACAATTATTATTATTATTATTATGGAATAAAAGATAAACACAATATTCAGGAATCAGTATCTTTGTAATGTATGTAAACAGTAAACTAATCATTTGAATCAAGAAACGATGGAGTGCAAACGCAAATAAGGATCATTGGAGACTGATTAAAAGAGATAAATAAATAATTAGAAACAAGTAATAAGGATCATTTCATGGGATTCGAAAGAAATACCTTGCAGGAATTGGAGAAGAACAAATGGGTGTGAAGGATCGGCCTAGGGTTTTAGAATTCACGATGGTGTTGAACCGCACTCGGGCTAACCAATGGCTCCTCACGACCAGGAAACACGAAACTAACCTAACACAAAATTTGCGGATTTGAGTTCAGTCTAAACGGGTTCAAATTAGTTTTAGGTTTAACCTGTCAACCTGTTTAACTAAACGGATCAGGTTTGGGTCAATCCAACCGGTTGACCAGTTTAACCTATTTTTGTTATATATATATTTTTTTATCCGGCATGTTATATCATAGTTATTGACTTAAAAATAAATTGACATCTTATAATAAAAATATATTTTTTATATTTAATTTTTTTTGAAAGGTATATTTAATTGTATTTTTGTTGGAACATTTTAATTTTAAAATACTATTAAATGCGAAAAATTAAAAAGTAAAAATAATTCAACCCGTGAATATCTAAGTTGTGTTCAGGTTTACATGTCTGACATAATTTTTGGGTTCAAATAAGGTTTTGGTTCTTGTAAAATTTTTCAGTTTGGGTCGGGTTGGACTCACCAACTCGCTAACACGACCCGGCTAACACCGCTACTTCTAGTATACATTCTCATTTTTGTTGTGTATTAAAATTCAATACCGATACCAAAAATACCGATAACAATTGACACGTGAACAAAAGTCAAACACTTGTAGGTAAGGTTGAGCTCGATACAGAAAATACCGATAACGATTTTTGGGAAAACTTGATACCGATATCGAAAACATACGGTACGTATCAGTATTTTAAGGTAAAATACCGATACCAATTTTCACCAAAACTCGATACCGAAAATGTATCAGACTACTAGTATCGATATGCTCATCACTACTTGTAGTCTTCGAATCTAGGGGTGAGCATATTTAGGTCCGGACCCGAAAAACCCGATAACTGGACCGGGATTTTTCAAAAACCGAACCGATATAGTATACGGGTATGTTTTTTCGGTTCTTGTTTTTCCTCTTTAATCGGGTCGGGTCGGTTCTCGGTTCTAAATATATAAAAACCGAATGTTTTTGGACCGACCCGAAATTGTAATGACACACATCGAACCAACTATTCAGTAGCCTTCTTCTACCCTCAAGATTGATCGTCTTTTTGTTCTTTGGTATTTTATCACCGATACTTGTAAGATTAGATTTTGTAGCATTTGGAAAAAGTGTTTGTTTAAATTTCAAGTTCCAAATTATTATCATGTCTCTATTTTATCATAAAGTTAAATTTCCAGATTATTATCATGTCTCTGTTTCTAGATTAAACTATCTATTTGACCTCTTAAAGCAAAGTAATTCAAATCCATCTTTATATAAAACGGGTCAAAATTTTGTGACCTCCAGTTCTATGGATTTGATATGAAAAATGTTTATTAATAAGTGTTTTATTTTACATATTTATTACTCTTGGAAACTACTGCTTCAGCATTACAACAATGTTTTGTATCCATTGCTAGCTTGAGTAAATAAAAAAAGAATACAGTAATGTATGTCATTAAAATTTGGCTATAAACCACATCTAGAACACGCATCATTATGAAACCCACATAAGAACACGCATCAAACCAACTAATCGGCTTCTAAAATAATTCACCAGTAACAAATCAGAGATGTTTGATCAAGAAATTGAGTCGATTTTGGTAGACTTTGATCGGGTCGGTTTTTGGAATTTGGGACCGATGGAACCGTGGGTACTGGACCGAAGACCGAACCATGTTTTAGGTTTTGAATTAGGTTCCAGCTTTTTATGGTTTTTGGGTCTCGGGTCGGGTCGGGTCGGTTCTTGACGAATGCTCAGCCCTATTCGAATCTACCACCGAGAACGATTGAAAAAAATAATAGAATGAACATAACAAACAAAAACCAAGGGTTTAATATGAAAAATCCTGAAATCCGAAGGAGTGATTCGGACTTTCCCAATATATGAATGGTCAGTAATGCAAAAGACATAAAATCCAAAGGCGGTCGCCGGCAACATCAACGAAAAATATCAGTCCCCTATTTTCGGTACTCTTTCCGGAGCTCCGATTCGAATCAGACGATTGCTACACCGATTGATGGATAAAGGTAAGGGTTTGGAATCCGTACAGAGATCCATTCACAATATCGATTTAAATCACGATTCCATAAACCCTAACAAGCTTTACAACACTTATTATAATTCTTCCCTGCAATCATCCTGTAAGTTTATTTCTCTCTGTTTTTTTTTTTAATTTATATGGATTTTTTTATTTTTATTAGGGTTATAGTTTTGAAAACATGTTATTTGTTGAGCGTAGGGCGCGCCTCACTTACGCAAGGCGTTAAATTATTAAAAAACTTGCCTTCAAATTGCTTGTAGATAATATTTTAGGGTTACATTACCCTACGAATGGTAAAATAAATGAGAACAAAAAAGATACAATGGATCACAACATATTACACAATGGTGATGAAAAAAGACGTAATGAATCGCAAAAAAAGACACAATGACGAAAAAAAACACATTGATGTGACAAAAATTCCAAAATGTGCATGCTAAAAATTCAAAAGCGACAACCTAAGATCTGAGATTGTACTTTGTAGAGTTCGATAAGACGATTCCAATGCTGCTAGACTGAGTTCATTTGGAGTCTGTTTGATACCCTTTTCACGACTTCCTATTTTTAGGAGACTATGTATTTGAACTTTTCCCAATATTTTTACTTTTAAACTCTAAAATATAAGATATTCCCATCATCATTGTCATATTCTGTGGTCGGATTGTTTCAATCTGTGGTCTACGTTGTTCAAATACTCAACCCCGTTGCTCGCATCACGCATCAACACTAGCGATGCGACCTCATCACCACATCATGCGATCCGGATTCGCGCATTTTAGTATCAAGGAATTGTCAATAAAGAAGCGTTGGTGATTGACTTTTTGAAAAAGAAAACTGTATTTATGTTTGCATTTGTGAACTAGTAGAACTGACATGGAATATTAATGTTGAGCGGAATTTTTGTAATGGAAATAGTATGTAACTTGTTTATTATATATCAGCTTGCTTACAAATTGTTTTATGGTGTACAGGGTCACCTTTTATGAAGAGAAAACCCCCTGCTCTAGTAAGCTTGTGTCTTGGAATAATAGGCAAGCATCTTGATGATATTATTGAGGATTTAGAGGTTTTAGCCAGTTTCCCGTCAGACATTAAGGTAGGTTTTAGTCGTCTTTCGATTATAAGCATCTTAGTTGTGCGTAAAATTTCAGGTTTAGATATTTTATTCTATTAGTTTTGCATTGTCGATTTTTATTTTTTCAAAATTTTTCAGTTTTCCAGAAAAAAAAGGAATGATACATAACTTGCTGTCAAAGATACTTGAGTTTTTTTTTTTTTTATATAAAAGGATTATTGTGGTGTAGTCTGAATTCTTTAAATGAATGATCCACTTATCAGATGGCCATTGCAGCCATTGCAAGAAGAAGGAAGTTGCTTAATGATGATGTCATCATTGCATTGGCAGAGAGCTCATGGGAAATTCTCGATTTATCAGATTCAGAAGTCACAGATGTTGGCATGTTGAAAGTGATAGAGATTTGCAGTCATGTGAGAGCCATGGACATAAGGTGAAGTCAGAATGTTAAATTTTACCTAATTACTTTCGACTTTTTTAGGCTATTTGAATTCATACAGTTTTTTATGCAGTCGTTGCAGCAATATCACTTCATTTGGTGTTTCAGAACTTGTGAAGCATTGTCATTGTCTTGAGATATTGAGATGGGGGTTTGTTTCTCGTTTTACCCTATAATGATTTTAGCAATGGTAAAAACCCAATGTATTGGGGTTGCTATATTAAATAACCGGCTATGAACACGGTTAATATTGCAGAGGATGCCCAAGAAGTGAACACACTGCACGAAGTTCTTTAAGCATCTTGAAACCAACATTAAACAATGTTGAAGAGGATTCATGGGAGGAACTTGATACCACAGAGATTTTACATGGAGCACAATCGTTACGATGGCTTATATGGGTATGTATGACATTTTCAACCTTATATACGGGTCGATTTGGGTTATGTTGTATCATCATCATGTCAAATGGGTAAAGTAAAAATAAAGTAAATAAGAAGACATTCTGAATGAGTTGAACAATCAAACTAGTCAAAAGTCGTCGAAAGTGTAGTTTTAATGCATATGACCTTCTAAATAATTAACTGAAAAGATATTTATTGTAAATATATTGTTTTTAGTCATGTTCAACTAAAAAAAAGTTATTTTTTCCAAAGTTTGTAAAACAATGAAAATAGAACAGTTTGCAGGTCAGGTCAACCCAACCTGACCCGCCTGATTTGCCGCCTCTATATGAGCTGACTAAAATAACTGGATGAAAAGAAAACAATTACGGTTTAAAAAGTTGTAAGAAGGTGAATAGGTTTGTGGGCCAACCCAACTTGACATGTCCATTTTGCCATCCTTAATAATAGAACTAAAGAAAAAAGGGGTTGGAATGGATCGGACATGCCGGAAAGAAAAGAGATATATTGTAATAGGAGAGAATCTAGTCATTATAATGCAATATTGCAATCTTTACTTTTTATAAAGCTAAAAGGGTATATACGTATTGTGGAGTCGTTATAATTCATAAGTAATTTTTTATAGATTTGAAAAGGAAATTTATTTATTGTAGTAGTACAATTTTTCAGTCATTATAATTTCATTTTGCCACCTCTGTATGCAATGATAAAAACCAATACATCAAAGAAATCAGTCGTACAAGCCAAATTGGTCAAAAGTAATCCAAAGTGTTTTTTTTCTAGTGCATATAATCTCCAAAGCTGTTGTACTAGAAAAGAAGAGATAATTATCGTAATATTATAGTTTTTTTTTGTCATATTCAATGCAATAATTATTTATTAAAAAGCTTTAAGAATGGAAAATGAAAGAATGTTTGCAGTTCAATCCAACCTCCGCAATGTTCATTTACAATTGATCGTTGTTTATTCTTTTGTTCCAAATGATTTAAGAGTTGTTCTTCTTGCAGCCAAAAATTGATAAAGATTCATTGGAGAGTCTATCAATGGAATGCCCCCGCATTATAGTGAATCCAAAACCATCACTGTTTGGCCACAAAGGGATTGATATTCCTAAACATGCATTGCCTGGTATACCATTGGATGACTTTGTTGTAGAAGACATTGACCCAAAGACTTGGCAAGTTCCAGGATCTAGGATTAGGACTACTCAACCCGTTTTGAGCTCAATTGAGCTGCCAATTGCTGAAAGATTTAGACTTGCATTTGTTGAAAGAGACGCCAGAATGGCGCCAAAACGGGCCAAAAATGCTAGACAACGGCAGCGACGGGCTGCGAGAGAGTGGTTGACAACAAGTACTAGCGCGAAGTCAGTTGTTCTTGCAGCACAAATGAGCAAAAATCTACACATTTAGTAGGTACTAATTGTAAAAGGCTGTTATAGTTTTATAAAATTGTGTATAACTTGCTACTGTATTCTATCACTATGTTTATGTTACCTGGAATTGTTATATTTTTGAGTCGCAAGACCCAATATTGGAATTAATAGCTTCATGGTGTTTTATTAACCAAGGAGGCATTTGTACCATTTAAAATTATGTGGAATCATTTGGATCAGAAATGAATTTTATTAACAGTTACTGCATCTTGCATCTCTGTTTTCATGATGTTATATCATATTATTATTGTTATTATGAGATTTGGTCTTATTAGGCGTATGATGCTATAGAGCACATGGAGTGCTTTTATAATAAAATATGTGCATTAAGGAACCTTCTTGGTTTCTTGTATAAAATTCGTGTTTGAATCAACTTTTGGCAGCTCAGAAGGTTGTGGGGCCCGCTTCGTGTTTGAAGACAACTGCTGGCTGGACCTTGGAGAACAACCAAACAACAATTGTACCCCGTATATCCCACAAATAACAAAACTATTGATAAAGTAAGTATCGAATTAAACTCCTTTTTTATAAATGATCTTGTAAATTGTTTACTTAATCGGCAAAAACTGATTTGTTTGTGTAGATTTTTTCTTTAGTGCATTGAATGAAGACTGCAAGTGCATCACAGGATAGAAACTTGCTTCAGGAAAAGGTACACCTTTGATGAAAAAAAGGTATTTCTGTTTATTCAGTTATATAAAAAAAGTTATTCTATAAAGCAGTCTAATTTAGAACCTAAACAAACTATATTATTTGTGCTCCTAGAGAATGTTTCATAGGTTCTTTACTATTTAGGATCTGCATATCTCCCAAATATTGGGGCTAAAGATAAAACCAATGTTTTAGGTGTAGATCATAGTAAAGCTAGAATTAAAAAGTACACTTTCATTGGACTAATGGAACAAGTGGCCTATTAAATAAGACTTTTTTTCTCACCTAAATCGCTTAGTTTTATATGTAACCAAAAGACGAAAACATAAATAAATATTACACACGTGCGATTTTAGGAAGTATTCATGAATGTAGGCCAAAACTTGATTCTGCCACGAGCGATTTTGTTGAACAAGGCAAAGATTATTTATTTATTTATTTGAACAATTGTATGTCTTTAGTTGTCTACTCGTCTACACTGCTCATTCAGGCAAACTATTGTGGCCTTTTGAGGATTTTACAAAAATAAAGATTATTTTTGCAATAAACATGGTTTTACTAAACTATCAAAAGTAGGGGTGTTAATAAACTGTTAAACCCGACTGGGCTGAACTGTCCTACCCGAAGCAAGCCCACAGGTTTATTATCCTAACAGTTTGGTTCATGGTTCGGTTTAATGGTTCGGTTTGGCTGGAACTCGGAACCAGCCGTGTAAACCGAACCAGCCCTTTAACTTCCTGTTTATTATATATGTGTGTGTGTGTGTGTGTGTGCTGAAATGAACGCCCCTCTGTATGTATGTATATTTATTTCATTTTTGGAATGTATAGCTATGTGTAAGCATTATAATAATATAATCATGAACCATCTTTATTTTTATTTTTTTGGACGGCAAATTTCTACTCCTTGCGGGGGCTTAAGCCCATGACCTCCCCAACTTAGGTACTCCTAGAAGCTTTGCTTCTACCATTGGGCCACCAACCCCAATGGTTGAACCATCTTTATTAATGCTTTGCAAATAAATGATCGGTTCAAAACCTGTAGAACTGTCTGGTCCGGCTGACACTCCCAATCTGGTCCGTTTGGTTTGTCATTCCCCCCAAAATCGTAACTTCTCATCGAAATCGTCTAAATCAGACTGTGAATACCCCAAATTCAAACAGGCTACTTCTTTAAATTGAAGTATTAAACTAATTAATCATACGTGCATATGACATTGACTGCTTTAATAAACTTTTCTTTATATAATATACAGGTGTTGAGGGACCCTTCTTAGTTTCTCATATTAGGTCATCATTTAAATAAACTTATATTACATGTGTTAGTGCTTACTCTATTATTTTTGGGGCCACCCTGTACTTTACCGCCAACTGTAATTAGGAGCAGGGGCATGGTAAAGTCTAAAACACTTCCACTTTTTCTTATTTTTTATATTATCACACTTTTTATTTTTCAAAAGTAATCTTCAGCGGTTGATATTGGCTAAAAAAGCGGCAAAGAGCTGATTGGTTCAAAAGATATTTGTTACTGTTTTTGTCTGGCCAATTACATCGAATGGCGGCCGCAATGCATCACATCAAGAAATGATGTGGTTTGAAATTATTTACAACTGTTTGTGTATGGACTAATGCATTGAATGGTGGCTGCAGTCCATCAAACAATTCATAAGGACTTGCTTCTTGCCGAAAGAAGGTTATTGGATGTTATTCATGTTCATTCTTAGTTACACATAAGTTTAGTAAAAATCACTAGAATAGCCATTTGATCAAACTTGTTTAATCAATTAGTCATTGGCTTCTTTTTAAATTTTAAATTTGACTGTTACAAATGATATGCTCACTAGTAGGCCACGGCCCACGTGTCTCAAGGTTTTGACTTGACGCTAAATTCGCCCATCAACGCAATAGATGGACAAGTCACACGTGTTAGAATCCTTTAAGTGGCTGGTTCAATTTCCTTCCGTATATATGTGGCCCGCAACTCTAAACATAAGGGAAGTTGTACGCTTTTTATTGGACCTTTTTCTTTCTTCGGCGCAAAATCTTTTTCGGCGCCAATAGGTTCAAATCTTGCCAAGTTTTGCGTCAGCTGCCATGTGTCTAGTTGTGATTGGTTTTCCATTCCATAGAAAGGTGTCTTAAACAGCCAAATTGATAATTTATAATAGAGTTTTTAGTATGCAAGTTTGGTCAAATTAATACAAATTTAAAGAATATATCAATAGCTATTTTGGTAATATATTTAGTCATAATGGATGCTCACGTGGTTTTCCAATAAGTTTAACTGTATTTTGATCATATAATGTGGATGAAAGAAGGTTTCACTTTCATAAAACCATCATTTTTTGACTTTAGATCATTAATGATAGAAACATAGAGCATAATGTCATGTGTAAATATCTGCAGGTGGTACTGTGATTTTAGCTTATTTGTGATAAAATATTCTTATTGAAGTTTGTGAACTTAAAAATTATAGAGGCAACATAAAGAATAAAGATGCATTGGACTTATATGGAACAAGTGGACAATTAAAAACCTAACAAAGATATGACCTTTTAGAGTACATTAATTGAATATTCCAAAACATATGAATAATTATGTAGGGGTATTGAAACCTTGTTTAACTTTGTACTCTTTATTATCTAAAGCTAATATAATCCGCACGAGGCGTCCGAGGACCAAGCCAAACTGAAGTTTTCTACATCTAGTTGAGGATAACTAAATTGAAACCCTTTTTCTATGTGAACTTTTACTTGTGTTAATATAAAATAGACAAACATGTGTTACATTTCTTTATTTTCTTTTCACAAAAAAATGTGGATTAGACAAGCTATGTAATTATCAATTATTTATCACAGTCAAGAAGGTGTCCAAGTGCAATGTAATTCCCTAAAGCCTCTTTGTAACCCTATAATGCATTACAATTATGTACATTTTTTTTTTGTTTTACATTTTTTGTTGAAAGAGTAAAACCAAAGCCTACGCTTCCTGGTTTAAGGGGTTGTTTGGTAGCCTCTTAATGAATTTTAAGAGGCTGCATCTGAATTAGTTAAGGTTAAGTGTGTTTGGTTCAATGACACATTTGAATTAGTCAGTAAGCATCTTAGCCATTAAGTTCACCCCTTTATTTATTCACCTATGTTCATAACCCTCTGCCGACCAATCATGCATCACCTTCTCAACTCACCACCACCAACTAGTCAGGCTGAGCAAAGTCAGACCTCTTACGGGTCCTGGGTCCATAGTCTCTTACTCGATACATCTTAATAGCTCAACACTTACTGTCACAGAGGTTGCCAAACATCCCCCAAGTGTCTTTATCGAAGTTGGGTCATGTTATCTTAAATAGTTGAACAAACATGGGCACTTGTGATTAGTGAATGATAAATCAAGACTTCATAGATAGCTCAGTCTCCTTTCTTTTCTAAAAGCCTATAAAGTAGCACATCTCAATAACTCCTCCACAACTGAAACCCCTTTTTTTCCAAAGCTTCAAAGATTGTATTTTTAATGTGGAGGAAGTGTAAAAGATTATAAATTTCTCCATATTCTGAAAAACCAACCTGAATTTTGTTGTTTCTAAAGCTTTCCTATCTAAAAAAAGGTGAAACTTTTAGCTGTTAACTTATCCCTCCAAAGTCTTGATTTTTTTTTCTTGAAAAAAATTTAATTTTTTTGTGTGAATTGGCTGAATATATTTTTATGTTTTGATATATGAAGGTTGTTTGTTGTGGGTAGAACTTAGAAGGAATATGTACAGAAAAGGAAGCAGTGTGTGGACATCCATGTTTGGAAATGAAGAATATCAAGAAACTGATGTTTGGTCAGTTATCAATGAAAGAAAAGATTATGATTCTTCAAAATCTGTCAAGTCAAATGGGTCAGCAGCCTCTGGATATTCATATTCTTCAAGAACAACAAATCCTCATACAACAGCAGCTAGAATGATTCCTAGACCTAGTACCAACACTTCTGACATTGAACCTAGGATTCCTCAACAACAGTCAGCACCTGTCAACATTCCTGATTGGTCACAGATCTATGGAAAGCCACAGAAATCTGCATTTCTTGATTATAATTATGATGTTGATGATGATGATGATGATTATCATGGTGATGGGAACATGATGCCACCTCATGAATGGATTGCACAAAAGCTTGCAAGAAATCAAATATCTTCATTTTCTGTATGTGAAGGTGCTGGAAGAACGCTCAAAGGTAGAGATCTGAGTAGGGTAAGAAACGCCGTCTTGACGAAAACTGGATTTCTTGAATAACATCTTGTGATCTTCATAATTTCCTAGAAAAAGATTTACAAAAAAAAAAAAAAAAAAAAAAATCAAGAAAGGAAATTATCATTATCTAATATTATCACTATCATGATGATGTAAGATCATCAGTATGATTGATAATTGTGATAACTAAAGTGGGTCCCATTCAATTTGTATGGTGGTATTGTCCTGTGCATAAATTATTGCTTGTTTGTTTCTTTCTGGTTTATGGGTTGTGTAATTAAATCTGTTTTTGTTTAGATAAAAAAAAATTGGAATTGTTAATCATGGTTATAGTAATCAATGGTTTATGTCTTTTATGATGCATGAATGGTAGTGTACAACTTTATATGCATAAAGTACATTAAACCTATTGTCTAGAGAAAGGGAAAGATGATTCAAATGTGTCTGTGGGCTCTGCTATGCACTCGGGGTTTTTTGGTAATTGTCAATGTCATAACAAATGGTGGTGTGGTGGTGGTCAAGTATTTGTCACCATCAGTCAAGTTAAGTTTTCAAAACCTTTTTGTGTATATTCTGTATTATTCATAATTAAAGCAGGAAATTATCATCAAGATTTGTAGATTTAATCTTATTTTGAGTGACTGATGGTGTGTTATACCAAACATCTATACATTTTGAGTGTCTTTGTTCAAGTGCAATAACTTGATTTTGTGTCTATATACCCTTCTTATTTTTACTATACGTGTTGTATTAATTGTTTTGATCTATCTAAATACCATGTAATATGTAAAAGAGTGAGATACTAAGGGGCTGTTTGGTAAGGCTCTTAATGAGCCTCTGAATCATTCAGCGCTGAATGATGCAGCATTTAGCTCATTTAGCGTGTTTATTTTAGCATCCGAATAGAATGATTAAGGCTGAATCATTAAGACTTAGAATGTTGCTGAACTATTAAGTATTGAATGAATCCTTATTTACTTCCCCTATCAATGTGAGACAAGAAGACTAACCATTTAGAGTTTCAACAAATCAGCACTTAATGATTCAGCACTTAACTATTCAGATCCTCTTAACCATTCAGACTTCTTAATGATTCAACATTTAATCAACCAATCAGCCCTAACTTGGGTGAGCATAGGTATGTTCAGTTTAGCCAGGTTATAGGTTAAAGTGAATCTATAACTGATATTCTGATTTCTAATTTTTCGTAAATGATTGGTTTCGGTTACAAATCGAATGTGACTGCCGTCAATTTTAGATATTAGATTATATGATTTAGGGTTTTAGTACAGAGCCCACGGGCCCGGTTTATCTCTATATATTGTAATCCTATTGAATAGAATACAATCAACCAATTCAGTGTTTAACCATCTTACATGGTATCAGAGCCACCCTAGGCTCTCTACCACCTCCGTTGTGCACTCACACATACAAACCCTAGCCGCTACTTGGTTCAAACCCTAGACAGGGCGGTGTGCCGCCAACCTCGCCGCCGCCGCCCTGTCCATTCCGGTCATTATTTTAATTTGTTAACTGTGTTATTTTTTTATTGATAATGTTCAAATAAAGATCCGGTCTCTGTTCGTTAATCATATTCTTTTCTTTACGCCACAAACCACCAATAACTTTCGATCGAAGATCCAGAATATTGCAATCTTTGTTCGGTGTTTAATTGCAATCTAGGTATGCGTGTTTGAATTGCCGACATCATCATTACCACTCCAATCTTCAATCTTCAGTTATTGTGCGGTGCCATCATACATGTTCGGTGTTATCTTTTTTTCCATTATATAACATTGCCTTGCTTTTTGTTTGGGATTTATTGGCTTTGTTAGTCTTGATTACATCATCCATCAATTTATTTATTGATTGATTTTACATCAACTTATCCTCATCAATATTCATCAATGTCCATGGCTGACAAAGCTGGTCAATCTTTCTGTATTCAGCGCCAAAGACAGTGGCATTCGATTTCGATCACTCCTTCAGTTTACTTTTTCTATTCCTGTTCTCTCTCTCTCTACCACGGTTTGATCTATTTCTCTTTCGATGAACGCAATCAGAGCATGGTCATCGGCGTTCTCCACTTGCCAATTTAACACACCGCCACATGACTACGGTCAATGGGTGTCTATTTGCTTCTTATATCTTTTTTTTTTCTTTCCTGATTCCTTCTTATCTCTTTCTTTCCATCAACCTTTTCTTATCTTTTGTATTGTCATGGCCGATAAACATGGAACTGCCACTTTATTAAGAGTAGGATCTAGCGGATCATGTTTATCATTATGAGAACTAAAGAAACAAAAACAAATAGGGGGAAGTCGTGGACCGAATGAAAGTCAAGTATTGAAGAGTACGGATAATTTTTTGACAAAGTCAAGAAGATTGCAGAATTTTAGACCAACAATTCAAGAACCGAGATCGAGACAAGTCTTTTTTATTTTTTTATTGTTATCTCCTTTATGTTTTTTTTTTTTTTTCGTTCTTATTGTTTTCCAGTCTGAGTGTCCGATGCTCTACCGCTCTGACTGCGGGGGAGTATTAGATTATATGATTTAGGGTTTTAGTACAGAGCCCACGGGCCCGGTTTATCTCTATATATTGTAATCCTATTGAATAGAATACAATCAACCAATTCAGTGTTTAACCATCTTACATTAGATTAGGTCATTCATTCTCATTTCAGTTAACAAATCAGATCAAGTTTCGAGTAAAATAAAAAAAAAGCAAATATTTTAGTTTACTTTATAGATTCAAAAGATGATACAACTTGCATCATACAAGTAGTATATTATTCACTAAAAGTTATAGCAAACTTTTCCAACATATAAAATATGTTATACACAAAAGAATAAAAGACTTAAAGGTCGAGACTAATGGAGTTTCCATTATTTCGGTTCTATAACCATATATTGCTAACTATATCACATAACCTGATTAACAAAAACACATATAATTTATTGGGTTTTTTTTTTTTCAAATAATTCGATTATTTTGATTGGATTGTTTTGGTGCCTGTGGAGTGTGGACAACATGTCAAAATCATTGAAAAACCATGGCTATACAACAGTTGTTTTTATTTATGATTTTGTCTCGACATTCATTCAACCAATGAATATCATTTGTTTTATTTGAATAGTTATTATTACTCGAAGCATAACAAATCAAACGTGAATCGCACAATATTTAGTAACAAAGCAAAATTGGATTTTGTTTTGGTTTCTCATCGGTACAGTGAACCTCTTTTGTTTATATAGTCTTCTTTTGTTGAACGACAAATTTTATAGAAAATACCAATCTAGCAAGGTGACAGATTAAATACATGCACAGTACATACGGAACTAGAATACGAAACTACACCAAGAAGCCCAATCTCAATAAACCTGTTACTCTGTCTTTGTTTATCCACTGCTTTAACTTGTTGAATATTTAAAATCTATTTATTACATGAAACTTAGAGTAAAGAACACGGATGGTCCTTGTTGTTTTGCAAAATTTCGCAAATAGTTTTTAAGTATGAGAAATTACACACATAGTCCAAACTTTTGCAATCTGTAACAACTTTGGTCCATACTTTTGCAATTTATAACACCTGTAATCCTAAAAATAGATGACATATGTGGACTAAAAGTGTTACAAATTGCAAAATTTTAGACTATTTATATAGTTTTACATACTTAGTGACTAATTTAAATATTTTGTAAATGCACAAGACCATTCATATACTTATCCGAAACTTAAAAACGACTGCAAGAAGCGAAGAAACATAGGTTTTCTTCTATAATTATACACATTTTAGGTAAATAATGTAAGAAATCAAGATACTAATAAATTTTTTATTATGTATTTTACGGTGGCTATCTTGTCATTTATGCTTTAATTTCTATAACTACTAAACATGCAAACTTATTTTGTATATCTATCCTACAAAATAATATGTTATAAACCTGTAAAACCTGATACACCTTTATGTTTTTTTTAAACATATGTGGAATTTTGTTGGCTATTTATACGTATTTACTTTATTTTCTTTAAAGATGTAAGCTTTATTTAAGATCTTAATGATAATATGCGAACATATAATATGTACGTAAAACTTATTCCGTATTTCTTGACTATAGATATAAATTTATTGACATGAACGCTAAAAAATAAATATTTTGAAAACGATTATTCTTCTAATTTTTTTAAATTAATTTTCAGGTAAAGCCATAAATTATTTTTATCTTTATTCCTTTTTTATATTTGTTCATTTTTCAAGTAGTGTATTAATTAGATACAAAATTATGACAAGTTGGTGGTCAAGTTGCTATCTTTCTTTGTCATTAGTACTAAAAAAATAAAGAAAAGAAAAAAACACTGCTCATGTTCATGTGTCATCACACCACTGGAATTTTATATAACCTTTAGTCATGAAGTTTCAATGATTTTATATTGAATTTTTTTTGTTGTGTTACAAATTGAAAGTGTTACACCAACTTTTCATTTCATTTTAAACCAAATGCAAAATGTTTGTTAACATGACTATAAATTATAATGAACTCGGAATCACCGCCCATTGATCGGTTCTGATTTAGGCTAGTTTTACTCGAGGTGTTCCAAGTATAAATTGCTCTAGACCAGTTGGATCTGAGGATTTATTAAATCTGTATACTTCTTTTATATCTAACTAATCAAATTCATCGACTCGTTTGACACGAAATAAACCCTATTATGCTATAATCAGGTAACATAGAGGAATGCAGCTTAAAACCACACCATGTCTCATAGATATATTTGAACCGTTTACTTTCTTTAACCAATATTTGAACCTCTTTGTCCGTTACAAATTTGTCCCGGTGTATAACTTTTTTATTTAAATGAGTATTTTCATTGACGACATCACGGGTAAAGCTAGTGGCGGATCCATACTAAAGTTTCAGGGGTAACATTCAATTTTGTTTTTACCATAATTTCAATCAGTTGGTGGAGACCCGAGACCGTGGACTGTTGTGCTGTGAAAATAGCTTGCTCACGCATTGCTTGGATTTTAGGCCACCTCTTCGTGTGGCACGAAGAGGTGAAAATCCGAAAATTTTGGCTATTTTTTTCGTGCTTCACGATGCCAGTAAGGAACCTTCTTTGCGTGGCGCGAAGAAGGATCTTGCATAGAAAGTTTATTTCCATTTTTTTAACTTAGAAAAGTTTTGCATAAAGTTTGTAATATGTGATGCACAAGCCACAACCTTAATCATAAAAGGAACCTATTTCTGCCCTATAGATCCACGTTGCATAACGCATGCCACAAACAGTCCGTGGCGTAGACGTTAGTGGAGGGTTCCCTAAGTCCCTAGTCTTAGGTCCAGTATGAGTAGGAGATTCCTACTAGCTTTAGAATTAAGATAATGTAAAGTAGATACATAACCGTTAATGATGTCATCCGGCCGGTTCCAAGTTCTCTAAAATATGTAAAGTGGATGCATAACCATTAATGATGTAATCCGGTCGGTTCCAAGTTCTGCAAGTGCAATCAGTTTGGAGTAAGAGATCAGTGGAAAGATAAAAAAAAATAAACACAAGAGTTGTGATCAATTGGTCAACTAACGGGTCAAAAGATCAATGGAATAATTCAAAAAAAAAAAAAAAAAAAAAACTATATCAAGTGTCACCAACAATACGAGTATGTGAGTATTGGGGGTGTAAAATTAGGGATTGGGTAGTTGGACCATAAAATGTGGCACGAGAAAGAGTTGGAATAAACCAAAAAAATAATAAAACATTAAAATTCGGGTTTAACTTAAACGAGCCATACAAGATGAACTAGGCAAAGCCAAAACTCGGTTTGTTAACAAGCCAAGCCGAGCATGCTCTTTTACAACCGAATCTATTTTAGACGAACTATTTTCGAGTTAGCTTTGGCGATTCCAAAGCCCTAGTTTGGGTGGTGATTGATAATATGCTCGGAAAGTCGAAAGTGGAAAAACCACCAGCTGCAAAAGGGATATTGGGTCAGTTGGTCGTCCTTAAGGCTTAACTCCTTATGGCACGATATGGAGTCCAACCCACAAAAGCCCAAGCAGGTCAATTGAGCCCAAAAGGTGATGACCACACAACAGGCCTTGCACGTGCGACCCACTCACAACTCACGAGGCTTGGTCTTTTTTTTTTTTTTTACTTTCTTTAGATCTATGAACACTTTAGATCTATGAACATAATGATGACAATAAATCTTAGGTGTTCATAATACAATTTCTTGCACTTTTTAATCTAAAAGCATTGAACTATAAAGTGTGATTCCTGCCTTTGTCCATTAATAAAATAACAATAACATTGGAAGTGACTAATTTATACGAATCCTTTTCAAGGAACAACCATGTAAGACGAGCGATCAGCCGCGAGCCACAATTTGATCCACGTGGATCGCTGTAACCACAACATTCTCACTTGAGCCGTCGCACGAGCCAGTCAAAGCTACCACACTCGCGTGTGATAGCAGATGAAATATGACCGTTGGCTGCCGACCGTTGGCAGCTGGTGATTTATTTTTGACAATGTTTAAAATTTCAAATCCCACACCACACAAATAGTTTAACTTTCCATTTTTATGTTCTTCTTGACCTTTGGAGATATGCAAATTATTTATTTTTTTATGAGCTGGTATAACTTATAAATAGTCCTAAAAGCATCATATCATTATTTTTTAAAATTACAACTAGCATAATATAATATAATATTAAATTTACAATTAGTTTAACTTTCCATTTTTTTATAGAAGCACTTTCACTTTCACTTCTTGACGACATTCCAACGCGCCACCACCAACATCCTTCCCTACACACTTCATTCACATCTACACTCATCAACCAACAAATTATCCCACATTTTTATATATTATTTTCTTCAACAAACTCCACTGTACATAACCCTTGATCTATAATTTTGCAGCATCAATTAAGCTGCTGTCTGAAGTTTGAAGTCAATTACAAACTTCTTTGATCTAATTACCCAATTGGGGACTGGGTTGATTTGATTTCTGACATGGGTTTGACCTTAAATTGATTGATTTTGTTCAGTGGCGTTGTCAATTAATATTATTATTGATAATGTCTTGGAAGAACAGAGGAGGGTCAGAGCCTAGTTCAAGACGGTTGGTGTCAAAGAAACTGACTCTGTTGTTGTGTGCTGGTTGTTTCTTTGCTGGATTGCTCTTCACCGACAGGTTTTTTTTTTTTTTTTTTTTTTTTTTTTTTTTTTTTTAAACTGACCCCACCTACCCATTTTAAAAAGAAATTAAAGGGTTTTTGTTGGTATGATTAGGTACTAATGTGTTGCTTTTTTTTGATGATTGTTGTAATGGGTGTTGAATAATTATGGATATGGTTGCTTTAAGTTGTTGAATCTTGTTGATTTTATAAATCTTGATAAGGGTTTGGATGAACTTTAGGGTTCTTGATGGGTTGATTTGTGTGCTTTAAATTGTTAAAGTTTGTGAATTTTATTGATCTTGATATGGGTTTGGAGGATTTAGTGACTTTAGAGTTGATTTGTATCCCATGAATTAGACTGATCTTGATATGGGTTGGAGGCGTTGATAGCCGAAAGACAAGGGGATATATACACCAATCGGCCTTTGTCCCGATTGCTGACTGTTATGTGTCTTATGTCCAATGCTTAATGCAAAACTAATATCGAGCCGGGGTCTCAGTAGAAGCAACCTCTTTGTTCCTTTGGGGTAACCCTCCTCGGCTCGGATCCTACCTTATCTTTGATATTGGTGGGGTTTACTGAGTATGATGATGATGATGATATGGGTTGGATGATTTAGGGCTCTTAGAGTTGATATGTTTTCTAGAAATTCTTGAATCTTGAGAATTTTTCTGATCTTGATGTGGGGTTTGACTGCTTTTAGAGTTGCCTTTCCAGATCTTAGCGAAAAAAATTGGGATTATTGAGTGAAAAAATTATGATATTTAGCCATTTAAGACGAATCAAGCTTACATTCGGATCCATTTTTCTGTTGGTCGATAAATTAAGTGGTGAATTTCATGCTATTGGCTAATAGATACGGCGCGGTGTTACTTCATCACCTCCGTCGTCAAATTTGGTTGATGTTCCCATGAAAGTTGTCAAAAGACTAAATTTGGTGTACTCGCAGTTGATTGATTCGTGTCCAAAAGGTTTCTTTGTTTTTGCATAGATGGTCTTTTAGCTAATCTTGGTGCATATTGATTAAAATGACTAAAATATCCTTCATTCTGTCTGTGAAGGATGATTAAAAGATTGCATAATAACATAGTAACATACATTAAAGAAAGTGGAATTAAGTTGTATAATACTTACAAAATCTTCTTTACAATTACATTCACAAATCCCTTAAAAAGAATCCTTAAATGACTAAAATTTGATTTGGTTTTCTTTATGGTGCTAGTATGTGGCCAGATCCTGAAGCTAAAGGCCCATCAGTACCAACCGGAACTGAAGATGATCAAATTCGATTAGTTTCCGATGGTTGTGACCCCAAATTAGTGAGTAACCAAGTCATACACACATTAATTCTTTTTTACTGTAATATTGGTAATCCTGATATTAATCACATCTTGATATCTTATGTGCTTTTTAGAAGGGTGTAAGGAGGGATTCCAAAGATATAATCCGTGAAGTTTCAGAAACACGCAATGCTGTCCAGTAAGCTTTGTTTTCCTTATTTAATTTTTTTTGATTAATGTGTTATGACTTTTGAAAGTTCACTTATATTTTCTTGATTTAATGGATGTAGAACATTAGATAAAACAATTTCGAACTTGGAGATGGAGTTAGCTGCTGCAAGAGCGTTGCAAGATTCGATACTTACGGGCTCTCCTATATCTGATGATTTACCGCTACCAGAGCCTGTTAAGAAAAGAAGATATTTAATGGTTGTGGGGATTAATACGGCCTTTAGCAGCCGGAAGAGAAGAGATTCTGTACGGGCTACTTGGATGCCTCAAGGTGGGTTAACCTCCAAACACTTTCTATCCAAGTTTCTTTTATCTTTTAAGAGTGACATATATGGTAACAAAAATTATATCCTTTCCACAATTATTTAATATTTTGAATAAAATATGTATGAGGGTTTTATGTGTAGCATTTATAATAGATTTAGGTGGGTTTAGACCTATTTTTATATGTATGAGGGTTTTATGGCGCTAGCAAAAGCGCTTTTTTTGGCCTGAGGCGCTCAACTACATGAAGCGCTATGAGGCGTGAGGCGTCGCCTCAGTCAAAATTAGGGTTTTTTTGGGCCAAAAGTCAAAATCAGGTTTTTTTTAAAGATTCGTAAGTGTGTTTCGGCTTCAATGTATGTTTAATGAAGTGTGTAAGTGTGTTTGATAATTATGTTATTGTTTTAGGATTGATTAACAAGTAGAATATGTAGTATTGGGCTATTGGCTTGTATAAATATTTTTTACTCTTTTTTACCTTGTGTGCCTCACATACGTGAAGCTCCCGCCTCGCACTTTAAGCCCCACGCCTCACATTTTGGAACCAAAACGCCTCGGAGCACCTCGCGCTTTTTTAAACTAAGGTTTAATATAATTTTTTGAATATACTGATTTATGATGTTGTATGCATTGAAAATACACTTCGGCTGACGTTCAGCCCATTTTGCATAATTTGTCCTATTTCATCACTTCCCTTCTTATGCTTTTTTTTAATTTGGATTTCTTAGAGGACCCGTGCTAAATTAATGGGTTGAAAATTCTACATGTTATAGACTAAAAGTAAAATGATCTTTATTCTGTTAAAATCTTGAATTCTCGTAATATTTTTACAAATTGCAGGTGATAAACTAAGGAAACTGGAGGAAGAAAAGGGTATTGTCATGCGATTTGTCATAGGTCACGGGTAGATATCGCTTGTCGTACAATTTCTTATTATGCATTATATTAAACACTAGAATATGAACTTTAAACGAGCTGATCATGTTGTCATTTCAGTGCTACATCTGGTGGTATACTTGATAGAGCTATCGAAGCAGAAGACAGAAAGCATGGAGATTTCTTGAGATTGGTAAATAAAATTACAATCCTTTTGTTATCGTTTTTGAATATTGACCTGAACAGCCTTGCTAACAAGAACGGTATATGAGCAGGAGCATATCGAAGGGTACCTTGAATTATCGGCTAAAACAAAAACATATTTTACTACCGCCGTTGCTTTATGGGATGCAGATTTCTATGTCAAGGTTGATGATGATGTACATGTAAATATAGGTATAATTGACAAAAGCGTGTGGGTTAACCCGACCCGTCTTGACATGTACTAACATGTTTCATTTCCCAACCTGTTCAACACCTAATGGTCATGGTTGCAGGTACACTTGGAGCAACTTTAGCCAAACATCGATCGAACCCACGTGTGTACATTGGATGCATGAAATCTGGACCTGTACTCGCTCACAAGTAAGCCATAACTCTTCTTGCTTGACTCTTAGTTATTTTATCTAGGATTTGACTTTTGACCATTAACCTTTTTTTTGCCAACAGAGGCGTGAGATATCACGAGCCTGAGCACTGGAAATTTGGCGAGGAAGGAAACAAGTATTTCCGGCACGCCACAGGACAACTATATGCCATCTCAAAAGATTTAGCCACTTATATATCGATAAACCAGTAAGGATTATTTAACTACAGCTTGTGTAAAAACCGACCCATTTACTGTTACAATCATCTCAAACTATGAATCTTTTTAGAAATGTATTACACAAGTACGTGAACGAAGACGTGTCATTGGGGTCATGGTTCATTGGACTTGATGTAGAGCACATCGATGATCGAAGGCTATGCTGTGGGACACCACCTGGTACTTACCGATTTCCATACATTTTTTATCCATTTATTTATTTGTAAAAAACTAATATTGTACATGGTTGCAGATTGTGAGTGGAAGGCTCAGGCAGGGAACATATGTGTGGCTTCTTTTGACTGGAGCTGTAGCGGCATTTGTCGGTCAGTTGAGCGGATCAAGGAGGTGCACAGGCGGTGTGGGGAAGGTGAAGATGCTCTTTGGACTGCATCTTTCTGATCAACAGTGTTGATCAAAACAGAAATCCTATAGCATCCATCTAAATTTTTTTTATTACACCTAATAAACGTTTATATAAAAATGGCAAGTTTATGTATGATGAATGAGGGTTATGCTGTGTTTTAGGTGAGGAAGAAGGAGCCATTGCTTTCTTTTTTTATTTCATGAGTAGATGGGTATATAACAAGTTATATGTAGTAGTCTAAAAGGCAGATAAATGTGTATTTTGAGTTATTTTTAGTTCCATCAATTTAAAAGATTCCATTGGTTTGTTATGTTTGTAAACCTTAATTTTTTTTTTAATTTTTTTTAGGTTTGAAGCCCATGAGTTTTCAAATATATTTCTTTTTATCAATTTTGATGGTAATATCACACCTCTTAATTTCCCTCTAAAATTCTCTCTAAAAGTGTTTTTTAATTATATAAAAATATAAATAACTATTAACTATTATTTTAAAATTTCAAATATTTTAACTAATATTCTTATTTTATTTTTTCCTTATTTTTCTCTCACAATTTTTAAACGTTAGTAATTTTATTTACGTCATTTAAAAAAATTACATCAAATTAGCGAACGTTTTATTATCTTTCTAACGAGCATCATAGTGCTATACAAAAAACGAAAAAAAAATCCCGACTTTTTAATGGGTTTTTGTTCATGCGGAAAAAAAAAAACAGAATGTGTTTAAGTAATTCATTAATCATATCTAGGCAAGTCCTTAATCATGTTATGATAGTATATATGCTTTTGAACCTACTATTACATATAAGAATCTGCTGACTACATATATAGTGGGAGTATATAGAGAAAACCCCACTTAGAGAGAAAACTCTAGAAACTCAATATGTGGCTTACAATATGCCACATTTCATCTTTGAACACAATTCAATATTTTAAGTTGGAAGGGTATTATCGTCCAGATCTTTTTATCTCTTTCATGGTTGTACCTCCATTTGACCATACTTACATCAAAAACCCATTATTTTATTTTGACATTTGAGGTAGAACATTATACTTTTTTTTACCAAACCTTATCATCCTCTTCTCATATCTCCATTATCGTCATCTTTTTCTTCTAAAATCTTTATTAAAGCATCTCAAGTTCATAATTTTTTTTTTTCATTCCTGATTCCTTTTGATACAACTACTCTCACTTAATGTCATGGATCAAGACTCACCAAACTCATGCTCATTAATCGGTATGTTTTATTTCTTTATTTTTGTTTCACTTGTTTATTTTTTTTGTCCCTTTTAACATACTTTTCATCTCGTTTGCTTACGATGTATTTTGTTTTTATGTTAACGTAGATCAAGAAGAAGCATCATTAGTTCCTATAGATCATATTTATCATGGTTCAAAGTAACTTTTAGCTTAAGGTTTGTCAACTAAATTTGTATGTATAATCTAGTTTGTCAACTAATTTATTGAAAAAAAAAAATACATGACAAAACGAAAATTTGTATTTAAATGGTTATTAATGCGTTTTGTAATTCCAAGCTTATGTTCTCTTCTTCTCTAAGTTTCTTTATGTGGGACTCATTCTTCCGTATACCAGAAAATCAAGTTGATGAAGAAGGATCTTCCTCAAAAGTCTCTTGAATGTTGATGAAGAACAAACCAAGAAGATGAAGAATTTAAGAAATGATTTGAAAAGAAAAAAGAGGAGAGAGGTGAGATGATGATGTTGGGGTTTGAAATATGACAAGAAAGACGGAAGAGGAGAGAGAATAGAGATAATGGTGTTAGGGTTTGAAATATTAAAGAGATAGGAGAGAGGAGAGAGATGATGTTGTTATGTCATATTTATTTTTCAAAAGGTTCTAAAATGTTTGGATCTATGTAAACAACATTTTCACATAATTAATTCCTTACTTTTGTTTTTAAAAAATTCATATTTACATTTGTTTTAAAATGTTTTATAAATTTTGGAAATAATTTGAATTTTTTTTCACATTCTTTTTAATATTTTTTTTTCAGGGACAAAACGAAGGCTTCTCATCGATGATAAGTAATGTTGGGCAAATATCTCCTAGATACGCCCTTGGGTTAAGGGGTGATGGACCACGTACTCATGCAAGAACATCTGTCTTTAGATACAAGTTTAATAAATGTTACCAAATAAAACATGTTAACCTCTCATGCAACATTAACACATGTTACCCTTTATATGCAGTTCATATGAATGTCTTGGGTAGGTTTATCTCTTGTTCAATAGTTTGTAATAACACGTGTTACCAAATAACATGTGTTGACCTATTATGACACGTCTTAATAATGTGTGTTAATAGTTTGTATGCTATGTTTACTTTTTTTTCTTTTGTAAACTTATGATGTGAAAACAGGAGTGGTAAGAAAGACAAAAGGGTTGACAAATGATACAGGTTTAACATATGTTACCACACCACTCATACTAACAAATGTTAGATCTTCTCATGGGTATATGGGGGCAACAGGTTTAACTTTATCAGATTAGATAACACATGTTAGCCCTTTATGACCAACTAACACATGTTACCATCGTATGCAACATTAACACATTATTTGTACTTGCCCCATTATAGATTTATTTTGTTACTAGATTTATTTTATTTCTCAGTAAACTTATGAATTAAAACTATAGTGGTAAGCAAGACAAAAAAAAGGGTTGGCATTAAATACAAGTTTAATAAATGTTACCAAATAACACATGTTAACCTCTCATGCAACATTAACACATGTTACCCTTTACATGTAGTTCATATTAATGTCTTAGGTAGGTTTATCTCTTGTTCAATAGTTTGTAATGATACTTTGTAATAACACATGTTACCAAATAACATGTGTTAACCTATTATGACACGTCTTAATAATGTGTGTTAATAGTTTGTATGCTATGTTTATATTTTTCTTTTGTAAACTTATGAAGGGAAAACAGGAGTGGTAAGAAAGATAAAAAGGTTGGCAAATGATACATGTTTAACATATGTTACCACACCACTCATACTAACAAATGTTAGATCTCCTCATGGGTATATGGGGACAACAGGTTTAACTTTATCAGATTAGATAACACATGTTAGCCCTTTATGACCAACTAACACATGTTACCCTCGTATGCAACATTAACACATTATTTGTACTTGCCCCATTATAATAATATTTTCTTAAACAAAAAATAGGAGAGAGGGTGTGACATGAACCATTATAATAATATTTTCTTAAACAAAAAGTAGGAGAGAGATAGTGTGACATGACCCATTATAATAATATTTATATTATCAAATTAGATAACACATGTTAGCCCTTTATGACCAACTAACACATGTTACCATCGTATGCCACATTAACACATTATTTGTACTTGACCCATTATAATAATATTTTTTTAAACAAAAAGTAGGAGAGAGGGTGTGACATGACTCATTATAATAATATTTTCTTTATCAGATTAGATAACACATGTTAGCCCTTTATGACCAACTAACACATGTTACCCTCGTATACAACATTAACACATTATTTGTACTTGCCCCATTATAATAACATTTTATTAAACAAAAAGTAGGAGAGATGGTGTGATATGACCCATTATAATAATATTTTCTTAAATAAAATGTATGAGAGAGGAGAGAGATGGTGTGACATGACCCATTATAATAATATTATAAAGGTGAAAAAAAGAGGAGAGAGGAGAGAGAATGTGTCATAACTTTTCTGAAAAATGTGTCATGACTTGTGATATGATGGCTTATGACATTTTTTTGTCTTTCCAACTATACCCTTGCTTTACTTTTTTATATTAAAAGTACTACTATTTTTAAAGGTAAAATCAACTTTAAATCTACACCATAGATCAAAATCCATCAATGGTTGAGAGTGGGTTTCCAAGGTTTACTATATAAGGATGGGTTTTCACATTATCCTTAGGGATATTGTGGAAACCCATCCTTATATGGTAAACTCTGAAAACTCTGACTTTCCATTTTTTTTAAAAAAAAAATAGGGTAAGTAATATACATGATTTTAAGCATTTTGGGCCAAAAAAATTAAAAAAATGTTGAGTACTTTTTTTTTAAAAAAAAAATAAACTTTCGACTAACACATGTTAAGCGAAACAAACAAGTGTTAACCATGTGTTAAATACATGTTAACAGAAGACGTTTTTTTTAAAAAAAAAAACCGTTTGGCGCTTTTTCGATTTTTTTGGCCCAAAATGCTTAAAAAATGTATATTACATACCCTAAAATTTTCATAAAAAAAAGTCGGGAAGTTAGAGTTTCCGGAGTTTACCATATAACAAGGGTTTTCTATATATTATACTCATAGGTGTAGTCAGTTTGGTAAGAATCTTTTTTTTTTTTTTTTTTTTGTATTTTGTATTTTAGTTGGAATAAGGTTTTTAATATTTGAGACTGTTGTGGCGGAATGTATTTTAGGTTCCATGATTGAGATATGAAGATATAGGGAAACAGACATTCGGGTGGGGTGAAGATGGGTGATCGAAAAAAAATAGGTGATCGGAAAAGAAGAGGAGATTAGAGGGAGGAGGAGGAGGAGGCGGCGACGATAAAGAGCATAGGGTTAACCTAGCTTTGATACCATGAAGAGTGGTATAATTCGCTGCCATTCTCATTAACAAGGAATTATGACTTACGATATGGAAGCAATATCTCCTTAAACTATGGAGGGGATATACAAATCATAAATACATAATATACAATATTTTTTCCTATTAATTAATTACGCCGAAGGAAATCAAATTTAAACAATTTCATAGATTAGTAAGAAAATAAGCTCTTAACGTTTGATATTCTTAGTGTAGGTTAATGTACAAAGGGCTCTTACGTTTAAATTCAAATTATGTTATTGTTTCTCATCAGGTCTATCCTTTTACCATAACCTAGTTAATTTTTTCTGTTAATTCTTAAAACTTTCTGCTCAAATGAGGGCATAACAATCATTTTCAAAAGTTTGGTATATTTAACCGCGGGGGTTAAACTTCAAGAGAAAGATAGATAGATATTAAGTGAAAATGACCATTATGCCCTCATGCGAGTAGCACGTGTTAAGAGTTAATGAAAAAAAAATAACTGGGTTAAGCCAAAATGACTCTGCCTGATAAGAAATAGTAATATAAAGGACATTCGATGTAATTTCATTAGTTAAAAGACAAGACTTGTGATTTTGCTTAAACTTAGAGGATGTAAACTACAATTTACTCATTTTTTTAATGATGCGATTTCTTTTTAATATCTTGCATTTTTTAACTTAAAAAACTAATTAGGTTGTTGTGTTTGATTCTTTCTCGATATTCCGATATAAATTTTGTTGAATACAGAAGTAGTATTTTTGGGGTATTGTATAGCGAGTGGCATTACCATGATGAACAGTTACGATACCAACATTGGTACCGATATTAGAACTATTGGAACCGGTAATTATATCGATGTAAGACAAGTGCCGATATTCTTTTGGCCATATCATGAATTTTTGTTTTACGGCTTCTCTTTTATTTGCTATATCAAGTGTTGGTACCATCATGCAAAAGAATCCCACTAGTTTATATTTCATAGAAATAAGTTTTACCAAACATATAGAGTTAATTGCTTAGTTGGTCCCTGTGGTTTTCAAATCTTGCGTGCTTGATCCTTAGACTTCACTAATTACATACTTCATCCTAAATGTTTACAACTTATCACCCGTGTCTTACCGTAGGTTCATTTTTCATAACACTGATAGTCCTTGGCATAGATGGTCGTTAGTTTTGATCGTTAAGTCTGGTTAAAATTACTATTATAACCTAGTGCTAAAAGACGAAACACTTAAAAAAGATTATAAAATACCATAAACGTTAAGTGGGCCCCACTTCAATCTCACCCTTCTTTTTCCTCACCCACCCTTCTCCAAAACCATACCGTATCCACTCTGCATTACCTGCGTTCACCACACCACCCCTAGAATTGTGCATCACCACCACCCACCATAGCACCCTCGTACTATCTCATCCACCATAATCCTAACAATAGACCACCGCATTTCCACCACCCACCCGATGTAACATTTCGCACTTAATATTTGTACGTTACGAATAATTTGAATAAAACGTCAAGATTCACCAATTATCGCCTTTTAAAAATATTTTTGTGACGTATTTGAAACCCTAATACTATATTAATTATATATAATATACATATATAGTTATAAAATGTCAAAAAAAGGAATGCTTGGGCCAGGAATCGAACCCGCGCCCCAAGCCGGGTCACAAACACACACAACATAACCATTTAGTCTACACACACTTATTGTTTTATTTCCAGCTTATAATTAATATAACACGACTATGGTTCTTCACAGTTGACTAGGGAAGTCAACTGTGACAACAATTACCAAAATCAAACCATTTTGAACGCGCTTTGATTCCAGATTTGGTATGATTGCATGATTTCCGGTCCTTTACGCGTACAACACACGAATAATTGTCTTTAATTCATCCAAAATTTAACCAATTACGCGTCAACCATTCAAACCGAGGTCAAACTTACCAATTCTACAACCCAGACCCTATCACTATAAATTGGACCTCCCCAATCCTTCTCACATCGCCGATAACTCTCTCACAATCTCTAATTTCTGTATTAATCCATCTTTCGAAGTGTTCTTGTTCGTGTTTGACTATTCCTGTTGACCGAGCAAAAATCACGCGAATCGTGTTTGTAAGTATCATCTTCTTTGTGGGTTTTGATCTTCGGCATACACACAACAATAACCCTAAGGTTAATTGGGTTATTGTTGTGTGATTTGAACAATTGGAAATCTTAGGGCTCGATCATTCATTTGGGGAAGAACACGTTCAGTACTACGTTTTATATTTTAATTATACTGGAATCAAACACAACCACTGATCTAGATCAAGTGGTTGTGTCTGATGTTGTTTAACAAGGTCACGCGGGTTCGAGTCCTGTAACACCCCAACCGATGGCGGAAACATCGGGGTGTCACGTAGTGACGATTGTTCAATAGTACATGGACTAAAGTGTAAATTTGAATACATTGATTAAATAATTTATTACATAGAAATGAAATACAATGATTCTAACTGCCAACTAAATTGTAATACAATGAATCCAAAATCTAAGTAAAATTCCAAAGGCTTAAAAGTCATCTCATAAATAACCTGAAACATGTACGAAAATAGTATATGTCAATACAAAATGTATTGGTGAGCATACCCTGTTTGAATACATATAGTAGAAAAAGAGTTTCGCAATTCACGTGTTATACTGTCTACAATTTAGTGTTCAAGCTATGTACAAATGCTACCCAAAATCAAACCTTTCGTTCAATGAATCAAGAGTCACATATATATAGTATTCGCTCATAGTAGGCGATGAATAATCGTTCACACATAACAATAATTAAGTACTATTTATTGCTATGCTAGGCCGCCCAGCGGTTAATGATTAAGGTCATAAGTACACACTCTCAACGAATCAACAAGTAAAACACATACAAGAATTGCGATTGTGAATATAGAATAAACCATGATTAAGTGAATGAAGTAATAAGCGTACATGAGTCACCCCAAAAGTGTAAAACAGTAAAAAGGGGAAAGATATACTCACAGTTTGCGAAAGTGATCAAAATCCACTTAAGCGGTCGTGAGCTAAGTAATGGGCATTCCGAGGAATCCAACCTATAATGTATGAGAGTACTAATAAGGAAATGTCTAAAAAGTCTAAGGTATCTAGGGTCCAAGGCATTAGGGTTTGCTAAGTCGATTTGGGGAATTAGAGTTTTTATGATAAGTCGCGTTAATGTAAAAGTTATATAATAACATACCAAAGTTTATAATTACGGTTTAGGTAATATGATTATTGCCAATTGAATATTTAGATAAAACTTATGTTTGAATAATTAAGACAAAATAATGTAGTTTATTACTTTAACTAAAATAATGTAAATAAATACAATAATTATAAATGTTTAAATAAATAATCGTGAGTTACATCATAATCCAAACAAATGGTAATTAAGACTTTCAAACATAAAACATTTCTATTTTATAAAAGAATATTTATAAATAAATGTTTAAATAGTGTAAATAAATAAATGTTTAATTGTGTCTAATTAAACATAAATAATGCTAATAATACAAGACATGATCCAAAAATACTCTTTTTATAGAAAATGGATACTTTCTAATGTAATTTAGTGAAAATAATTTTCTCATAATTTTTATAAATTTATTTATATTTAAAACTGATTTAATGAGATTAAATCATGTTTAAGTGATTAAAAATAGGAAAATTAATAAAAATAATTGTTTTCTGACCCAAATATTTTTATTTCAGTTCAAAATGATTAGAAATAATTTATCAAAAATTTTGAGATTAAAATCATTAAAAATGAATTTTTTATCAATTAATTATGATTAAAACAATTTAATTCATTAAAAATATAAAAATAAAACATTTTTCAGAAAATAAAAGTGTAGTAATTTTCTTTATGGTGTCAAGATGCTACTCCTAAATTTTCATAATTTTTGGAGCAAAAATAAATTAGTTATGAATATTATAAGTTTACATGGATAATAAATGATTATAATATCAAATATAGATTAAAAAATAAAAAGAAAGATAAATAAAAAAAAACTGGAACAAAAAGAAATGTGGGGCATGGGGCTCGAACTCATGACCCATGATTCAAAGCACATGTGACTCAACCACTACACTACAAAGACTTTTGTTTAATAATATCAAATTAAAATATTTTTAACATATAACCATCTCTTCATCTTCTTCCCCAATTCAACCTAAGAACCCTAACCCTAAACCTCAATTCTAATAGCCCGATTAACACACGATTGGACATCGAATTCATGGGGCTTTTGACCTACGACAACCAACTAACAAAACGGCATAAAGAAAATGACTTACAAGCTGTTTCACGATCGTAAAACTGGAGTTTAAGACTCGCCACCTATGCCGTGAATCAAGGGGCTTCCAGAGACGATTTGCGATAAATTAGAGATGTTTTGAATCGTGTAAGTGTGCAGGAACTTATTTACGAGTTGGATTTATAAAGGTAATCAAGAAAAATCGAACGTTTGTGTAGGATTTAAGAGTTCGACGGTTTCATATTGAAGCCGAGTAACCCATGATTAAAACACGTTTAAGGCGCTTTAAAACCCATGTAACCGTTCGAATATGATGGAGAAACAGTAACTTAATATTAATGTTGAATGAAAACTTGTTTTGAGAAGGTTTTAAGCTCGCCGGAAAAGTCGCCGGCGGCGACTTCTTGGCCGGAAAACCGTGTTTTGCAGGGAAAGGGAAAAGAGATTTCAAAAGTTTGGGATTTTGGCAATAAAGGCCCCTATAGTTAGTGTAGTTAAGTTTATTGCTTTTGTAGTTAAATTTCCTTAATAATTCACTAACCAAGTTAAGATAACTTATCCAAAATGCTTTGAAACTTTATAAACTTAAACTTTATATATATATATATATATATATATATATATATATTTTTTTCGAGTACGTTTCCACATACGCATTAGAACTTATTCCCGATCCATAGATGATAAAAGTTTTAGTTCGCTCTAAAATTAAATTTGAAAACGACAAAATTTGTAAGGACTATAATGGAAATATTTGATGGGCTATAATTGTAAATTTGACGAAAGACGAGGGTGACGAATGTCACAAGTCCCTTTCAAACGAGTTTTAATTCTTTCTTTTTAAATGTATATAAAACTGATTTCACTTATTGTATATAATTAAATTGATCTGAAATCAAACGTTCTCAGGGTCCAGACCAACTGGTCTGGGCTTGTGATTTAAAACCTACGAACCGGCCTAGGGCCCGGGTTCGAACCATGGCATCAACAAGCATATTTTTTTAGTTAAACTTATATATATATATATATATATATATATTCCTTTATATTTTTAAATTCATTTTAAAATACTAAAATTCTTTTAAAAATTCTACAAAAATTATATTATGTTAATCTAGTGAAAAAGTTTAACATACAATTTTTATTTTTCAAAAATTTATTTATTTAATATATATAATAAATAATTCAAGTTTATTCCATTTTATTTATAAAATTCTATAAAAATATCAAAATAATTTTATTAATTTCCACAAAAATTATTCTGAGTTTTTATGACAATAAACTTTTCTGAAATAATTTTTATTTCTAAAAAATCATTTATTTAATATTTTTAATCAATTTTTGTTTGTTTTAATCATAAATAAATCATAGTAAATTCATTTTTCAATATTTTTGCACCAAAATTTTATATAAATTATTTCTGATTATTTGGAACAGAAATACAATTTTTAATTTAATAATTCTTTAATTTTAGTATTTTTAAATATTAAAGTTATATTCTGACAATTTGAAATAAATAGGATTAATATTCTATTTTTAAGAAAATAATTTTATAAAAATTATTTTCATACTTTAAACTTATTACTGTGACCATCTTTAATTAAAAATTTACAAAAAGACTTTTGTCTATTTATTTATCAAATTTCTCTCAATTATCAAACATTTTAATTATTAATCAAACGAGCACTTATCCCCAATTCGAGGCCCTAGAATATATATTTGTAGACTAGATAGACTTAGACATATTTATTACCTTAATTATAGGGTAATACTTGGCATTGTTGGGCAACACACTATTATATTTTTCAAGAGATATAACATTTTGCTAAGGTGAGTTTTACATAGCCCCTTTTCTATTTATCACCATTTTTGGGGTGAAACATGTTACAACATTCTATATGCAATTCAATCATCAAAGTGTCTATGTGTTTTTCTATGTTGCATTATGTCTTAAACATGACTAGGGTAAGCACAATATTCTAGCATAATCATTAACATTGATCAGCCGACGGTATACAATGATAGATCTATTGGACTGACAATCCCACCCGGATACGTGCCTCCTACAAAGGTAGCATGGGTGATTGTTATCGCATAACATAATCGAGTGAACCATGAGCGTATGGGATGTACCACAATACAACAGTCACAAGGGTTGATTATGCACTCGATTTACTTCTAGTATGTTTTCACATATGGACTAGACTTGCCATGACACTTGAATTGTACAAGTTTTATTCGATTATCAAAACCTATGTAATTCTCACCAACTTTTGTTGACCCAAAAATATTTTCAAAATTAACATGTTTCAGGTAACAATGAAGCTGAGGCTTGAGTATGCATGAGGATTTATCATGAAGTTTTTGTTTGAAGTTATTTGAAGTTGTTGCTTATTTGATATCATGTATTTAAATTTCTAGACATCACTTTATTTTGGATATTTTACGTCTTGAATAAATTATTTAAAATTCAATTTATACCATGTGCTACTGAAACAATCATCAATACGTGACATCCCGATGTTTCCGCCATCGGTTGGGGTGTTACACCCGACCACCACCTGGCAACACCACCTTTCCACCATCTCTGTCGCACTAAAACACCATCTTCGCCGCACTAGAACACCATCTCCCCCGTCTTCAGTCGTCGATCATCGTAGATACTAGGGTAATTGTAACACCCCAAAAACCATTTGTTCGTCTAATTATGCCATTAGGCGTGATTAGCAAAATAATAAAACGAGACTTAAACGATAAGATTATGGGTTATGCTCTAATCAAAAGTTATTTTCATAACTGTGTCAAATGCGCGCTAATGCGGTTAGAATTGACTAAACAAGTGAAAACTTGAGAAATGATGAAACTCTAAGTCCAGAAGGACTTAGAGGTTTTTAAACAAGTCATTGAGTCAAAAACATTGGATTTGAAACAAAAAGTTTCGCCACGAATGGCTAAATCGAAAGATTTGGCCATGAGGGGCATTTTGGGGATTTAAAGGATTAACAAAGGTTGATTTTAAGAACCTAAGTCAAAATGAAACAAATCAGACAAATGCTTTTGTTGATCAGGTGTCTAATGACTTGACAACTCAAACGGTATGCAATTTAATCAGTCAAAAGTGTCTTGTTTGATTCAAGGCCTTAACGGGTCGATTTGGGTGAAAATCGACATAAACACTTAAAACTATGAACCGGGTCATAGCATCATGAACCGGACTATAATTTCAGTCAAACAAAGGTTTATTTAGTGGGCAAGTCAATACTTAGGCTTCGGGGATCATCAAATGTGGTTGCGACATGATTCCCATGCTTAAAAATCACCAAATTCACATCAGAAGCTGTGAGCGGCCGCTCACAAAGACCGCGCGGCCGCTCACAGAGAACAGCATGACGGCACGATCTTTAAAATTGCATATAAAATCGTAGAAAAATCGTTAGGAGGTGTTCTTTATATGCCTGGAAAGCTCTCGGAGCGTAGAACAATTCTTATTTGAAAGTCAAAGTCGGATTCTTGGTTTTAGAAGGGGTAAAGGCGATCCGAACAGCTGCTGCGCATAAGTTGCAGCAGTTTGTACTCCTAAGATAGGGCCGTTTGGCCTGGTTCGTTCCGTTTCGACGTGTAACGACTCTCATACTAGTTTAGTTGTATTATTGACAATCCACTAACCATTCTTTGTGTGGTGGTGCTAGGTAAACATTTGATGGACGTCCCGGAGCAAGGATCAAGTCGCGAGAAGAACCGAACACGCCCGTACACTCATCAAGCTTCCGCAATAGAATTCAAGAGTCTCCCGTGAAATTGTGAAATTTTACCATATGTTTCAATAGTTAAAATGTAAAAATCAAAAAGTATTGATCACTATAATTTAAGTTTTTCTTAAATATCAAAGTTTTATTCGGGAGTGGTTTTAAGTAAGGTCAAAACCCGAATGATTAGGTGTTGATTGCGTGATTACGGGTACGGGTCTTACAAGTGGTATCAAAGCCATTGGTTTGAGGGATCTGAGTGTCGAGAAGGATATTTGGACTCAAGCCGTGCGCTCAAAGTGTTGAAGGGTGTTCGGTTCGTGACTTGATCGAGGAATCCGGTAAGTAATACCTATAATGAACATCCGTTTTGATCGGAAATTGTTATAGGTAATCAATAGTTATATCGTGTAGATACACCTTATCTCAAAAGCTTGATAAGGAAATGGTTAGGTACTCATGGGGCTTATCCAAAAGATTGATTTGGGCAACGGAAATCTCGCATAACAAGAATTCTAACATCACTATTGCAGTGATGCATACTAATACTGAAATGTCATGTTACTAATTAATTGAAATTATAAATGTGACAGGGATGATAACATTTTATTTGATCGAGAGAGGATCAAATGATTCACCAAACGAGGTTGTAGAGGGTTCGGGAGCACGGCTGATGGCATGCTCACTAAGGACCAAGTCAAGTAACGACTCGGGCTAATGGATCAGTAACGAAAGGGAACACGGGAGCAAGAATCAAACAGGTACATGCTCGAAATCATAGTAGGTGCATTAGTATGCAATTATCACCTGAAGACTGGTAATTGCATATGCAAGCAATAAGCAAATGTAAAAGGTGCATAGTTCACGATAATGAACGATCAATGCACAAACTTAACTTGAACATCGAGACCGGGTTGGGGGTAATTATCCCAAACTAATGTTTAGAAAGGCATTGTGATCATACCAATTAGTGTGATCACACAAAGCTTATTAAAACGAAAACACATCGCTTTTTCTTAATGAATAAAGTTAAAAACCCAACATTGAATAATTTATCAAGGAAGGGTTTTACCAAATAAAATAAGGGGCACAATCATGAACTGAAGCTTTGCTTACATAGGATGTGATGTACTAATTATAACAAGTCCATATGTACCATATGCGGATTGCTTACCCTGGCCAGGTAAGTGTTAAGCATATGATACCATGGGTTTCTTACAATTGATACATATACAACCTTTGTAACAAAGGCTTAGTAAGTGTGAGGTGCCGGGGGATTTTGGACGTAGTCCACTGTCTAACATGGCAGGGATGCGATCCATGCAAGACCTTGAGCGAGGCACCAGCTTATACGCTGGGCTAGCAAAGAGGACAACAAACTGGAGCGTTTGGACGTAGTCCACTGTCTAACACGGCAGGGATGCGAACCATGCAAGACCTTGAGCGAGGCACCAGCTTATACGTTGGGCTAGCAAAACGGGCAATATACGATACTTGTTATCCTGGGTTGATACAAAGATTGACTTGAACATTAATCAAGGTTTAGTCATAAATAGATTCAGTTCGGAAATAAACTTGAACCTTAATCAAGGTTGAGTCATAAACAGATTTAGCTTGAAAACAGACTTGGACCTTAATCAAGGTTAAGTCATAATTAAACTCGGACTTTTATAGAAGGTTAAATTTGTAACACCCCAACCGATGGCGGAAACATCGAGGTGTCACGTAGTGACGATTGTTCAATAGCTCATGGACTAAAGTGTAAATTTGAATACATTGATTAAATAATTTATTACATTGAAGTGAAATACAATGGTACTAACTGTCAACTTAATTGCAATACAATGAATCAAAATCTAAATATAAATCCGAAAGCTTAAAGGATGCATCTCAAAACAACCTGAAACATGTACAAAATCATTTGGTCAATACAAAAATTGTATTGGTGAGCATACCCTGTTTGAATAAATATAGTAGAAAAAGTGTTTAGCAATTCATGTGCGGTACCATTTGCAATTATGTAATAAGTGGTATCCGGGTCAAATCAACCTTAAGAAAAGAAAGCAGATATATATAGTATGCGCTAGTAGTAATGTAATACATAGCAATGACGAGGACTCTCAACAGAGTCACAAGGGTATATACCATAGTACTATTCATTGAAATGCCAGGCCGAAACGGTTAATGATTTGACAGGTCATAGATACACGAAATGACATAAGCAAACACACATGAGAATTGCATTTAGTAAAAGAAATAGAAACTTGATTGTAAGTACATGAGTCACCCCAAAATGTAAAACAGTAAAAAGGGGAAAGATATACTCACAGTTTGCGAAAGCGATCAAAATCCACTTGAGCGGTCGTGAGCTAAGTAATGGGAATTCCGAAGAATTCAACCTATAATGTATAAGAATACTAATAAGGAAATGTCTAAGAGTCTAAAGTATCTAGGGTCTAAGGCATTAGGGTTTGCTAAGTCGATTTGGGGAATTAAAGTTTTTATGATAAATCGCGTTAATGTAAAAGTTGTACGTCAAAAATAATATATAAAGGTTTGTAAATGCTGTTTAGGTAATATAATTATTCCCAATTGAATATTTAGGTAAACATATGTTTTGACTAATTAAGACAAAATAATTTAGTTAATTACTTAAATTAATTATTGTAAACAGTAATCATAAATATTGAAATAATTGGCTAGGAGTTACACATCGATCCAACAAATGCTAATAAAGACATTCAACCATAAGAGTATTTCTATTTTATAAAAAAAATATTTATAAAATAGATGTTTAAATTGTACAAATAAATAAATGTTTTATTATGTCTAATTAAACATAATAAGACTAATAATACAAGACACAATCCAAAAATACTATTTTCATAGAAAATGGATACTTTCTGATGTAAAGTAATGAAAATAATTTTCCCATAATTTTTATAAACTTATTTATATTTAAAACTGATTTAATGGTATTAAATCATGTTTAAATGATTAAAAATAGGAAAATCAATACAAATAAATGTTTTCTGAGCCAATAATTTTTATTTCAGTTCTTAATGATTAGAAATAATTTATGACAAATTTTCATATTAAAATAATTAAATTTCGATTTTATATGATTTAAATATCATTAAAACCACATAAAATCAAAATAAAACACAAAACACTCTTAAAGGTAAAAGTTTCTATGAGAACTCAATCTACTTAATTAAAAAGGCTCACAATAAATTTTATAGAGTTTTTGTGACAAAAACCTATTTAACATGAATATTATTTGTTTTAAAACTAATTTAACAAATAAAATGAGATTACACATATAACCGTATCAAAATAGAGGAAAAATGACATGAAAATTATTCTAACATAATGAAATATGTTTCTACCAATTTTTGTGTTAAAATACATTTAATACGATTTTATATGAATTAAACATGATTAAAGCATCATAAAAATAATTAAAAATACTAAACAGCCTCAATAAATTCCGAAATAATTTCTAAAACTTCTAATCAGTTATAGGAGCAAGTCTACCAAGTTTCATAATTTTTGTATAAGAAATGAGTGAGTTATGAATTTATAAAGTTCTATAAACTTTTAAATCAAAATCCCCAAATAACTAGAACACCCTAAACCATAGATTATCCAATTGAAACCCTTAGACACTATAATTAACAAACTAAATAGAGGGCTATGGATCTATAAATATGAATAATGTATCATGCAAAAATAATCGGAAAAACTCACAACGCAGCTAATCCAATTTGTAGAAATAAAACCGAAATAGAACCCAAGATTAAGCTTCCAAATTCGTCGAAAAACAAGAACTAATGGATTATGCTTGGACCTTAAACGCGTAGGATAACTACTAATCTTGTTCAGAAATTTGGGAACTCAAAGAAGAATTATAGATGCAAATAGAAATTGGTGAAATCCGCGACAGGAATATAGTGAACAAATGATTTTTTTTTTCCAATATAATGCCCCCATGTGTGTCTATATATATATATTTCAAATGATCAAGGTTAATAAATGGAATTTATGGTGACATAAAAACAATTTCAAACAAACATAAGTATCAATAAAAAAATGTTGTTTCAATATATAAATGTTCATAATTATTACTAATAAAAACTTGTTGAAACATGTTGAACCCGATTTGAGTAGTGTAGGAAAATAATACATAAGGTTGGCATGTTGACTTTGTTTGTTTCATAAACCGTTGAGTTTATAAAAAAAATCCATTTAACATCAAAACTTAACAACTTTCTATTTAGTTTTTTTTTAATTGGTTTGAGCTTTACGTTTTAGTTATGCATTCAATTTTCAATGTAGCAAAATTAGTTATTAGTTTTGACACTTAAGACAATTTAACTATTTTACCAAATTAAAATTCCGGTATTACAATTTTTTCCCTAAATGTTATTCCAAATTTATTAGAAATTTGCGAATGTTACAAAATTCGTAAAAGGGACTTGAACCTTAATCAAGGGTTGAGTCATAATCACATTCGGGTAAGTCATGAATCTTGGGATTAATGACCTAAAACAGCGGATTGGGGCCGTGATAGACCAGTAAATCATTCAACCCTCGTGTAAACTGTGAATACATTGGATTGTATAATCGGTACAATCCAATGAAAATCGGGACAACAGGAGATTAGTCGATACAATAAGTTGTAATGACCAATCTACACCGTGTTTTATGAAAAGAAAACCAACCTCAATTTATAGTGAGATCGGTAATCATAAAAAGGACTTTTAGAAACTAAGCGTTCTAAATATATAAACGATTTGAAATATGAAACTCAAAAGTCTTTAAACGGGTCGGTTGGGGCAAGGACCACCAATCGAGTTAGCAAAACGGGAACTTGGGTAAACCAAATAAATGGCAAATTCTTAAAATAGGCTTAGCCAAAGAAGGGAAAGTGTTAGTGTAAAGTAAGGTTTGTTTATAACAGTTTAGCAAACCAAAAAGAAACGAGGCTTGGATTCGGGGATGAATCCAAGAAGTTAGAAAACGACTATGTTAAAAAGCCGGGTTAGTCTTGGAAACCAAGACAAATTACTTGTTAGAAGTAGATGCATAGACATGTATGCATATGCATGCTACAATTGAGTATTGTAGTAGATACCCTAAGGTGCATGATAGAATGGCCCCTTAAACCATTACATCATTCGGGATAATAGTAGATGGGGATAGTCTACGGATCTAGGGAAGACCTATGAAGAACATAAGTAGCTAAAATGTCGGGTAGGGGGTAAGTATGTAGATATTGCCCCTAGTTAACCGAAATAATAGGATGACTCAAGTCATATTATGAAAGCTAAGGCTTCCATATAATAAAAGTTAGAAAGCCGAGTAAAGGGATACAAACAATAAGTATATAGTACTACTCGTTAGACTATAGAATGTCAAGGGATTGAGCGGTGCTCAAAATTGATTGGAGACACTAAGGTTCTTTGGTGTGACCAAAGAAACAACAAAAGAAAGGTTTCGAGGACGAAACCTCTCTAATGGGGGGGGGGGGGGTAGACTTGTAACACCCCAAAACCATTTGTTCGTCTAATTATGCCATTAGGCGTGATTAGCAAAATAATAAAACGAGACTTAAACGATAAGATTATGGGTTATGCTCTAATATGGAAGTAACCTAGTTAATAATAGTATTTTTATAAACGAATACAAGATGATAGAAACTAGCTTAATTAGTTAGTTTTTATACGAAAATAACATTGTAGTAACTTGAGGGACTAGAGTTGCACATGGGATAATCTAAATAAAAAAATGGAAGAATCCACACACACATATGTGTGTATCGATTATCAGGAAGAAAAAAAGGGGATTCTTCCCCAAAACCTTACATCCATAAGCATGTTCAAATCAAGGGCATTTGTGGAGAATTTAAATGCATGAAGCCAAATATGGGTCATCTAAGGTCCTACATATACCAAGGTACCTTTAATTTGGTGTAATTTGATGTTATAATTCGTTTATGATCATGGTGAAATTCTAGGGTTTTGGTAAAAACGTGAATTTCTTGGTTTCTATGAGTTTCTATGTGTAAGTAGGCACCAAGGAAGCTATAAAACGTGGTGAATCATAATATATTGTTGATTCATGTGAAATTATGATCTTGTGTTATGTGTATGTAGTGGGTCTTTACATTAAACATGAATTACACTAGTAAGTGGAATAATCTTGCAATTTCTATGTAATTAGTATCATGTATGTGTGCTAATTGTTGAAATGATTATGTGTCAATGGTTAGCTAAGCCATGGCGGAATCTAGGAAGTCGTGAACACCTAGAATTAACATGATGAAAATGGTGCATATGAGGTGTTCGATAAAATGCTTGAATGAGGAAATAAATGTGTAATACATGTATGAACATGAATACTTGAAATGTGATGTTGGACTAGAGTTAAAACGAATACATGATGTCGTGGATTATAAAAGAAATCCATATTATGTATTCTAACAAAACAAGGTTTGACATATCCCTAAGTTAGGTACAAGAACTAGGGATGCAAACGGGTCAAACGGATGCGAGCTCAATACGCTTGGAAGCAAGAATGGATATGAGGTAAGTTTTACTTACACCAATGTACTATAACATAGCTTAATTGTTATAAACATTAGTTTTAAATCTTGAGTGTGAATTAAAAATAAACCCCAAGGGGTAGAATCTATTAAGTGGGTCGCCTTATGTGCACTCAATACAAAATGTGGGCTACGATCTTAATCGAGATAATGAGTTATGACTAAATGGAGAAATCCATCAAACGGGTCAACTAATAAAGATATGTGAGAAATGATGTTTTAAACCAAATTAAATCAATTGAATGAAGTCGTTAAGCATGATGTTAAATGGGTCAAGTTTGTGTCACTTGAACCATAGATAAGAACTTGGGTAACAACTATTGTGAACTATGAGTCTAAAACGGGTCAAGTGAAAAGTTATTGCCATTTGAGTTCCGAGAAATTAATGTTGTCTATTGAGAAAGTGATGTGCTTAAAAATTACACATATTTATCACACAAATTTACCCATATTTTGTGTATGTTCATTGGAAATTTCAAGAGGTTAAACACTAATCAAGTGATATTTGTTGATTCTTAGGTTTGGTGGTGATTTATGAGGATTTAAGAGAAATTAAGATAAAATGGAAGTAAATGAAGGTTGAAAGTTGATGTTCTGATGTAGCACAAGCACAAGCACAACCATGCTACAACCAAGCACAACCATGCTCAATCCCAAGCATAACCATGCTTGTGGATAGCATGATCATGCTTGCTTTTCTTCAGACACGCCAATCTACCTTTTTTTACAATCACGATCATGGCACCAACTAAGCATGACCATGCTTATCTATCTCGAGATCAAAGCCTATTCTAGTCCCAGGAATAGTGTTTCTTGGGCATTGAAGGACCAATGGGCGTGTATATCTGGTCAACACACGAGCACAACCATGCTCACCCATGAGCACAACCATGCTCCCTTTCTTCTCTATAAAACAAACAGCATGCTCATTCTTTGAAGCAGAGAGAGTTCTACCCCAAGGTTTCCAACTCAAAAAAATCACTAAATTCAACCCACTTGCAAGCATTTAGGAGAGATTATAACATCAAGAGGATCATCACACATCATCTACATCATCTAAGCTTGGATTCTTGGTTTGATTCTTGTTAATTTCACCATGAAACTTGTAACTATTTCAAGCTTGTATGTTGTTTTTGAGCTCACGATGAGCTAAACTCTTTGTATCACTTTAATTTAGATGAAGTTTAGTTAACATTTGATGAAATTATGGATTATTGGGAATGATTATGTTAATGTTATAGTAATTTCTTGGTTATTCTTCAATGGTATTGTGTATTTGAAGGTTCTAATTGATGTTCAAGACTTATGATTGATTAATTATGTAATGTTGGAAAACTCATAATTTAAACTTTCATTCATGGATTTGTATAGGTTTATGCTAGTTCATGTCTTTTAACTAGGAATGGTGAATGAAGTCTTGATTATTCATGATAACTCTTGAGTGTGCATCCTTATGCTTATGTTTGGAAAGACAAAGTGTTTGTAATGATATTGTCATGTTAGGTCTTACGTTCATCTAGGATTTGTTGACACGAATTGCTAGTTTATGTAATCTTGACATGAAAATCATTAATTGAAGAAATACATGAATATTACTTAGATTAATCAACCTTAGGTGGATTATGTGTTTTTCATATGATCTTTCCAAATGGTTGTTGGATTAGTTATCCTTGACGGGAAATTAATCTACATTTTCAAACATTAACATGATTGTATCACTTGTTTTTACTTGTATGATTTTAGGTGGTTAGTTTGTGTTTTTCATCCTAACTTTCCAACAAATCATAAGGCTAGATTTCTTTAGCAAGATTTTAGTCATTTATGTGTTTTGTGATCTTTCCATGTGTCCATGATTATTGTCATTCGTTAACTAAATGGATTCGAGATTAAAGTGATATTCCTCCTTGATTGATTGCATTTGTTTTAGTTAGATTAGTTATTAATATTTTACAATTTAACTTAGAAAAGTAAAAAAAATCAACTCTTTGAAAAGGCTTTACAGTAGCAAAAGTTTAGTATTGAGAAACCGCGTCCACGGATTGATATCCGGTTCTTACCATTTAAATTATATTACTTTTCGATAGGTACACTTGCCTTTCGTGTGTGTAGTTTAATTTAGGGTAAAAACTATTTTAAAACTAGAAATTGTGTGAACGAATATCTTCAAAAAAAATATATATATATATACTTCACGCACCATCAAGTTTTTGGCGCCGTTGCCGGGGACGCGGCATATTTCAAGAACGATTCGAGTTACTGATTTAGCCACTTGTTAATATTTTGTTTGTAGAAAAATATTATTATTATTATTTTAATGTCTTGTTGTTTGTGTAGTTTAGTTTAGTTAGTTGAGTTTATTTTTATTTCCTTGCACTTATTTTCCATTGGTCTAGTTGCATTGTATATTTTTCTTGTTTTGCAGGTAGTGCATGTCCTCAACCCCCGCGTCTGCAATTGTCGAGCCTTCTTCTGAACCTGAACGGTATTTTCATAGACGGTTGCGGGAGCGAGCCCGCGCAGTAGCCGTAGCTATTGAGGGAGACGAGGAGTTCCACGAGGTGCGTGTAGACATGGCGGACCAGGACTTGGAGACGAGGCCGCTAAATGATATCGGCACCCCGACACTTGGTGGTCTGGAGACGAGCATTACCCAACCGACGATCAATAGTAATAACTTCGAAATCAAATCCAGCACCATTACCATGTTGCAGAATGCGGTGCAGTACTATGGCAAGGATCACGAGGATCCTAGTGCTCACATTGCTAGTTTTCTGGAGGTTTGCGCCACTTTCAGGATCCAAGGCGCGACCGATGATGCCATTCGCCTTAGGCTTTTCCCGTTTTCCTTACGTGATCAAGCCAAGGAGTGGCTTCTTTCACTTCCAGCTGGGTCCATCACTACATGGAACCAACTCGCTGAGAAGTTTCTCCAGAAATTTTTCCCTCCTGAGAAAACTGTTAGATTGAGAACCCGAATTCTCAATTTTCGACAGGAGGATGATGAGCTTCTCTATGAGGCGTGGGACCGATTCAAAAGCCTTATGAGAAAGGTTCCACATCATGGGTTGCCTCTGTTGCAGCAGTGTCAGATCTTCTATCATGGTCTGGATAGTGCAGCACGACAGTTGGTGGATACTTTTGCGGGTGGCGACATTGGCACGAAGAACGCCCGGGAAGCGTTTGAGATCATGGAGAAAGTTGCCGAGAAGAATCGCACACACCAGCCCCTGAGAGGGAAGTCTACAAGGCAGGGAGTCCACCATGTAGACGATTTTACTGCCATGGCTGCACGGATGGACGCGTTGTCCACGAAGTTTGATATGTTGATGTCAAACCAGATTCAGTCTCAATCTGGTCGTGAGACGGGTGGAGGAGCGCAGTCAAGTAGTGATTGTCAGCTGGGAGAGATGATTCACGAGCAGGTTGACTTCATGGGAAACCAAGTTCGCCCCCAGAACAATCCCTACAGCAATACCTACAATCCGGGGTGGAAGAATCACCCGAATTTCAGTTGGAAAGCTGGCCCCTCTAGCCAGCAGCCACCCGGATTTGCTCCTCGACCACAGCAGCCTCATGGTCAGTTTTTCCCTCCTCGTCCTCAGCAGTCCACATCTGAAGCGAAGCCTAGCATGGAGGATATGCTTGGACAGATCTTAGCGAACCAGAATGCTCAGAGCCGGGACAGTGCAAAGCGGTTCAAGGATTATGATGATCAGTTCGCGAGACACGAGAGTGAGTTGAGGAGTCAAAAAGCCTCGATGCAGACCATTGAGAACCAGGTAGGGCAGATCGCGAAGCTCCTATCTGAGAGACAGCAGGGTAGCCTCCCGAGCAATACTGAAACAAACCCGAATGCTCACGTGAAGGCTATCACTTTGAGGAGTGGCAAGACCACTGAGACTACCCCTCCGGCTTCCACATCTAAGCCGACTGTTGAGGAGGTGGACACTGAGACTCCGGATGAGGTGCATCTGAGGCGAGGCCCAGCAAGTACAGCACGATCCAGGGAGCCAGTGAGAGAGTATGTTCCTCCTGTTCCATATCCAGGGAGATTGAAGAAGCAGAAGATGGAGGAACACTATGGAAAATTTCTCGAGCTTTTTAAGCAACTTCATATAAATTTACCATTCATTGAGGCACTTGCACAGATGCCTAAGTATGCGAAGTTTCTGAAAGACATCCTCACCAACAAAAAGAAACTTGAGGAGCTTTCGCATGTGACTTTGAATGAGGAGTGTTCTGCCATTCTCCAAAATAAACTACCTAAGAAGATGAATGATCCTGGGAGTTTCACTATCCCGTGCTTGATTGGTAGTTTATCTGTCAGCAATGCATTGGCTGACCTTGGTGCTAGCATTAACCTCATGCCTTATGCGGTTTTTGCTAAACTAGACCTTGGCGAGCCTAAGCCGACACGGATGAGCATTCAGCTTGCTGACAGATCTGTGAAATACCCGCGGGGTATTGTGGAGAATATGCTTGTCAAGATTGACAAGTTTGTGTTCCCAGTTGACTTTGTGATTCTAGACATGGACGAGGATAAAAATGTACCACTTATCCTTGGTCGCCCGTTCCTAGCCACTGCTAGGGCCCTGATTGATGTCTGCACCGGTAGACTTACACTTAGGGTTGATGATGAGGAGGTGACCTTTGATATTGGGAGGTCCATGCAGCACCCACAGAGTCAGGATGATGCACTTTACTTCATTGACACCATTGATTCATGCGTGAGTGATCATCTTCTGGACACATTTGAGGAGGAGACACGGGACACACGGTTACTTAGTGGGGAGGTGTTTGGTTCGATTTCAGTGAGCCAGCCAGCTGAGGAGATGGCCTGTCTGTTAAGTCATGAGCCTCCCCCGTGCCCGGAGGTCTTGGAGGTTGTTGATCGCGATGCCGAGCCTAAGGCACGCCCTTCTGTTGAGGACCCACCACCCATTGAGCTCAAGGAGCTCCCGTCCCATTTGGAGTATGCTTTTTTGGAGGGTGAGTCCAGTCTACCGGTTATCATTTCATCTTCCTTATCTGGAGACGAGAAAGGAAAGTTACTTGAGGTTCTGAAACAACACAAGAGAGCGATTGCGTGGAAGATCATGGATATAAAAGGGATAAATCCATCCTTTTGTACCCATAAGATCTTGATGGAGGAGGACTTTAAACCTGTGGTTCAGCATCAGAGGCGTTTGAACCCAAATATGCAGGAGGTCGTGAAGAAAGAGGTCATTAAGCTACTTGATGCAGGCTTGATTTACCCGATCTCTGATTCACCATGGGTTAGCCCTGTGCAGGTAGTCCCGAAGAAAGGAGGTATGACAGTAGTGGTGAATGAAAAGAATGAGTTGATTCCTACTCGTACTGTCACCGGATGGAGAGTTTGCATTGATTACCGCAAACTCAATGATGCCACGAGGAAGGATCACTTTCCACTTCCTTTCATTGATCAGATGTTAGAGAGGTTGTCGGGAAGGATGTTTTACTGCTTCCTTGATGGTTTTTTCGGGTTACTTTCAGATTCCCATTGCTCCTGAGGATCAGGAGAAGACGACATTCACATGTCCCTATGGCACATTCGCCTACCGGCGGATGCCCTTTGGATTGTGTAATGCTCCGGCCACATTTCAGCGGTGTATGGTGGCCATTTTTCATGATATGATCGAGGACTCCATGGAGGTTTTTATGGATGACTTTTCTGTTTTTGGGAGTTCATTTAATCATTGTCTTGGGAATCTGAAGAGGATGTTGGCTAGGTGTGAAGAAGCCAACCTTGTATTGAACTGGGAGAAGTGCCACTTCATGGTGAAGGAGGGCATTGTGCTTGGGCACAAGATTTCACAGGCGGGGCTCGAGGTTGACCGAGCCAAAGTTGAAACCATCTCCAAACTCCCGCCTCCCACATCAGTGAAATCTATTAGAAGTTTTCTTGGTCATGCAGGTTTTTACCGGCGATTCATAAAGGACTTTTCCAAAATCGCCCGTCCCATGACTCAGCTCCTTGAGAAGGATGCCCACTTTGTTTTCTCCAGTGAATGCCTTAAGGCATTCGAGTTGTTGAAGGAGAAGTTGGTGAATGCCCCGATCATGGTAGCTCCTGATTGGACACTACCATTTGAGCTTATGTGCGATGCGAGTGACTTCGCAGTGGGGGCAGTCTTGGGTCAAAGGAAAGATAAGCACTTTCACCCGATTTACTACGCGAGCAAGACCCTGAATGACGCACAGGAGCACTACACCACTACTGAAAAAGAGCTCCTTGCTGTGGTCTTTGCTTTCGATAAGTTTCGATCTTATCTTGTCCTTTCTAAGACCATTGTGTACACGGATCATGCAGCCCTTCGGTATCTATTTAGTAAACAGGATGCCAAGCCGAGATTGATACGATGGATTCTTTTGCTGCAAGAGTTTGATATCGAGATCCGTGATAAGAAAGGGCCGAGAATCTAGCAGCGGATCACCTTTCTCGTCTTGAGTGCTCAGCTTCATCGGATTCAGTGGGGGTTAATATAAATGACAACTTCCCTCATGAATTCCTTATGCACATCGAGACGAAAGAGGATGATTATCCGTGGTTTGCTGATTTCGCGAATTATCTTGCGAGTGGGATTGTGTTGAAAGGAATGTCCCACCAACAGAAGCGAAAGTTCTTCGCTGATGTGAAGCATTATTTGTGGGAGGATCCTTATTTGTTTCGAGTCGGGGCCGATCAGATCGTGCGTAGGTGCGTGTATGGTGATGAGGCACGCAAGATTTTGAGACACTGCCACGAGGGCCCGACAGGTGGACACCATGGAGCAACTTTGACCGCGAAGAAGGTTTTTGACGCCGGTTTCTTCTGGCCCACCATCTTCCGGGATGCTCATGATATGGTGCGTGCGTGTGATGCTTGTCAGAGGGCAAGTAATATTTCATCTCGAGATGAGATGCCCCAGAAACCTATTCAGGTTTGTGAGATTTTTGATGTCTGGGGGATTGATTTTATGGGACCTTTCCCAACTTCTTATGGAAACCGATACATCCTTGTCGCCGTTGATTATGTTTCAAAGTGGGTGGAGGCCCAAGCCTTACCCACAAATGATGCTAGGGTGGTCGTTAAGTTCTTGAAGAAGTTGTTCTCCCGCTTTGGTGCTCCCAAAGCCTTGATTAGTGACCGAGGGACGCATTTTTGTAATGCGCAATTGGACAAGGCGTTGTCACGCTATGGAGTAAACCATAGATTTTCAACGCCATACAATCCACAGACTAGTGGACAGGTAGAGGTCACTAATCGGGGTATTAAGAGGATTTTGGAGAAAACGGTTAGTGCTAACCGTAAAGATTGGTCAGAGAAATTGGATGATGCATTGTGGGCTTTTCGGACAGCCTACAAAACTCCCATAGGTACCACACCGTTTAAATTAGTTTATGGGAAAGCGTGTCATCTTCCGGTGGAATTGGAGCATAAGGCATATTGGGCATTGAAGGCTGTGAATCTTGATTTGATTAATGCGGGTGAGACCCGGTTTCTGCAAATTAATGAGTTGGAGGAATTACGAAATGAAGCCTATGCTAATTCCACTATTTACAAAGAACGCACAAAGTTGTTACATGACAAACGCTTGAAGGACCACAAACAATTCCAAGTGGGAAGTCGTGTGTTGCTTTACAATTCTAGGTTGCGTTTATTTCCCGGGAAGTTGAAGTCCCGGTGGACGGGTCCATACACGGTGAGACAAGTATTTCCATATGGAACCGTGGAGATTGGGCATGAAGATGGTAGAATTTTCAAGGTCAATGGTTATCGTCTAAAGACTTACATTGAAGGACCGGTTGACACCGCATTGGAGGTCGTTGACCTCTACCCCAAGAACGAATGAATTCGGGGTGATGAGTCTAGCTAAGGACTCAAAAAAAAAAAACGTAGCATGCTTGGGGGCGCATCCGATTGGTTGATGTAGTTGTTTTATATTTTATTTGTACTTTTCTTATGTTTATGTGATTTTATAGTTTAATTTTTTTTTAGAGTTTAGTTTTTATTTTTTTTTGCAATGAGTTTTTGAGTTTGAGGCTAGGAGAATGAGCAGGAGCGGATCAGCTATGTCCCTGGAGGTTATAATTCGAAGAATCGCCATCAAGTTTGATGGTAGCAAAATGAAAATGAGGTTTCTGTTTCTATGCTGTTGTGGTTGTGTGTTAATGGGTCAAGCATGATTGTGCTTGTAGCTTAGCACGATCGTGCCTTAAAAAAAAAAAATTAATAATAAAATGATCTTTTGTCGTGGTCTTGTTTAAAATAGGTTTGACTATGTCAAAACCTTTGAGACTCACTCCACGCATACACACCAATTCCATAACCACCTCCTTTGTGATTTCTTCTAATTCCCTTCACCCAAGGTATGTCAATCTGATCCATAATCTCTTTTTTTTGGTTTGTATAAATTGATCTCAGCTCAGATGTTTAGTTCACCGAACCTAGGGCTTCGTAAAAAAAAAAAAAATCCCTTTCTTTAAATCTACTTTTAGGGTGTGGTAAAAGATTTTGGTCAAAATTGTTGTAATGTCTGCACTCGAAGCTTTGAAAAATCGATCTGTGCGAGTGTGTTTGGTTTTACTAGGGGTTCCATTTTTTTATTTAATAGTTAAAAAAAAAAAACAAATCAAATCAATTTTTTTTTGGCTTGTGGTTGCTGGATGTCGAGTTTAGTGTTGTTATGCTTTTCAACTTCGTTTGTTTCAGGAGTAATTTCTTTAGTTGTAGTTGTTAAAATTTTGCTCTTCATTAATTTAAGTAGTGTTTTTGTGTTGAGCTTGGGTTTACTCGAACATGGGCATGTGTCTGTTATAGAATGATCGTATTCCCTTGTTGGTACCAGGTCCAAGGCAGAATCATGCTAGTGCCATTCTGTTTGTTATCTGATTGTCATAACAGCCCTCATTTTTTTTTCTAAGTGTTTTTGGCAGGTTATGGTTGCTGAAGCGCCAGGGAATCGACATCACGAATGGTTACAGTTTGAGGCGCATGAGGAAGAATATGAGAAACGTTTGGATGCGCTATGGCCCCGACGGCATCTGATTTTAGCCGGGCGGCGCCTTGATTTCGCCACCATGAACATTCTGGGTCAGAAAACGAGATGGGATGATATAGTTACTGGTCCGTGGCGCAAGTTGTTTCGTATCCATCAGGTGCAGTATGTCGAGCTAGTAATGGAATTTTTCTCGACATATGAGTTTCCAGACCCGAACCAGGATCTACATGACTCTCAGGCGATCAGGTTTAGGTTGGGAGGTCGTTGGATGGAGATATCAGTTGCTAGACTTGGCGAGATTTTGGGTTTGTATACAGCGGAGGAGATTGATTCTGAGTTGTTCACTGCAGGGATCATTGACTTTCCATCAGAGAGGGTGAAAAAAGAGTTTTGGGCTGACCAGGGTGTTGGTAACTATACTCCAGGCAAGACGAAAGCTTCTAAGTTTAGGGACCCATTACTTAGGATCTTGCATCGATGTCTGGTATATTCTATTGCCGGCCGGTTCAAAAGTGAGACAGCGATTAATCTCCGAGAGTTGTTTTATTTGTATTGCTTGGTGCACCCACATACTTGCAATCTGGCACACGTGATTGCGGAGTATTTTCTCACTAGCTCTGGTAGGGAGGCTACTAGTGCTATTTTTGGGGGTCATCTAGTGACCAAGATAGCGCGATCATATGAGTTGTTGACTGATAAGGCGCTTAAGAAACTTACACCAGTGGCAGAGACTCAAAGGATGAATATAAAGACTTTGCATCATATGCGTCTAGTGAAAAAGACCCCAATGGGGAAGCGATTAGTTGATCGGTGGGGGCGGATTTGGAACCCGCTTAGGCCAGGAGACGACCCGGATAGGCGTCAAGAGGCCCAGGTTCTGGTAGTCGAAGAGGTTGCGGGTCAGGAGAGTCATGTAGGGGCAGCCCCGGTTATTCCACCACCTTCACCACAGCAGGATCAGGTCATTATTCCCCTCTCTGAGCGTCGCATATTAGCTTGGATGTACGAGACCAACCTTTCTTGGGCTGATGCAGCTAAGGCTGCGGGTATTCATGTGCGGATTCCAGTGCCATTCTTCATGCAGCCACCACCCCAGCCTCCACAGCCACCAGTTGATCGCGAGCAGCATACCCAGGATGGTGATCTGGGTGGCATGGATTTAGATGCTCGTTAGTGAAGCAGTAGATGATCCCTGCTGTTGAGGGATATTTTTTTTGGTCGAGTTGCACTAGACTTGTTTGTACAAACTCGGTTATTGCGCTTAGACGCTTTGTTTTATTTACTTTAGTTTATGTTCTGTTTTTAGTATTAATTTTTTGTGATGATATTGATCTGATTTTGATGTTGTAAGCTTGCTAGTTGCTTGGATGGTTGGCAGCACACTGCGGGATAACACTTTGCACGTGCGTTGGATACATTTTGATCAAGATCTTCGGAAGGGAAGTTTCATTCTCTTTTCACACTCCATTGCATTGAATTTTCTTTGTTTTGTATGTTTTTGTTGTACATCGAGGGCGATGTACAGTTCAAGTGTGGGGAGGGAATTTGTTTGGATTTTGCTTGTCCTAAAAATAAAGAAATAATTGATTTTTTTTTTTTTTTTTTTTGCAAAATAGTCCTAAATTAATTTTGTGGCATCAAAAAGACGTGATAACATACATGGAACATCTTTAATTTTTGACAAATAACAAGGTTTGAAAGCACTACGTGGGGCACTTGATTAAAAAGAAACTATAGAGAAACAAAATCAATTTTTTTTTTCTTTGAGTATGGTAAATCGAAAGGATGACCCGCATGTTCTACGTTGCATTTATGCCCCTATGCCCGTTTCCGTGAGTTATTTTTGAGCCTTATTAGCTTTAGTATTATTTTTGCTCATGTTTTTGCGGGCAAAAGTTGAGCGTGCCGGATAACTTTTGCAATATTAAACTTGTGGTAGGTATACATCTTTCGGCCTCGAGTGGATTCGTAGCATAAATATGATTGAGGCATTAGGAAAACCTCTTTGTTTTAGCCATTTTCTTTTCTTTTACATACCTACACCCGACATATTCCTTTAGTGAGCCTTGTTGAGCCTTTTCCCATGTTTTTCGCTTTCACCCATATTTGTTTACAACCACTTTAGCCAAATTAGCCTTTTGTATTTTCACCATTTTGCTAAAAATCCGGTTTGGCTAGTGTTAGTCTCACTTCTTTTTCGTTTTTTTTATGTATTCTCATGTTGGAGTTTTTGTCTAAGTAGACGTGCTTAGTTCCCTCCGAGCTACATGGTTATATATTTAGTTAGAAAAAAAAAGGAAAAAAAAAGGAAAAAAAAAAAGAAAAGAAAAGAAAAGAAAACAGTGAAAAAAAAAGAAAGAAAAATCCGCACAATTGGGTTCGATTTAGAGCAATTTTGGAGCAAAAAGAGCAAAAATCTTAAAAGCTCTCGATTTGTAGTATGGTAGTAGTTGTATATTACTGTTGTTTCTTTGTTTCGAGCTAGCCTAGTTTCCGGATTTTTAGCACTTTAGCCATTTTTTTTCCCAAACTTCCCTACCTTAACCTTAGCCAAGTTACAACCCGAACAAAGTCCTCATGATTTATGTGATGTTTCTAGCTATGTTGGTAGAGATTTGATCCTTCTACAAGTTTATATTATTGCATAGTTATTGTCTTGGCATTGAGTGTTTCATTCATACTCCACATTATGTATGATCATATAAATTAGCCGAGTGTGAGTGAACATTGTGAGGATGCAAAGTTGTCATGTTGGGGATTTCATAGATAAATCATTGCTCTTAGAATTTTCTCGTTTTCATCTCATGGTTTTCTTTCTTTTGATGGTTGCCTCCTTGTGTATATATTAGACCTTTGTTATGAGTTTATGTTCATGTTGTTAGTTGATTGTTGCCATTTGGAGTTTTTGTTAATTTCTTGCTTGAGGACAAGCAAGGTTTAAGTGTGGGGATGTTTGATGTGCTTAAAAATTACACATATTTATCACACAAATTTACCCATATTTTGTGTATGTTCATTGGAAATTTCAAGAGGTTAAACACTAATCAAGTGATATTTGTTGATTCTTAGGTTTGGTGGTGATTTATGAGGATTTAAGAGAAATTAAGATAAAATGGAAGTAAATGAAGGTTGAAAGTTGATGTTCTGATGTAGCACAAGCACAAGCACAACCATGCTACAACCAAGCACAACCATGCTCAATCCCAAGCATAACCATGCTTGTGGATAGCATGATCATGCTTGCTTTTCTTCAGACACGCCAATCTACCTTTTTTTACAATCACGATCATGGCACCAACTAAGCATGACCATGCTTATCTATCTCGAGATCAAAGCCTATTCTAGTCCCAGGAATAGTGTTTCTTGGGCATTGAAGGACCAATGGGCGTGTATATCTGGTCAACACACGAGCACAACCATGCTCACCCATGAGCACAACCATGCTCCCTTTCTTCTCTATAAAACAAACAGCATGCTCATTCTTTGAAGCAGAGAGAGTTCTACCCCAAGGTTTCCAACTCAAAAAAATCACTAAATTCAACCCACTTGCAAGCATTTAGGAGAGATTATAACATCAAGAGGATCATCACACATCATCTACATCATCTAAGCTTGGATTCTTGGTTTGATTCTTGTTAATTTCACCATGAAACTTGTAACTATTTCAAGCTTGTATGTTGTTTTTGAGCTCACGATGAGCTAAACTCTTTGTATCACTTTAATTTAGATGAAGTTTAGTTAACATTTGATGAAATTATGGATTATTGGGAATGATTATGTTAATGTTATAGTAATTTCTTGGTTATTCTTCAATGGTATTGTGTATTTGAAGGTTCTAATTGATGTTCAAGACTTATGATTGATTAATTATGTAATGTTGGAAAACTCATAATTTAAACTTTCATTCATGGATTTGTATAGGTTTATGCTAGTTCATGTCTTTTAACTAGGAATGGTGAATGAAGTCTTGATTATTCATGATAACTCTTGAGTGTGCATCCTTATGCTTATGTTTGGAAAGACAAAGTGTTTGTAATGATATTGTCATGTTAGGTCTTACGTTCATCTAGGATTTGTTGACACGAATTGCTAGTTTATGTAATCTTGACATGAAAATCATTAATTGAAGAAATACATGAATATTACTTAGATTAATCAACCTTAGGTGGATTATGTGTTTTTCATATGATCTTTCCAAATGGTTGTTGGATTAGTTATCCTTGACGGGAAATTAATCTACATTTTCAAACATTAACATGATTGTATCACTTGTTTTTACTTGTATGATTTTAGGTGGTTAGTTTGTGTTTTTCATCCTAACTTTCCAACAAATCATAAGGCTAGATTTCTTTAGCAAGATTTTAGTCATTTATGTGTTTTGTGATCTTTCCATGTGTCCATGATTATTGTCATTCGTTAACTAAATGGATTCGAGATTAAAGTGATATTCCTCCTTGATTGATTGCATTTGTTTTAGTTAGATTAGTTATTAATATTTTACAATTTAACTTAGAAAAGTAAAAAAAATCAACTCTTTGAAAAGGCTTTACAGTAGCAAAAGTTTAGTATTGAGAAACCGCGTCCACGGATTGATATCCGGTTCTTACCATTTAAATTATATTACTTTTCGATAGGTACACTTGCCTTTCGTGTGTAGTTTAATTTAGGGTAAAAACTATTTTAAAACTAGAAATTGTGTGAACGAATATCTTCAAAAAATATATATATATATATATATATATATATATATATATATATATATATACTTCACGCACCATCAGAAAGCATACAGGTAAATGCATTTACGCGTGTATGCTCGATGTTAAGAATCATGGAGGATAAACACAAGGTATGGATATGGGTCGAGGCCACCCGTAAGTCCGTAGTCAAATAAACGCCTTCGGGCGAAGCAACATAGGTGATAAAAGTATTCACATGAAGTGTGGGTGCTAATCAAGTAAGTTATTTTCATAACTGTGTCAAATGCGCGTTAATGCGGTTAGAATTGACTAAACAAGTGAAAACTTGAGAAAGGATGAAACTCTAAGTCCGGAAGGACTTAGAGGTTTTTAAACAAGTCATTGAGTCAAAAACATTGGATTTGAAACAATAGGTTTCGCCACGAATGGCTAAATCGAAAGATTTGGCCATGAGGGGCATTTTGGGGATTTAAAGGATTAACAAAGGTTGATTTTAAGAACCTAAGTCAAAATGAAACAAATCGGACAAATGCTTTTGTTGATCAGGTGTCTAATGACTTGGCAACTCAAACGGTATGCAATTTAATCAGTCAAAAGTGTCTTGTTTGATTCAAGGCCTTAACGGGTCGATTTGGGTGAAAATTGACATAAACACTTAAAACTATGAACCAGTCATAGCATCATGAACCGGACTATAATTTCAGTCAAACAAAGGTTTATTTAGTGGGCAAGTCAATACTTAGGCTTCGGGGATCATCAAATGCGGTTGCGACATGATTCCCATGTTTAAAAATCACCAAATTCACATCAGAAGCTGTGAGCGACCGCTCACAGAGACCGCGCGGCCGCTCACAGAGAACAGCATGACGGCACGATCTTTAAAATTGCATATAAAATCGTAGAAAAATCATTAGGAGGTGTTCTTTATATGCCTGGAAAGCTCTCGGAGCGTAGAACAATTCTTATTTGAAAGTCAAAGTCGGATTCTGGGTTTTAGAAGGGGTAAAGGCGATCCGAACAGCTGCTGCGCATAAGTTGCAGCAGTTTGTACTCCTAAGATAGGGCCGTTTGGCCTGGTTCGTTCTGTTTCGACGTGTAACGACTCTCATACTAGTTTAATTGTATTATTGACAACCCACTAACCATTCTTTGTGTGGTGGTCCTAGGTAAACATTTGATGGACGTCCCGGAGCAAGGATCAAGTCGCGAGAAGAACCGAACACGCCCGAACACTCATTAAGCTTCCGCAATAGAATTCAAGAGTCTCCCGTGAAATTGTGAAATTTTTACCATATGTTTCAATAGTTAAAATGTAAAAATCAAAAAGTATTGATCACTATAATTTAAGTTTTTCTTAAATATCAAAGTTTCAATCGGGAGTGGTTTTAAGTAAGGTCAAAACCCGAATGATTAGGTGTTGATTGCGTGATTACGGGTACGGGTCTTACAGTAATGGTGTTGGGTTGTGGTTTGTTTGGCAAGTTTTGAGATAGAGGGAGGGAGGGAGAGATAAGGGTGACTGTGTGAGAGAGAGAAAGGGAGAGAGATGGTAATAAGCGATTGTCGTGAAGGAGATGGTGGTTGTGGTGGAGGATGGTGGTTGTGTGGGTGATTACAAAAAAATAACTCTTATTATAATATATAACCAATGGTAGTTTAGTAATTTTAGATGGACTTAACTGAAATTTTTAACAATGTTAGCACTAAGGACCATCATAATTATGAATTTCAACCATGGAGATCACACGAGTAATAAGTTGTAAATGTTTAGGATCAAGTTTGTAAATACCAAAGTCTGAGATCAAACGTACAAGATTTAAAAAGCACAAGGACCAACTAAGCAATTAACTCAAAGATATATATATATATACACACTTCTAGTTCTTAGTGCACAAGGGGCGCTCCACTGAAGGTGTTTTCACTTCACTGATTTCTACCAATCCTGTACTGCCACATCACTTCACTAATTTCCTTCACTGAAACATTTTTTTAAAGGCAACACTCCACTGATTCTTTACCCAACTATCAATTATTTTCACAAATAATAATATAGAGAGAGAGAGGAATAAAAAAATAATAAAATTGTGTGAGAGTTTGTGCCACATCCGTGAACCAGCACGGTAACTGAAACCAGAATTTGATTCACGGGACCACTACCAGCATGGGTGACGGTGATGTTACCGTGCTGGTAGTGGGGTACCCGTGACCAATTCTAATAGCGCACCGCCCCCCTTATAAAACAAATTAAAACTTTTATCTTATATTTGTGGATAAGGTGAGATTGTGGGCCATATTTATAGAGGCCTAGTGGGTATGTATTGTACCCTAAATAATGAGGAAACGTAGAAAACCAGAAAATCAACAATAAATAAAGGAACAAACCCAATCACAATTCTCAATTGATTTCACAAATCATCCTTCTTTCCCATTCCCAAAACCCTAATCTCATCTACTCAAATCAATGGCCAAAAGCTCCTTCAAACTTGAACACCCACTAGGTTCGTTTTCTTACCCTAATCTCATCGCTTAATAACTTACGATTTTCTTATAATTAATCATATGCGTCCAGGATATATTATTCTTTTCGTTCTTAATCGGTTAATCGCACTAGTTAGAACCTTTTTCTTCTATCTTGATCCGTTTCAAGACATTATTGATTAGGGTTTGCGTAAAGATAAAGTTAACTGTTTGATTTGATAATAATTGTAACCTGTATGCATTGTGAATCTTTTACATTCTTTAATATTATTGATCTTATATGTTACAATTCCGTTGGTAATTGTGATCATGATATGATATGATATGATATGTAAGGTTTTGTAAAGTTTTTGCTACTGTTTCTGATGCTGTTTAATTTTACAGAGAGGCGACAATCCGAGGCTGCTCGTATCAGGGAGAAGTATCCTGACAGAATCCCGGTATTGAATGTTTTCGCCGGTTCGGTTATGGGCTAAACTACATTCTGTTTAGCTTTGTGTTTGTTGTTTATGTTTTTGTTTTTTTTACAGGTGATTGTGGAGAAGGCTGAAAGAAGCGACATACCCGACATTGACAAGAAGAAGTTAGTTGGATTCTGTTATTTTTGTTCGAGTTTAAGCTTATATAAACCTGTTGCAAATTCTTGTGTTTTATTGGGTCGGTAATACGTTAAAAGTTTAAACGGATCACTTAATTTTGTCGTTGTGACGGATGCAGATATCTGGTCCCTGCTGATCTAACGGTTGGACAGTTTGTTTATGTGGTGAGGAAGAGGATTAAACTGAGTGCCGAAAAAGCCATCTTTATCTTTGTGAAGAACATTCTGCCGCCTACTGGTATTTATATATTTTCGAGCTGACTTAGGATTTTAGTTTATATTTGCTTGTTTACGTTCGTGATAATGTGTTATTGTTGTTGGTGATTATTATATAGCTGCCATGATGTCTGCTATCTACGAAGAAAACAAAGACGAGGATGGTTTCCTGTACATGACTTACAGCGGGGAGAACACGTTTGGAGCATGTTGAAGCGGGTGATATGGAAAGCTGAATAACTGATGTAAATATGCTTTCTTGAAAATGTACATTCTTTTGACTATGGTGTCTGTTATTAAGGTCAAAACCGCAATCTGTTTTCTGCTTTGCCTGGACTTGGTAGTTTACTGTTGGAATTAATATGAACGAACGGTATTTGTTTCTTGTTGATTCATGTTTTTTGTCGTCGTCTGTTACGTTTCTCTGTTTTCAGTATCTTATTTCACTAGTCAAGGTACGCCCATCTTCCAACTGTTTACCGGCAAAGATCAACCTATGCTGATCCGGTGGGATACCCTCCTTATCTTGGATCTTCGCACTGACGTTGTCAGTGGTGTCTAAACTCTTAACCTCCAAAGTAGTCTTACCAGTCATATGTTTTCACAAAGATCTGCATGCCACCACGAAGACGGAGGACCAGATGAAGAGTGGACTCATTCTGGAGGTGGTTGTCGGCAAGAGATGTACCATCTTTAAGCTGCTTACTGGGGAAAATGAGTCTTTAACGTGGCGCACAAGCTAACACCAATTCGTTTTAATTACTAACACAATTCCACCAGAGCTGGTGAGCTAGCTCACAAGCTAATTAGCCCCTCAATGCCCCGCTCATGGGCTCGTGGAAATTAACGTGGCGCAGTGTTTCATGGGCGTGGTGATGATATGGTCTAGCGGCTTCTCTAAACTATAAATAACCTGCCACACTTGAGTGAACGGTTGACAAACTTGCCTACCTCGAACAACAAAAGTCTAAAGGGGAGGCTTTATAAACCTTGCAACATAACATTCCCTTTAATACACACGATGGCTCCCATTGATGGTATGTTAGTGTGCGTTCTAGTGTTTACCATATCCATATCCATATTCCCAATCGTCATTGGATCCAACGATTTGTTTGCATATTTTAGAGTCAGTTCCATTGTCTCCAAACGGTATAGCCCACAACAATATGTTGATAGTATGTTGTCCACCGTTGCTCAAGGTACAACTTTTGGTAACTAAAAAAATAATTATATTTGAATGATAAGTTAAATTAATGACTTTTGAAACAAATGCAGACGTTGTATGGATTGGGTGCCTGAAAATTGGTGGTGACTGGAGTTCCTGCGAATGGTTGTTGTCCGAATCAAAGAAGGGCAAGCCGAATCGGTGAATGCAACACTGAACTAAACTATTGGTCAACCAAGTATAATGATGGTCCAAAGATGATGCTACAAGGATTGAAGTCCGAATCACCCGGGCATGAACTATGCTTTGATTTTTATGGTGCTATGCAGTGGCGAAGCTTGACCCGAAGGTTCGGGGGGTCGGAAGTCACTAGTTTTTGGGGGTCGAAACCCTTTATTTCCAAAATTTTCTATACGAATATTATATAATAGGAACTTCTTGGCGAAAATTCGGAGACGGGGGGGGGGGGGGGGGGGGGGGGGGCCTCTACGCCCCAACTAAGCTACGCCCCTGGTGTTATGGTCAACCTCTTCCAAACACATAAAATTATATTAGTAATTTTTCTTTTTCCCTTTTTTATATAAAACAAAAGTGAATGACCCAATATTATTTTTATATTAGGTCATGTTTTTTAATACACTTATTTGTAAGACTTCAATTTTTGGGTCGAGTCGGGTAAAATAAAATCATACTTTATCATAGTAAAAACATCATCTTTGTAAAACATACAATAAAAACGAAATATTATTATAAGTGGTTGGAAAAGCATTACCTTATATGTTGGTTATACAAATTTACTGAATTTCACATGTATACTTTTGAAAATATGTTATACAAGTTTTAGAGAATCAAAATATTAAGAAGAATTGTAAATTTTACAAAGTAACCATTAACTTTTATTGTTACCTTTATTTTTTATTTTTTATTATTTAAACTTTACAAAGAACTTTAAGATATTATATACCTACTCTAACTTTACAAAAAAAATATACCTACTCTATAATATGACAAATTATCCGAATAAGATCATTTAATCACAACAAGAGCTCGAAAATGGAGGGTTTCTTAAGGCGGACGGGGTGGTCTGTGATGGCAACCCGTGATCGCGTGATGGCCGCGAAACACCGGCCCTTCCGATTTATCACTGCCGCGATCAACTAAATTCGTGATGCATATTACGGAGCAAAATGAATTGGTGGTGGTCCATCTCATTGAAAAAGCAGCCAACGACAAAAAAAGGTGGAGAATAACGACAAAAAATTGGAGAATCTCTATGCTTTTTATTTATAAAAAAATAGTGGTGGGTGTGTGGAAATGAGGTGTCACAAGGTGATTGGGTGTGATGGTTTTAGTGATAAAATGAGATGACACAAGATGATTGGGTGTGATAGTGTGATAGGTGTGATAAAACCTTTACCACCCCATTTGCCCTTCTCACTAACCTTTTTTCTTAGCATAATTCGATTAGCTTGTCACACTACACTAAACAAAGGTCCTTTAACGTAAAGTTTAGCATCATTGATTTTAGAGGTAAATTTAGTAGTGTTCAAGTTATGCTTTTAAAAAAACGGCTCTAAGATCTCGATTGATTATGTGTGAAAGAAAAATAATAATAATTTTATCTAAACTTTCTCGATCTTATAATTCCCTCTAAAAATGAGCCGCATTTTCCTACATATAGTACATTCAGTTATTATATAAAAAGATATATGCCCATTTAAGCAAACGGTTGACACGATTGCTCAACCCATACCACAAAACGAGATGCTTCATCCTCACTCAATCGTGCGATCACGTATTTGATCATCCCATTATAAATCCTTTATAAATCCCACAACTGCCCCACATTTTGATGAACACACCAACAATGGCCATTACAACTCGCAACAACTGTGGCGGCTCAACAACGACATTGTTAGTGTGCGTTGTGGTGTTTATACTTGGTCATGTATGTAAAGCTCGGGCTGCTGCACCAGCGTTTTACGTGTTGGGAGACTCGTTGGTGGATGTCGGAAACAATAACTACCTGCCTCTTTCAATTGCTAAGGCTAATTTCCCTCACAACGGCGTTGACTTTCCGGACAGGAAACCCACAGGAAGATTTAGTAATGGCCAGAATGCTGCGGACTTTCTTGGTATATTTTTGTTTTTTGAACGGCTAATGTTTCTCCCATTGTATTTTACACAAAATATACATTTGTCTAGATTTGAACCTAGGACCTCTTCAGGCATACGCCTTTCTATACCTACATTTAACCTACATTCCGACACGTAGGAATCATGAATGTAATGTTGTTACCGTGTTTTGGCAGCGAAAAAGATGGGGTTACCAACACCGCCAGCATATTTATCAATAATTGGTAGCGCGATACCACCCATCAGCGGAGTCAGCTTTGCATCTGGAGGTGCCGGCATACTTAACTAAACCGGTGGATTACTCTTTGTAAGAAGCACAGTAGACTAAAATTTTATAAAAATATTAAAAAGGAAATGCGGTGAACGTGGATCGAACACGTGACCTTCAGATCTTCAGTCTGACGCTCTCCCAACTGAGCTATCCCCGCAATGTGTTAACCAATATTAATTTTTATTTATATTAATATGATTGCAGAAACAAGCAATATCGTTAGCGCAACAAGTGGAATACTTCACCATGGTCCATGACAAAATGGTCCGTCAACTGGGACAATCTAGTGCACAGGCTCACCTATCCGAATCCTTATTCCTAATCGTTTTCGGAAGCAACGATTGGTTTGCATATTTTAATGCCGGTTCTCTCATCGCTAAGCGTTGCACCCCACAACAATATGTTGACCGTATGGTGTCCACTTACAAAGGGTTACTCAAGGTACGACTTTTGGTACCTAACAAGTTATTTTCAAATACTTAACTTGTTTGAATGATTTGAATGAGTTGTTTTTTAAACCAACGCAGATTTTGTATGGATTGGGTGCGCGAAAATTGGTAGTGACCGGGGTTGGGGCGATTGGTTGTTGCCCGATACAAAGAAAGGCGAACCGAATCGGTGAATGCAAAGTTGAAATAAATTATTGGTCGACCATGTATAATGATGGTCTAAAAATGATGCTACAAGGATTGAAGTCCGAGTCACCGGGCATGAACTATGCTTACTTTGATACTTATGGTGCTATGGACAACCTCTTCCAAAATCATGATACTTATGGTAATATAAATGGAATAAGAAAACCTTTATTTAGTACTGATTTTTAATAAACCATAAATAATGTGGCTAAACTAGAATAATTCAACGGAGTTTGCATTTTATTTAAAATAGCATAAGTTTTTTTCAAAGAAAACATGAAGGATCAACAAGTTTTGCTTCGGTTGCTTTTGATGATAGCTTGAAATTCAAAGTACAAAAGTAATAACATTAGATGTCGTATTCATTGGCGGATCCAAGGTTTATTTTCTGATGGTGCGGTCGAGGGCTTAAACAAAATTTAAGGGGTGCGATCAAGATTTTTGCCTATAAAAGACAATTTTTTTTACGCCCCCTCCCCCGCGGCTACACTTGGGTACTCCCATGATCAAATTAACAAAAAGTTAGGCTCGCCAGGGGTTTGACCCTTGGACCCTCCTCTATGTATACAGATAAAAGTTTTGATTAAAACTTAGAGTGAATTACTATTTTCGTTCCTGTTTTATAGTAGTTTTAACTACTTGAATCCAAAGTCCAAAACTTTAACTACTTGAGTCCTTAGCTAGAACTTAACTAACCATTTGAACCCGAATTGCTAACTCCATCCATAAAGTCTGTTAGTTTTTTGTAAAAAGACAAAAATGCCCTTTTTATTAGATTTTTATTTTGTTTATAACCACTATAACACAGGGATGCAAATAGTAATTCACTCTAAAAGTTATGTGTTAATATGCATGTTGTATTTTAGGGTTTACGGAGATAAAGGAAGCTTGTTGTGGGGTTGGAAACCTAAATGCCGACGGACCATGCACCGCACTAGCAACCTATTGTCCGAACAGAAAAGACCATCTTTTTTGGGATCTTTACCATCCGACAGAAGTAGCTGCTAGCTTATTCTCGGACCTCATATATAGCGGATCGCAACAGTTCATGGTTCCCATGAATGTGGAGCAGCTTCTTGCAGTTTGAATCAAGATAGAACCATAGAAGAAAGCAAATAATAAGAAATCAAATGCCACTTTGTTTCTTCAAAGTTTACCATAAATTGTTGGTGAGAAATTCGAATACGCTAACAAATTATGTTACCTTTTAACTACAGTTGTATTTTCATGAAAAAATTTATGTTAATTAAAAAAAAAATTACATTTTGAAAACTCATGGTTTGCAAAGCAATTATAAGAAGACTTGAAAATACATGGACAATAAATCATTATTTTACTACATCATTTAAATAACCTGTATAATTTTGATACGATGAAAAATTATCTTACACAAACTTTTATATTTAAAAAAACCTAGAATTGTTATGAATACACCAATAATATTATGGTGATTCTTCACATACACAACCTACATCTATTCATTATGTTGGTATTAATTGAATAGCCTATAAATAGTGGCTCATGTATATTAATGTATCATGTGGAGGTTGAGGGTTCGATTCTTGTCGGAGCCATATTTACCACATGTGAGTGTTCCACCTGGGGAGATCCCCAATCCAGGTGGAATGGGTAATCAGTACAGGCTGGCCCAGGGTGTTAGCCGGAGCTCCACGGTAGCACCACTTGCCGTTAAAAAAAATATATATTAATGTATCATACACACTCAATGAATAAGACTTCTCTCTTCTACCCCTCTCTAAATCTTCCTCTAATCTTTGTTCATGGTTCTTAAATTTGTATACTAGTAGGCCGTTGTTTTACAACACGTTATCAGCACGAATTGCTTTTGGAGTGGATCATATTATGATAAGGTAACTCGAGTTTGTTTCAAACAAAATCCATATCGTAATTCATACAATATTGGGTTATGTTAGATATTTTTTTTTCATTTGCCGAACATTAGTTGTATTGCAATTCCTATAAGTTTAGATAAAAAATGATGTGGATGTGTTGTTCACTTGTTTGACAAATCTTTACTATCAAAATAAGAATTCTAAAAAAAGAGATTTTCTAACACAATGAAAAGTGTATTAATAAAACTGAAAAATACTTATGCTCTTTTAAGTAAAATTGGTATATTATTAATTTGTATTATATATCATGGCATGTTACATAATTAAGTCTCTACATCTTTGTGACACAATAAAGAAACGAAAACGAGGTGATTAATGAAATGATAGCCTATTTTATAAATTTAATTTAATCTCTTTTAGTATTATATTAAATTTGTATCTTCAATTTTTCATTCATAAAATAAATCATTTCACATATATTAACTTATCTTTTATACAGAATGTCTAATTTTCCTAATGTATTAATTTGATGTCAAACAATCATAAAGCGTGTTTTATAGTCATTATAGGCTATTAATTGTCATTATAATAATATTATTTATCTCTTAAACATGAAACACCAATGTGGAATTAAAGAGACATTAGTTGCTAATAAAGTTTATTCAATTTCTTTTGTTTAAGCTAAAACATTAATAGCTTTTGGTGATACAAGACATCAAGACTATTAATAGCGACTTTAGTTGTCTTATTTCAAGATTATGACAATCACATAATAGATGGGTAGCATATAACTGTTTTATATTATGGTATCTAAAATGTTGAAATTGTATATATTTTCTATGGATATTTATGAATGTTAAATGCATGCTTACATTTTGATATTTGAAATGTTTGTGATGAAAAGGCTATATCGTGATAAACTAATACATAAATTATATGTTTTTCTTTTAAATGATGAAACACTTTGTTTCATATTGTACCATAACTTGTTTTATTTGGTAACATGTTATAACATCATATGTTGGATTATGTATACAATTGACTATCTTGTATTTTATATGCTATCATTTACTTAGCATTGAACAGAACAAATAAAACAAAGTTATGGTTTATTATCACTCTCATGAAAGATTTACATTTGACATCTAAAGTGTCATACACCTTGAATCTCATTATCATGTTATAAAAGGCCGTAAGATGTTGGGCCGATAATATTATATGACTTCACTTGGACATATAATTACTTCTCCGTGGGTGTTATGTGAAGAAAAGTTTGTATATGACGGAAATTGGATAAAACAAATTTTGTTTGTTTGTCAAACCTCAAATATGCTCTTGTGTGACAACCGGCAAATTCCGTACAACGATTAGCGTGATTCTAATCATGTTTTAGAACTAATTAACATGGTTTAAGGTTAATTATGGTTAGTTGAGCGGATATGAGTCCTACGATGTCCTTTTGAAAGTTCGTTGAAGTCTTGATGCCTTTAAAGAAAGACTTCGCGTATTTAACGTAACGAACTGACATCAGTAAAAATTTATCAAAGTGGACTAACATAAGGCTAATAAATGTAAATACGACACGTATTTACTATTGATGCGATCGAATGTGAAATCGGCGCGGTAAACGGTCAAAAACGCAGCGTTTTGGAGAACGCGGAGAGGAACTGACGTGGGATTCGAACGTCAAAACGTGTGGTTTTATTCGTTATCGAACTTTCGGAATAATTATTTATTATAAATAATGTTTCCTATTGAATTTCGAAAGTTATCGGATCATTTAAATGAAGGATAACACAACCGAACCGATTAACGCGATTTTAACGCGTGTGCCGTTTTCACGCGTCGGGTGACGAAAATAATTATTAAATTGCTCGGTCTGGTGTTGTTTATGACTACGAACAAAAACCGAGTCCAGAAGCGATAACGGGCTAAAACGGAGCAGTTGGTACGCGACGTCGGGCTTGAAGTCCAACCCAAAATCCCACCTATATAAGCCTATAACACCCCAAATTCTCCTCATTTCCCACTTCACTTTCTCTCTCTAACCTCCCAAACCCTCTCCACTCTCTCTCTCTAGAAAGGGGATTCCGGTGACCGGAGGCCGGCCGGCCGGCGGAGCAGCGGCGGCGCCGCCGTCACCGGCGTCGTCCGGCGGCTTTCCGGCGGCGTTCGGCGGCTTTCCGGCGGCCTTTTCCGGCGCGTGACACCCCCACCCCCACTAACTTCGATGCCCCAAACACGATGGTGAAGGCCGTTTTCCCTGAAACGAAGCGGTTTGAACGTTGGTACCATTCCGGCGACTTTTCCGGTAAGCTCGTTTTTGAGTTTTCTTTGTACGAACGTTTAGATCGGGTCTTTGGGGGACTCCTCACAAGTTTTCACGGGATTTCGTTCACCGGCCACATTCCGGTGAGCCGTTTCCGGGCTGTTTGCGGGTTTAGGAGGGGCCGGTGGTGGGTTTGGCGGGTTCTGGTTGCGCGACGGGGATGACGACGGGTAGGGGCTGCAGACGTGGTTCGGTGCGGGTATCGGGACAGATGGGGTTGGATGGTGGTGGTGTTCGGCTGTTGCGGGTCTGGACCAGTTATGGTTGTGGTCCGGTGATGGACCGGGTCGGGTCAGATCTGGCTCGGTTTGCGTGCCGTCTTCAAGTTCTAGGCGTGGGTCAAGCATGGTGCTCTTGGGTAGATCCAGTCAGATTCGGGTTGGTCAACCCGGTCAACTGATGGTCAACGGGTCAGATTCGGTTTGGTCAAGACCCGGTCAACTCAGTGAACTTCGGTCAAGCGTTTCGGTATAACTAACTAGCGATTATTTCATTATTATTTACACATATATTTCTAAAATATATAAATATAAACGACTAACTCGCTAACGAACCGATATGAATATCAAGCGGTAAGTAAAATCGGAGTATTTGGTAATTGTAAATAAAAACGCGACTTATAATATTGATATCGGACTAAATTCTTGGACTATAAATATAGGTATATATATATATATACGCACTTATATAAACTTGTGTAATTTATATAAGTAACGGAACGTATAATGTCTCATGCAGCTTGGAATGGATAAGTCGATTGATTGTCTTGTGGTTGTAAATTGTCTTGGGAATTTTTAAGACGACTTGTGTTGTCTGGTTCGTACAAAAACAGGGGAAACTCTGCCGAAATTTATAAAATCCGCAGCACAACGAAGTTAATATTGTTGTGTATGCTTTCGCAAATAAACTTTCCAAGTGTTTTAAACAAATGGTTTTGTCCAAAGTTGTGACGTTTTCGACAAATGGTTAATTACAACCATAAAGATCAACATCGAACAATATTTGCAAAAACAAATATATAGTCTTGTCGAGCGTCAATTGTGTCAACTTTAATGGTTTTTGGTAACCAAAACGTTGTCAAAAATACGGATTTGAAGTGCGTAAACGCCTAACTTATTTGGGAAACACTTAAAAACACTCGGATTTTGGGAAGCGAAATAACAAATGTTATTAATCAATTTCAATAATTATACTTATGTTTCTTCAAGGTATATTGTCCAAAAATAATTGTACAAGGCAACTACACTTATCCGATTTACGAGACAAGCTATTACTCGGGATGAGTTGTGCGTTTCATGGTAGTAGTCCAACATGGTTTACACACGAATAGTAACAGGTGCGCGACTTGGGTACTATGTCGTATGTGAACTCATGAATTATGATAAGTCACGATCGGTTTGTTGAGTTAAAACACTTAAAGACTCGGGTTAGTACACACGAGTCAAGATAGTTGAATAAACTATCTTTTAACCGGAAAACAAGCTAGGCTTATATATGATAGACTTTAAGGTGTCCTTTATTGGTAAATAGGGCACGAGGAAGTCGGTCAAAGCTTTGGGTTTTATTTGCTAGCTAAGCATGGAAATTAAGGTGAGTTTCACGGCCCCATTTTACTGTTTTAACTGGGGAAAGATATGTTTGTCAAAAGTTATCACATGTTGAAATGGTTTTCAAAGGTTAAAGTGTGATAAGTGGCATGATGAGTACTTGAGTTCTTGTTCGCCACTCGGGGTTGGGTCCTCGCTACTGTAACCATTAATTCAGGTAAATGAAACTGAAGGAATATTTGGATAGTACTATTGGTGCCTGACGAGGCCCACCTCTGGTTGATAGCGTCAACCCGGTAAAGACAAGAGGTGCATATATTCTGAACTTAAGTCGTTGGGTTCCGAGAAACGACTTGGAGCGGGGCATATTTATTAGTCTTGGTTTGGTTATGGGACTCAGGGGATTGCTTATCATCATTGTTTGTAGGAGCTAGCTACTCCATACAAAGGCCACAAATTGTGCTGGATCTGCACAGGATGTAAAAACGTTGAAATTACGAAACTAAAACCTGTGAACTCACCAATATTTTATATATTGACGTCTTTTTAAACATATCTTTCAGGTAACTAAGTGCTGAACAGGTATGCGGCTAGTACGGTGGAATTTGGGATGTCGGACACTGGTTGGGGGTTTCATCTATTGTTACCATCGGGTTGGGACATAAACGGAAACACCCCACTTTAAAACTTAATGTTTGTGGTTTTAAGTAATGTTTGAAACCAGGTACTCCTTCCCGACATCTTAATATAATGATCTTTTCTAATTAAATATAGTTTGTGTTAATCTTGACTTTGATATGCTTTCGAGCGTCGCGCCACGTGTTTCCGCCATTGGCGTGGTGTGACATCTTGAAGCAGCAATGTCATTAAAATTGGGTGAAAGGTTTGAAGTGGCTTTATATCCGTCCAAAAATGAATGAATATCCATGAATATTTTCAGATTCTATCTCATTCCCTGAAGTGAATGTGATAAAAAATGATTGGTATAAAGGTTAAAGATCATGTACATTGTTGGTGGTGAAAATCCTCAGATGATTTTACCTATCATCACTGATGTAGCATCCTCGGGATGCTAAAGGAGCCAACTGACTTCAGGATGTAGCATTGTTTCAACATGTGTGCATCCTAAGGATGGACTAACGAATTACCTTTTTTTTTATATATAATTAGCAATGTTTCAACATGTGTGCATCCTAAGGATGGACTAACGAATTACCTTTTTTATATATAATTGCAGGTACAACTAAGTTATAATATGGATATGTAAGCACACTCCAACATCTATATTATAACGTTCGGTCAAAGGAGTCAAAGATTGAAGAGTAACTTATAACAACCAAAGGCAAAGATTGAAGTTGAAGTCAAAGATGTAACCGTCATTCATTAAATACCGGCGAAGAATATGGAAACAACTGAAACAACGACTATATTCAGTTGAAACACTTCCAACGTTCACCTGAATATATTGAAGAAGCTTAACTACATAGCGGATATTGTGGGATACATTATTTACTTCCTTGTATTATATAAATGGGAATGATGGACGAGATCTAGGACACATTGCTTTCACTAGAGCTACACACACACTCTCAACTACTGAGAACACTCATAAATCATTGTATTATTAGATCACTCGTCCACTCATTCATCCAAAGTTGTAACCCTTTTTACCATTTTAATATTAACAAACAAGGCAGGGACCTAGTCTCCTCCCGAGGTTTTATGCCGGCGATCTATCATTAATCAAGGGCTTTCCTCATACATCAAGTGTCGTTTCCTTATAGCATTTTACTTATATTAGTTTCACTTTACTTACATTTGCTTATCTTAGCTTAATTCACATTTCTACCTAACAGTTACATCCTCAAGATACAACTGTCCATCCTCAATTTTCTCATCATCATCCCGAGCATGGTTGTCAAATAATAGCATATTTATATTAACAAGTCACCATCCTGAGAATAACACTTAGTTTTAATCAAACTAGCACTCTACCTCACTTTAACTAATTTGGAAAACAAGATTATTTTTAGTAGATAATTTTTTACCAAAACATACATAACTAAGGAAGTTGTAATGATTCCACCATGAAAGTTTTGTGGTTATGATCCATTCCCTGAAGTGAATGTGATGATATAATGATAAGTGTAAATTCCATGATCATGGTAATTGAGGAAATATAATTACTTCTCAATTTTATATGGGAAAATTGGATAGAACGAATTTTACTTATTGTACCTCAAATACGCTCTTGAAGTAGCAATACCATTAAAAGGGTATGAAAAGTTTGAAATGACTTTATATACTTATGTCCAAGAAAATAATAAAGCTTGGTTGGTTTTACTCCATTTCTTGAAGTGAATGAGATTATATAACAATAATTGAAATTGTCATGATCATGGAGATAATTGAGAAAGTTGCAATGATGGTCATAATGTGATCAACCATCAAAGATTATAATAATAGCCAAGTTAAATAATGAGATTGATCATCAAAAATGCAATAATGATCATATTACTAATGAGATTGACCACTACATGTGGCAAATAAAAGGAGTGATTATATAACATGATGGTTTGAACATTGAAGTTACAATACATTCTTTCATATCATATGTTTTGTATTACATACGTGCAAGTAATACATATTCAATCATAAACTAGAAGTTTAGTTTATGGATCATAATTATTTAATTAGTTGGCATGACCGGTAAGACCACCTCGAGTCGATGATGTGGACATAATGAAGAACTTAAAGATTCTTCAATCTGGTACATAGCATGTAATGTTTGCTCTTAAGCAAAATATATATTTGCCATATAAAGTAGGGTGAGTATCACTATATATTTTGGAATTGATTAAAGGATACGCATATCCTAACATGATACCATTTAGTATTTAAAATAGATGCATCGTCTAAATGGTTATCGAGTTTGCAACCTGAAGTTTGCTTGATTTATGGCTTAGCTAATAAGATAGCAAACATATTATTCTAGATTGGCATATTTAATAAATTCCCAAGATAATAAATGATCATTGGAATAAGTGTTGAACTTCATATAGCTTATGTTCATACACATATTACTTTCATTGAGATGATCACTAAAACGTCTACTATTGATTGCAATGTCAATGATCATGAAAGCAAAAGTTCATGTACACATTTGATTTTACATCCAGTAACATTTATTCACATCAAACCAATACATGGTAAGAGTTTCTCCCAATTATAGTTGGTTTTTTGTCAGGAACCAAATATTGCCCATCTAAGATTTTTGTTGTGCGACATATATTGAAATTGATCCACCACAACACACGGAGATGAGACCTTAAAAGGTGATTGGGAATATATGATGATTTATAGAGCCTTCAACAAGAGATTTATTTACATCTCAGTTAATTGATATCCATCTCAATGGATTAACATTCCCAACATCAGGGGGAGATAAAAGGCAGTTGGAAATAGAAATGAGTTAGAATGAAATATCATTGATCCTCGTACTAAACAATGTGAACCAAAAGTTCAAAGGATAATTCATTCTCAAAGATTAGTGAATTAATTACCAGACGCATTAAATGACCTAAATATAATGAATAACTAATCAAGTCACATATACCAACTGCTAATGCTCCATTTAAGATGAGTGTCCAGGAAGGACAAATCGTATATTGACAATAAGCAAATTGCACGCCTAAAGCATGGTAGACTAGTCGATTCCAAAGAATAAAAATCCTCGAGAAATTGGAGCAAGTAAGAAAGATGGTCAAGTCGAGGTTATAGTAAAAAGGTCTCCTGAAGAGACATTAGACATGATGGTTCAAAAAGAACCTCAGGTACCTGAAAATAAAGAGATCTCGTTATATAGTATCATGTCTACGAAATGTATGGAATCGAAATAAAATCAACGTCGTTATAAATTTTATGTAATGTAGCGCTTAAAATGAGGATCAAGATTTAAGATCTTCCTATGAATGAATACAAAGAAATGATTAGCCAAAATGGAAAGATGCAAATACGGCATAGTTGAATTCTCTATTGAAAAGAAAAGTTTTGGACCAGTAGTCCATACAACAAAAGTTGTAAAACATATTGATACGAAAAGGTCTTTTGTGCGAATCAAAATTTGAAAAGAAAATGACATAAGGTAAAATTGGTGGCACGAGAATTTCGCAAAGACCCAAAATTGATTATGAGGAGACGCATTCTCTAGTGGTGGATACGATGATTTTTCATTATGTTATTAGTCTGGTAATGCAAAGAGAGAATTGAAATGCGTCTAATAAATATCATGATTTACTTGACACTGAAAGTTTACATGAAAATACCTGATGAAGGATTTAATGTGTCAAAATCTTGTAACGTAAGTTCTTGAGAACGTTATGATTGGAATAAATAGAATCAATTCTGAATACGTTATGTTTGTTATATGATTGAATTGAATATAAGTGGAACTCCTCATGAGTATCCTAAAGCAACTGAGTGCTTAAAAGGTAATATGAAACATCGTAGGATGTAATTATTGTGCACCAATACACCACAGGTGATAAACTGAACCTGGTGATTATGATACTTTAATGTATAAGAATGGTACAATATATATTGGAGAAATAGATGTTATTGTTCTTCCAATTGAAGAATTAATGCGCTTGCGTAATTGGTCAAGATGAAAAAGTCCTTGATGGATTGATAATGCTTGCAGCATTGATATCAATACCTTAAGAAGTATTATATAAAGGTAATATAATATGTATGGACTAAAATAAGGGGGTTGAGTGTTTTAAAACTCATGAGATATCCCGTTAAAGAGCAACATAAGTTTGATTGTATTATTGTAACACCCCCACCGATGGCGGAAACATCGAGGTGTCACGTAGTGACGATTGTTCAATAGCTCATGGACTAGAAATGTAAATTTTGATACATTGAATTTAATAGTTTATTACATGGAAAGAAATTACAAGAATACAACGATTAAAAACTAGCAATCTAAATGAAAATACAGTAAATCTCAAATCTAAGTCTAAGTTCCGAAAGCTTAAAAGTGATCTCATAACAACCTGAAACATGTACGAAAATAGTTTTGTCAATACAAAATGTATTGGTGAGCATACCCTGTTTTGAATACATATAGTAGATAAAGAGTTTCACAATTCACGTGTTATACTGTCTACAACTTAGTGTTCAAGCTATGTACAAATGTCACCCAAAATCAAACCTTTAGAGTAGAAATGATATCCAAGAATAATGGGATATCTAGTATATATGTATAGTAGTCGCCCAATAGTATGATTATATATAGTATGCGACAAAGCAAGTAGTTTACACATAACAATAGTCAAGTACTATTTATTTCTATGCTAGGCCCACACCGGGTTAATGATTAAGGTCATAAGTACACACTATCAGCGAATCAACAAGTAAAACATATACAAGAATTGCGATTGTGAATATAGACTAAAACATGATTAAGTGAGTGAAGTAATAAGCGTACATGAGTCACCCCAAAAGTGTAAAACATGAAAAGGAAAAGATATACTCACATTTGCTAAGTTGGATTATCCTCTAAGCGTTGTGAATGTATGTGAGGAGAATCCCAAAGACTCAACAACGTAGCTAGTCCAATTTGAAGAAATAAAAACCGAAAAAGAAAGAATATCAAGCTTCCAATTCGCCAATTACAAGAGCTTATAATCAAAGCTTCAATTGTAGAAGTAATACACTATAAAAGAAAGGTATGAGGGAAAGTTTAATGGGATTGAAACAATCGATTTAGAGGTGCCAAATGTAATGGGTTATAGGTGGGTTTTTATACTAGTTTTGGATTCAATTAGCCATTAAAATTGGTCAACACCATAAAGTAAGGTTTTATGATGAATTGACTATTTGACTAGGACTTTGACTGTTTGACTAAGACTTTGACTAGAACTTTGACTAGGACTTTGACTCGGACTTTGACTAGGACTTTGACTGGGACTTTGACTGTTTGACTGTCTTCGCGGACTGCGAGAACTAAAAAAATCAAATTTTCTAATTTAATCTATTGTAATTTTCGAACTTGTTTCCTTCGGTTTCTAAGTTGTTTTAGGACCGAAAATTAAGGGTTTTGAGTATCAAGGTCTGAAACATACGTGCTCGGGTGTAGATGTGAGTATAAAACGTGCAATACTTTTACTTATAAAAATTATAAGTTTTATTAAATTGTGACCTTTGGTTCTATTAAAATAGGAGGGTTAAAAATGAAAATTTTGAAATAGTTGAGGGACCAATTATGCACATTTATGAAAAGTGAAGGGTGCAGGTTGTCACAGTCTCTCTTACTTTAGAAAATTTCATCCCGAAATTACTTTCAAGTGAAAGTTTCCATGAAACAATAGAGTTTAAAAAAAGGTAAGTAAGTTTTAAGGAATACATCAGTCATAAATCTGACAAAGTTTAAAGTAGTTATTCAAAGCGAAAGGTTTAAAATCTTTGACATTTGACCCGAGACTAGGAAGTTGAGAGTTTACAAGGTTTGGGAAAGTATGTAACTGGTGAGGACAGAGAGCTGATATAGCAGTCTCCCCTACTTTAGAAAAGTTTCTGACCGAACTTTGCTAAGGACATGCAACAAGATTCCAAGTAACAGAGAATGTAAGTGTATACAAAATTTGAGTTTTCGGTGGGTGTGGTTAAGTTTAAAGGATGAAAAGAGCTTAGGGTAACGGAACAAACTGTTTTCCAAAAGAGATGTTATGTATGAGTTTTAAGATGAGGTTGAAGGTAGAATGTTGTTCAGGATTATCAGGAGTGATCAACGTCCATGGTAACACAACCACTAAGTTTATAATGACGATGTTCGGAATACTTTTGGGGCGATTATGTTGTAGACTATGAAAGGACTTATTGAAACTACTACTACATTGACTAGGACTAACGCTTGGGTCGATTCCCAGTCTCACTTCCGTCGCACCTTCAGTGTTTATATATAGGGTGTACCGCAGCTAACCCACCACACCTTTGGTATTTCGAAAGTGTACCGAACATCTAACCGGTTATTCTAAATAGATTTTCACACCACCTTAATGTACGTGTAAATTCATGATTACATTCCAGGCCGCAATCACCAGATAACCTTACGTTAGGGTGTTATGTCCTTCAATAACACTAACTCGGAATGTTTAAGAAATAAGGGGGTATGTGTTATGACAAGGTTGTAAGTACATGGTATGGTTAGGACCTTCCCCCTTTGTGTTCGCCTTTATGTTAACCCACCAAGTACTATTGGGATCACATGACAAAAGATACACTAATCGAAAGAATTTCATAGCTCTCTCGACTTTAAAAGAATGCTTCAACCCGAGATGTTGAATAGAATACTTCAACATAAGTACCAAAAATGTTTCGAGTTAAAAATAATACTTTAACTCAAGATGTTGAAAAGAATACTTCAACATAAAACTAAAAATGTTTCGAGTTAAAAAGAATACTTTAACTCAAGATGTTGAAAAGAATACTTCAACATAAAACCAACAATGTTTCGAGTTAAAAAGAATACTTTAACTCAAGATGTTGAAAAGAATACTTCAACATAAGTACGAACAATGTTTCGAGTTATACTTCAACATAATTACGAACAATGTTTCGAGTTAAAAAGAATACTTTAACTCATGATGTTGAAAAGAATACTTCAACATAAAACCAACAATGTTTCGAGTTAAAAAGAATACTTTAACTCAAGATGTTGAAAAGAATACTTCAACATAAATACCAACAATGTTTCGAGTTAAAAAGAATACTTTAACTCATGATGTTGAAAATAATACTTCAACATGAAACCAACAATGTTTCGAGTTAAAAAGAATACTACTTTAACTCATGATGTTGAAAAGAATACTTCAACATAAATACCAACAATGTTTTGAGTTAAAAAGAATACTTTAACTCATGATGTTGAAAAGAATACTTCAACATAAATACCAACAATGTTTCGAGTTAAAAAGAATACTTTAACTCATGATGTTGAAAAGAATACTTCAACATGAAACCAACAATGTTTCAAGTTAAAATTAATACTTTAACTCATGATGTTGAAAAGAATACTTCAACATGAATCCGACTAGTTTGTAAGCGAATATCGATTGGTGTATCTGATGTCCATAGATTGAGGTAGTGTGAAGTTTTATATTTGAAGATACTCTTTAGAAAAATGCAGGGGAGAGGCCTTTTTTTTTTAATAACAACAAGGAAAACACAGAAAATGATGAGGTTATGAAGTATAGGTATTTATTTGTTAAGATTTTGAGCATGTAATTGGAAAAAGTTAAGGCTGTGTGAAATAATGTATCACTAAAAGATGAAAGTTTTTTTTAAGCATAGAGCAAATTATTATGATTTCAAGAAATCAATAATAAAACATTAGAGTGTTCTTATCTAGTCATAAGACCCGACAAAAACTTTGACTGTTCAAAGAATTAAACTCAGTTAGAGATTAACGAAGACGTGCTTTAGCATATAAGTGGACACTCACTCCAGGAATCCCCAGGTAAGCATAGCAGGTCCGCTTTCGGATTTATGCACTATGCTTGCCTATGCCAGAAAACCCAGTGTACAGGCATCCACCCTTCCAGATTGCACGTGTTCTCTCACTTAGAGTTCAACACTTTGAGGGATGAAAAATTTATGAAAAACAAAAGTAGGCAATTAAGCCAAGAATATCCAGCATGCTCCAAAGTGTAGACGTGTCCTCCAAGTAAAGTCACTCCTCAAAAACCCATGACGAAGAAATAAAGAAAGAAATAGAGAGAAATAGAGGGAAGAATGAGAGGTGACAAAAGAGAAAGGTTAGTGGAGCAAATAAACAAATAAACACAAGTAAGGTCATGTATAGGTTCTTAGTTATAGTCTAGGTCATTTACTAATAACCTATATCCCTATAACCATGGCTCTGATACCAATAACACCCCACCCCTCTCACCACCAATATTGTCCACTTTGCCCCGATGGGTCGTCCATCCAGAGCTCACGGATTTGTTTTTGGTTGCCCAGTGGAGACTTCCCATGAGGTCACCCATCCTGGAATTTCCCCCACCTGAGCACGCTTAACTGTGGAGTTCTCCTCTCATCCACTAACATTAAGCCCCAAAACGCGTTGGTGATTTAAGAGGCAAGACATTACTTATGAACCAAGGATCTCTCCTGGCCACGGCCGGTGTGAGATTTTCCTGGGGTGCCACATTTATCCAGCTTGTATCAAAAGTTTTCTTTTAAAAGTTCACTCGCAGTTTACAATGATAATGTCTGAGTATTATCGAGAGACTCTATAGAACTTTTAAAAGGGGGATTTTTGAAAGTCCTTGACATAATGCACTTTTTGCTTGACCTACAATTCGAGTATATATGTAATGATATGTTTACCAATCCATCAAAGTATATCTTGAAAAGATGGTGGGACATTTTACAATGAACATAACTCATATTTAAAGTGCATTAAAGGTTGTCCAATTACTTGATATGGAAAATTATTCATTTCATCTCCTACCAAAGTAGAGATTTTACCGATAGATAACGATTTGTTACAAAAAATTTGAAGAAGCATGTGATGGAATGCTTAATTTGGGATGAGAAGCCACAAAAATAATGTAGTAAATTTAACAACTAAAAGTCTGTATGTTGATATTAACAAAATGCATATGAAATAACGTAGTGCTTTCAAGGATACAATAGCAGTTGGATCTACATGAGGATCGTGGGCTTAAGCAAAAGTTTTGTACTAAAATGTTTGGAATCTTCAAAATAACATAAAAAAAGCATCTTAAAGCGAGCTTCCCAAATGACAGGTTGTATGGCAATTCTAGCATCCTGCATGACATCCAAATGTGATAATTAGAACCAAAACCTAAGTCAATTTAAATTCAAAATACTAAAAAAAATCATATAAACATATAAATATATAATGGCACATCTTCAATACAAACAAATTATTGTTACTCTTAGAATCAAACGAACACATTATAAAATGAAGGAGTTAAGCACCACTGAAGAAATTGAAATTGAATTGAAATCGAATTAAGCAAATTTCTCACTACATTCATAGTAAACTTGTGGTTTGAAATAAGAATGGCCTCACGATCTTCACCTCGTATAACTGTAGGTGACCACCACCTAACATGCTGAACATACAAATAAGGGTAAACAGCATCGGAACGCATCATGTTGATAAATATTAGTTATACAATATATGCAAATTTTATCTTGTATAATATTGTTGAATTGTTTAATGCTCACTTCAAATACAACCGTAAAAGAACAAGTCACAGACCTCTACAGTTCCAGAAACTTCATAGCCTCCTATCTTTACTTTAATCCACTCATGCGAGACAAATGGACAGGTGGCATGAATCATAACACTTGAGACAAAGTTTATGAATATCTACATATGCAGATAACTTGGATAAGTAAAACTTCATACATGAATGACATGCTGACATGCAAGATATGTATTGTGAAACACGCCTCACGGCCAGCAAGTGTCAACAAGACCGTCCCAAGACCATGTGCAGGCAGCCATTTTCGGGTAGAAAAACCTAGCAACTCCATGAAAAGGGACACAACAGCAACCCAAACTGCAGTGTATACGGATTTGCAAGCAAATTGGAATCCCGTCTTCTAACCCCACAACAAATATTAAAAAAAAAAACAAGAAACTAAAAACTAATAAACCTTAGAAAAAAACAATGTTATGGAACATACATTTCTTGTATCGGTAGCATCATTGGTCTCCGTGAAAAAGCTTTGTGTTTGTCGAATTGCACTATATTAACAATTACAACAAAGGATTAGTTATAACTTACAACAAAGGATTAGTTATAACTTACAAGAAGTAAAGGTTAATTAAATGGGAGAATATAAAGTGAAAAATAGAGAACTCTTGAAGTTGCTCCATTGTTAATAATCATTAACAAATATTAGAAAAACAAGAAAATAAAAACTAATAAAGCTTAGAAAAAAACAATGTTATAGAACATACATTTCTTGTATTGGTAGCATCATTGGTCTCCGTGAAAAAGCTTTGTGTTTGTCGAATTGCACTTTATTAACAATTACAACAAAGGAATAGTTATAACTTACAAGAAAGCCAAAGGGTTTATAGTGGGTGGTGGTGTTAATGTTCTAGAGAGAAGTAAAGGTTAATTAAATGGGAGAATATAAAGTGAAAAATAGAGAAAGCTTTGTGTTTGTCGAATTGCACTTTATTAACAATTACAACAAAGGAATAGTTATAACTTACAAGAAAGCCAAAGGGTTTATAGTGGGTGGTGGTGTTAATGTTCTAGAGAGAAGTAAAGGTTAATTAAATGGGAGAATATAAAGTGAAAAATAGAGAACTCTTGAAGTTGCCCAATTGTTAATAACCATTAACAAATATTAAAAAAACCAAGAAAATAAAAACTAATAAACCTTAGAAAAAACATTTTTATGGAACATACATTTCTTGTATCGGTAGCATCATTGATCTCCGTGAAAAAGTTTTGTGTAAGTTGTTTCCTTGATCGTTCGTTTATTAAATTCAGTCTTGTCGCCCACTTAACTTGATTTTTTCGACGTCATTTCTTTTCCATTGGTTATATATACATACATCTAGTGTATCTGTTTTAAGAAGAAGCAATAATAATAAATAAAATAAAATAAAAGCAAAGAAGAAGGAACAGCTGATTTTGTTGTATTTGTGAAGGAAGGGTAATTATGCCCAACCAAATTAATTAGAAAAAAAAAAGAAACGATTTCAAACACGATCAACAGATTAACAGAAAACGCATCAAGTCCTCTAATTCAACAATCACAAAAAAAAAAACCCCGGATCAAATACACAACAAATCATAATTAAGTTGAACAACCTTGATATGAATCAAACGCATTTATTAATTATTTGAAAGCCAAAACAATAACAAACCTGAAATTAGGGAAATGCATGCACTCCGTAGTTTTGAATGAAGCTCTGCTTCCGATGGAAATAAAAAATTCGGTTTATCTCATCGTGGCCACACCAAAAAACTATAAGATGATTGATTGGACTGAAATGGGGAAGACAAAACGAAGGGCATTCAATTGGAGGTCATCAATTTAGAGGAATTGGATTGAAGTCATCAATTGAGGGAAGTTGAATGTGAGGAGTTAAACCCTATGAGTTAATAAGAAGAACAACCTAAAGTGAAGGTGGAGGGTACTAAAGGAATAACATTTTACATGTTAACTAAAAACAAAATCTAAAATTACACTAATAGCTTTGTAAGTGTCTTAATTTACACCTAGATGACTAATTTACCCCTATCAAATAAGCTTTATTAAGTTGTATATGTAGCTACAAAATTTGTACCCATGTCAAAATTACAATCTTGTACATCACTCCTCCTTTATAATGTACTAGTGGTAATGCCCGCGCGTTGCAGCGGGTTTGTTACGCGAGGAAAATATAGTTAGTATCTTTTTTCGGTACCAGAACTTTCTATGAAGTGGCATCTAAAATTCCCGATATTCTAACGTGTTAACGTGTTTTCAAAGATTAAAAGACCAAAAAGATTGATCTAATGTTTAGTTGTTTACCTCTATGTGTGAAATTTCTTTCAATGGCCTATCAGCAAAATAGGCATATAAAGCTCTTAGAACAGCCTGCAATGCACAAATCCATTAAACCCATGTTAGCATTGCACAAGTCTTTCAATGGATGAGTTGGATAACAGGTAATTTACATACGGTTTGGGTCACGCCCACCAAAAATAATGTTCATTTGTTTTAAAAATGTTAATAAAAAACTAATGCCCTAAATATTATTCAAAAGCTATATTGATACATAAACGTATTAAAATACACTTTACAAACACGTTTAACCCGTTTTACTTTTAGTTTTTTTTTACCCATTTGTAGAGGTAAAATTTTGTGGTTGCCTTGTCTTACCTGGTGAGATACGACTACAACAGGCGTACGTTGTCGTTCTAACTCAATAATAACCGGCTCCAACCTATTATATACACCACTGCAAACTTTTGACGTTGCTTAAAATACCAAAACTTTAATTATTTACTTTCTATATTTTCAACAGAGATTTTTCCTTGTATTTGAATTCAGTACCTTTGTATCACATCGAGATACGACTCTCCATGAGTATATCAATACCTGAGTTTGTCTTTCTTCCTTAACCTTTAAAAAAAAGACCATTGAATGGAAAGGTATAAAATTACAAAAAAAAAAAAAAAAAAAAAAAATCGAATATTTCATATTTAACATACTTGTATTCTTCAGGCATGTTCTTCTTTATTTCTTCATACGTCATACCGTCACATACACCAGCATTTATCTCATCAAGTGCACGCCATTGTATTTATAACGTAAAGAAAGTACACAAATTTTACAAATGATAAGTGATCAAAGAAGCAATTTATGTGACATGTAAAACTAACCTTGGGGAATCCAGCAATTTGATTTGCAGTCCAAATTGTTCGTTGCAATGTGCTTGTCTAAATCTAGGTGCATAAATAAAAAAACAATATAAAACATTGCAAACTTTGTGCAACAAACAAAGAAAATGCAAATAGTAAAATAAGTAATAGTTCTACACAAACAATTTTTTGAAGGAAAGATAGTTCATGTAGGCCTTCAATTGAATGTTATAAGAAGAGGACTTGAATTTCACAATCAATCTCATTCAATTTGATCCTTAGGGTTACGGAACTTGAAGGGACAAGAGGTTAATGATCTATATTGATGAAGGAAGAAGGCAAACAATTGAAGGGTATAGATGGAAGAAGGAGGGTAGTATTGTAAAAGTCTTTTGATATTGTAAAGGAGGAGGTGGATGAAATGCCTATATTACCCTCTTAAGTGTCTTAATTGTCCCAATTATGCCCATAATACCCTTAAATTTTTTGCTTAAATATGTTGTACATGTTGTTTGTTAAGTTGTACGGAAATGCAAATTACCTTGTTGTACATCACTCCTCCTTTATAATGTATTATAGATTATAGATTAGTATATGTCATGCTAGTTATGCATGATTATTATATCTTCAACATGAACTTATTATCATAATATAGTCTATGTCAAGCGAGGAGACACCAGAATGAGTTAAAAGAAATACTTCAGGTATGAGCGATATTTGATTATATTTCACTAACCCATGCAAACAAGTTTGGTTAGTCTTGTAAATGCAGGGAATATAACACATCACATTTGGTGATCTTGAGACATTTATTTACGAGAGGAAGCAACATTAGTTCAACTTAAAGAATTGCACTTACGAGAGCAGGGACTAAAATTCTGGAATGAAGATCATACATCAATGATTCAACTTAAAGATTTTCACGTCAAGTGATCAAGAACGCAAATCATTAACTACAAAACTTTGAGCAACTTTCTTAGAAGATTGACACCATCATTTAAATGATACATATTAAAATGAGGGGGAGTATTCGACACGTTGCACTCTTTTTCCCTTCACTAAGTTTTGTCTATCGGGTTTTCTTAGTAAGGTTTTCAACGAGGCAACACACTTGAACCAAAAGTATCGGTGGGAGTTAATACGTGCTACCCTCTTTTTCCCTTAGCTATGGTTTTTTTCCCACTGGGTTTTCCTAGCAAGGTTTTTAACGAGGCATCATCACCAAGCGTATTATAAGAATTGTGTATTGTTTTATTACATTATGTGGATAGTCAAGGAGGAGTGTTATGAATACACCAATAATATGGTGACTCTCTACATACATAACCTACATCTATTCATTATGTTGGTATTATTTGTATAGCCTATAAATAGTGGCTCATGTATATTGGATCATACACACTCAATGATTAAGACTTCTCTCTTCTATCCATCTCTAAATCTTTCTCTAATCTTTGTTCATAGTTCTTAAATTTGTATACTAGTAGGCCGTTGTTTTACAACATTAAGTAATTTTACACATTAATAGACAAATTTATTATACATACTGTGAGTATATCTGAGCATTACTATCCTAAAACATAATATCTTTATTATTAGCAGGGATATTCAAAAAATTCTGAATTTGAAATATCCGAAAATCTGTATCCGTATTATCCAAATTTTTTAATATTCGAAAATCAGAGAATCCGAAATTTTGGATTCGGATCATATTTTTAAAAAAATTCGGTTAATCAGATTATCCGAATCCAAAATATTAAAGAACATCCATATTAGATATATAATATTATATTCATATACTATATATTTAGTTCATTCCCAGCTGATTTTAACCCTAAACTAATATAATACGCTGTTTTCGAATCCGAAATATTAAAAAAAAATATATATGTTGAATGCTTGTTTTAAGCAGGTTTGGTTGACTTTTAGAATAAGAGGAATGGATATCTTTTTTGTAGTTTTAGATTATCCGTTGAATTATCCGAATCCAAAATTTCAGATATCTGAAAATCAAATAATCCGACTTTAAACACCCTAATATATATTTAGTTTGACATACATATTTTGTTTGTCAATTTTTTCTATATATATGCGGCTAGAGTTTAAATTAACTCTTCCAAAACTAGGTACATGCATGCCATAAATGCAATGGATGAGAGTGCGAATTTAAATCTAAAGTGTATTTTGTTCGTTTGAGTGTATATTACTGTTGTCTGTATCAAACAAAGCAAAAATATCATATTTAACCACTTATCACGAGGCTTCAATAAATTCAAAACCTTAAAACTGACTAACAAGGTATAACACTTGCAACATTGCCACGGTTTGCATATACTCGAACCAACTCCACTATAATTGTAGCATTTTCAACAAAGACTCGTCATGGCCTAAAATCAAGAACTATGTTAAAGGAAATTAAAACAGTAGTCATTTATTTAATTTTAAATAAATAATTTATCATAAAACTTCGTTACTTAATCATCATCGTCATAAGTAAGTTATTTTAAATAGTTAATTTGGACAACTATTTATAAATATAATAAACCAGTGGCGGATCCACCTTATGAGGAGGGTGGGCTTGTGCCCACTGTACGATCGTCGGCGACGGGGTTTAGTGACTCTTCGGAAAATAAAAAATTGCTGCTAATCCGAGTATTTTACGAAAATCTTTCAAGTTAAACTTCTAAATTAACTCTTGTGGTGTTATTAATGTGAACAAGAACAAAAAAAAATAGACAATAATGAAAAAAGAAAAGAGAGGTGATTTTTCCGCCGATATGATTTTGTGATAAAGATGGGGAGATACAATTGTTGAAGAGGAAATATATTGGAAGTAAGGAAATGCAGGGAACTATGGGTGCTAAAAAACTCTGAATCCGAATTCGAATCCATGGTATCCGAAAATCCGTATCCGTATTATCCGAAATTTCGGATTTGGATCCTATTTTTTAAAAATTTTAAATAATCGAATTATCCGAATCCGAAATATTAAAAAATATCCATATTATATATAATATTATTTTTATATATACTATATATTTAGTTCGTTCCAAGTTAACCCAACCTTAAACTAACATAATACGCATTTCTCGAATCCGAATTAAAATATATGTATACTGAATGTTTGTTTTAAGCATGTTTGATTTTAGACTTTTATCATAAGAGAAGGGATTTATTTTAAGTTTTGGATTTTCGAATCCGGATTCGGATCCCAATATTGCCCATCCGACTTTGAACACCCCTAATTATTAGGCACAAGTCGTTATATTTTACTATCCTAGTCCCTCTCAAACTTTTATTTAAATAAAGGGGCTGGCTAAATGCACCCCCGTTTTACTTTTCACACTCCCTTTTTTAAAATACTAGTAGGAATGCCCGCGCGTTGTGGTGGGGGCATCTGTTTTGCCCTTCGTGCATCGTGTTTGTTGGTTATTCGTTATGATGAATTAGAAAACAACGATGTATAAAATATATGTTATTAAAAACTGAAAGTCATAAGTATATCTTCTGAATATTTTAAATGGGTACATCACAATAGGTCGTACTATTCCTTGCAACACCCTTAGATTGGCCCACGTCCTTCCCTTTTATGTATCTCGAAGGAAGATAAGTATGCTATCGTAGAGCGCTGCTTAGCGTAGTGAAGTGGCGTTGTATCTCTTGATGACCATAAGATTGCAGTGGAAGTGATGTAATTACTAAAATGCAGTTTGTAGTGTGCAACATATTTCTATTATTTTAGGGCACCCGCGAGATGCAGCGGAGTCAATGATTTGCATAGATACTCTTGTTTTATGTTAGTTTGACAAGCGCCATAACAAATATATTGGACCAAACCAATTAGTAATCAATATAGTTAAAACTACCAAATCGACTGATAAGAACTTGTCTTCTTTTGGATATGTAAACAATTGGTGACTTCGTGAGATCAGAAACTTAAATTCTATTCCTAGAATCTTATAGTAGCAGAGAAAACAAAAAAACCATCAAGGAAGACGATGAAGTTGCTCATGAAGTATTTCTACTATATTTGCTTGTATAAACGTCAAACCTACATATATCGCTCACTTTAATGGGTTGAAACGTGTCATGGGTTGGGTGGGTTGGCAAACTTCAAGCCTACATATTCATTTGTGTGTAGAAGTGTCACATCATACCATCTTACAACCACATAAATTTAAAAAGAATATATAAATACATAATATATGATGTAATTTATTTACTATAAACATTGAAAGATGTGTAAGTTATGTATGTGAAGAGTCACCACATTATTGCTAATTTCCTCATTAATTTTTTAATTATGTTTAAATTAATTTCTTCAGCAATTTAATATTTAGGTAGAAAGACAATTTTACCCCTAAATGACTTTAATAAGCATTGTACTATAAGCAATAAAGGTTGTATTTACTTAAATTTTACGGGTATCCTTCACTGATGCTTTATAATATAGTATAGAAGATAAAGATTCGGGTTGATTCATTAGTGTGAGCGTGAATTTATGGCTTTTCGATTTCTTATTTCTTAACACAAATAACATATGTAATTAACACATAGTTAAGTTTTTCTTTTCTTTTTATGCTAGCGTTTAACTTTTTATTATTAATTAGAATTAGAACTTAAACAATATACAATTACCGAAAGCAAAATAATATTGTGAACCACACTTCATACAACGTTTAACAAGAACATTAAATAGATCAACAAATACCTTAAAAGTCTTAGATTTAAGCATGCATATATAGATTTATAGAGTTAACTATTTCATGGCGTTCAAGGAGACCATGTTGATTGAAATTGAGGAAAGTCTCCATACCCTTCTCCAACCATCCTCTCCATCATCTGTCCTTCATATCCATTTGTTCCCTACAATATCAGTTTTCATCCCATGCAGTCAGTGGAAGTAATATTCATAATATATTAGAAACGTATTAGCAAATCTAGAATGTTATATTCATAATTTTGTCCGTTTTATTTAGTTAACAATATATATGATTCAAGATACACAACTTCTTAACAAGGATAGTTAGGAAAGCCATCTATCGCCTTCATAGGGACCATATCATCTAATTCAGTAGAGTTGAGGTCAATAGGTCATAAAACATGTTGACTTCTGAAAGCTTCATGGAGAGAAACTAAAAATGCACAGAAAAGAGAAAAAACTGTACTAATTAATTTTGAAAAATATTTTCTCATCAATAATTCTGAATATTGTTTGTTTATTTTTTTAATTGTTAGTTGCACAATTAAATTACCTTAATTTGATTCTGCAACGATCCAACATAGTTGATTATTACATCCAACATCATTGGCATTCCCATTGTCTATAGCAAATAACTAAATTTAAATTGAGCAAAAACAATGATATATTATGAAGATAATTTTTTGTAATTGTCAAAGAACATATGAACAAGTAGAAAAAAAATGTATATATGTATATAAAGATTAACTCATATCTTTATACCTTGTTGCATCCGTGAACCATATCTTGCAAGCGTCTTAACTTCTCATTGACTTTTTTCTCTTCTAATCCAATGAAGACATAAATTTTTTGAACAAAACAATGTTTCAAAGCATGAAATTAGCTCTAAGATTTTGTTTGAGGTTATGAAAAGACTATTAACATTCAAGAAATTGATTATAATCAAGTATATATAATAATATAGATGAGGGGTTGAAAGGTCTCACATTTAAGATACATCATAGGTTAGGTTGTATTTTGTGTTTTAAAAGTTGGACATAAGGGCATAATTGGGATAAGATTTTAAGATGTGAGTTATTGGATTATGTTAAATTTACTAATCTACCATCCTAAGTGTCTTAATTGTCACAACTATACCAATAATACCCTTAAATTTACTAATCTACCATCCTAAGTGTCTTATTGCATTTAGCAACACTCTTAAATAAATATACCTGCATTTGAAATCAACACTATACTTGGAACAAAAATGTACCCTGTAGAATCTTACCCATAACTATTGGTAGGATTTAAGGAGGATGAGATGTGAGACTACTTCCCACACATAAAAGTTACATTAGGATGTACATAGCTACTAAAAAAAAGCGTATCTTTGCAAAAGCGAATAACATGAACAAGTGCCACATAAAAAAGAAACACAAACAATCGATTAAATGCAAAGACTGTCCAAAAACACTAAAAAAAACTAAAGCTCATAAGGTAAAACTAAAAGAACAAACCGTACCCTACTCCTAGTCTCCTAGTATACTTAAGTTACTAGTACACACTACTAGAAAAATACCCCTTTCTTGACGCGCATTGCGCGTCATAAAAGGGTGTTTATGACACACATAAAAGTGTCAAGGAAGAACATGTCAAGAAAGGTTTATGACATGCAGGCGCGTGTCATCTTTTAGTGACACGCGTTTATGACACTCCTTTACGACACGCTTTTTTGACACGCATTTATGACACACTCTTTAATGACACTCTTTCATGACATGCATTTACGACACACCTTTATGACACTAATTTTGCGTGTCATGTTTTTTTTTTTACCTAAAAAAAATTCTGCAAAATAACTAATAAATCTGGATTTATATTTATATTTATAATAACAAAATCAATAAATTTCAAAATAAAATTGCATATATTATATATACCACAAAAAAATTACAATTAGCATTTGTCGAATCCTACCACTAGTTACAAAAAAATTACAATTAGCGTTGTGGCGCGCTCGACCAAATCATTCTAGTATTGAAGATCGTTGTCTGCCTCTCAAGCTCTTCCCACTGATTTGCAGTAAAAAACATTTTTAGTTGTTCTTGCTCAATGGATATAATTAACTAAACTAAATATAAGTATCTTACCTTGTTGGGTATACGGTTGACATGGTGTAAGAAGAACCCACACAATTGCTCGGTATCGATCAAGATCCATGGCTCTAAAGGTCTGTACATTACTCTATTCATATCTGAAATGAAACAAAAGCATATGAACATAACAGACACTATAATCTATTTACTTTTAAATGGTTGATACACAACCCAGATTGTGATCCATTGCATAGCAATGTGATTGCTATCCCACATATTAATCAACAGTTACCCAAAAAAAATATGAAAACATGACTGACTTGATATTAGTTAGGCTGGAGCATAAGTCTTTCAAGGGCAAAGTGCATGAATGCTACTGCTTTCAATTGTACTCCCAAACAACGAACAGCTCTTGATATTAGTTAGGCATTGTGCTTCATCCTCAACAATGATATTCTGTGACCTGAAATAGTAAAGTAGTCAGAATTAATGAAAAAATTAAGCATGAAAAATGTAGAGTAAAAATAATAACTGGAGGTGGTGGCTCACCGTGGCTAACAGAGCATGAAACAAACCGCCAATAAAACCCTAAACAACAGCACCCCCGTCACGACCACCAAAATGTGCCTCCGAGCCTCACTAAGAAAAAGCTTTACGTATACATGGTTATACAATATAAGTATTAGCATAATCATGTAACACAAAAGGGTTTAAACCAAATTCAAATAATGTGAAAAGTGTGAAAGGAAAAAACCATTGTGGCATAGCTTACGCCAAACTCATACGCCGAGCAATTATGGCATCAGCTTAATTGTTGGCGTAACTCAGAGACGAACCAGCGTAGTGACCCAAACCGGCCTAGTCTAAGTCTGACCATGCATAACTATATGTTTAGGGATGTACTGACCAGTTAACGCATTTAACCGCATTTAACTACTGCAACTTTGTTGGAGGTCCATTGCCGTCTAGTTACTTTCAAATTATTTGATTTCTAGCCACATTAGAAAAATTAAAAAGCACTTGATCAAATTGTTTGAGTTCTGTTCCGTTTAAAATACTTTTCAGTATTTATTTTTGAACTCCCATATTTGCTTCTTTACAATAGAGTTGTTTGAGAGCAATAGGATTTGCTCCTTCACAGTGGAGTTATTTATTTTTTAATTCCCATAATTGCTTCTTCTTAATTTAAACTAGTAAGACTCCCCCGCGCTTCGCAGCGGGAATTCAGTCAGCATCTAATCAATTTGTGACAGTGCCAGCACTTGCTACCTGAATCGAAAGGAAAAAGAACAAAGAAATACCCAGATGCCTAAAAGGGTACCGACACATTTTGATATGGTGTATGTTTGAAATAAAAAAGAAAAAGAGGCCAACCATAAACAATCAAATAGGGAGTTAAAAGCAAAACCAATGAACTTTCAAACACTAAAAAAAGTCGGATTAGTTATGAACTTTGGTAGATGGAGTTTTTCGATGGCATTACTGAGCTTCAAGATCTGTTCAAAAATGGCCAAATGCTAAATGCAACAAAAATATAAATTTTTAAATTGAATCAAAGTTATTTCAGCCATATTTAAACAAAAAGTTACAATTTTTTTAAACAAGAGGAAAAACTCTGAAGGAACATGGCTTGAACCATTGGAGGCTATCACACATACAGCCTGCACTCTATATTTTTTTGTGTAAGAATAAAGCATTCATGCAAAATTATATATAGTGTTAGATGTGTTAGTTAAAGTGCCGAAGCAAATGAACAACAGAAACCAATACTCACATAATAGAAATGATTAAAAAGTAAAAAATAAAATAAAAATTACGTGCACCTTGCTTCAGTCTCCATTGTGTTTTCCCAAAATGAACCTTCACTCCACCAATTCCTAAATTTACAGCTTGTGTTCCTCACTAAGCAACCTATACAGAATTACAAAAAACATAAATGCATTCCATTTTCACAATTAATTAGGGTTAAACATCCAAACGAAATCAAATCTATGTGGTAATATAAAGGATACTCCCAGATTAAATTCGGGTAGCTTCCTTGTTTTCTCAGCTGCCTCCATCACCAAAGATTCGATGAAGCATAGAAAGTGGGATCACAGGCTAAACGGGAAGGGAAGTCAAGAGTACATTCTTAACACCCATTACAACAAAATGAGAGTGGGATCTGCAATTTCAATGTGAGCTATTATGTCTACAATCTGAACCAAATCAAAGTAGTAAGATTTTCAACCGCATATGTAAGTGTACACTTCTTAATTGTATTTCTAGATGTAATTTAAGACTATTCATTATGGCCCATGAGCAGTTTGCCGCGAGCCATAATATTATCCACGTGAATCACTTGACCCATAACACCTTCAAGTGACCGTCAGTGCGAGCGAGCCCAAACGAGCTAGCTTGCGTGAGCTAGCGAGGAGGAATTAAAAAAAAGTAGTCGTTGGCTGCCAGCCAACGGTCCAATTTTTATTATATATATATAGGGTAGGGTTCCTGTAAGAAAATGATTTTGTGTAAGAAGTGTAGGAAGTGTTTTCAACCATTAGATTTAAAGATGGATGGTGGAGATTAAAAGATGGGATGTGTTTAAAATCCAATTAATATATTATAGGAATTTAGGGTAAGATCGTCAATATGTGTTTTAATTGAGGGTATCAAAGTCATTTGTATCAAAGTGTTTTGGAAACTGTTTTAATGCTCCTACATTAATGACTCTCTTTCTCTCTCATCTAAATATTATTATAGATAATTAATATTCATTGCTCTCTCTCTCTCTCTCTATCCTACATTCAAACTTAATTCATCTTCCAAAAGAAAATGCAATAACACCCACAATATCTTACGCGCGGGTTTGTATTCATATTTTATAGTCATCTTCAATCCAACTTCTGCACGTGTTTTAAACCTCCAACTAGCAGTGTTATAAAACACTACTAATTCGCATATGTTTTAAAAACACTATTGATTCGCATCTGTTTAAAAACACTACTGATTTGCGTCTGTTTAAAAACACCACTGTTTTGCACCGCGTTTAAAACACTATTGATTCACATCTGTTTAAAAACACTACTGATTCGCAAGTTGCTAAAAAAGTGGGATTGATATAATTAATAAAATGGTTAAAAAGTCTAAAATGCCCATCATCTCAAGTTTTAATTAGATTTAATCCAACGGTTGAAAACACTTCCTATACTTCCTACACAAAACAATTTTCCTACCGGATCCTCTACCTATATATATATATATATATATATATATATATATATATATATGGTGCAAGTTGTTCAAAAGTTCATTCATCTATCAATTTTTTATCTTCCACTTGATCAAAAATGGCAAACCCAAATCCAAATCCAAATCCAATCCCGGCCCCACTAAACCGTGTGCGACCACCAATGTGGATTGTGGAGGAAGAACTCGCCTTGGTGAATAGTTATATTCATATTCAAGAGCAAGGAGATTTCTTGCGAAGCCAAAGTTTTTGGCGAGCGGTTGTCACACGATTCAATCAACAAATGGGTGATAACCATTGTCCAATTGACGCGATATATGGAAAATATTATTCTTTAAAGGCGAAGTGCACCATATTTGAGCATTTCTACGTAAATGCGGTGAACGAGAACCCGGGTTTAAACGATGATGAGTTATTGAAGTGGCTCGTAACGAATACCGAACCATACACAATAATAACTACCCAAGGCTTGAGATTTGGAGACTTATGAGATGACGATTTCTAATATAGTCGTCTTTGTACTATATACTTTATGTTTTTAAATAATGATTTGATGTTTATGGAACGTGATGTTATTTTATGTTTTTTTATGTAATGTTTATTTTAATATTGATGCAATGGATTGTTTTATAAAAAAATTACAAAAAAAAAACCCTGATAAAGTCCTCGCTCACCTTGAGCCACAACAGGATCAAGTGAGTAGGATTGACACTTTAGTCAGTGTCATATCAACGCCCAGTTGTCCTGTTTTAATAAGATAAAACATCCCCTCACTTTAAGCGACAACGAATAATCTAAACTCTTCTCTTACAATAGAACATCTATTTCTACACACAAAGTTTGACATAATCAATATTTAGTTTGTTTAAATGACAGCAGACAACATATCAATTTTTGAAAAGTGTATAATAATTAAACAAAGTTTGGGATTTTAACGTTCGCTAATAAATCCAAGTTGACATGAACCCAAAAATTGTATTAAACACATGAACTCGAACATGGCATGAATATTTACGGTTTTACATAAACACGAGACAATTAACCGACTTTTTTTCTTATACATTGTATTTTATACTATAATATTGTAAATTTAGAACTAAAAATACGAAAGTGTGTAAAACAATTCTGTTTAATTTATAAAAGTTGATGTTTTTTTTTAACTTCTAAATTATGGCATAAGATATCTAACCATGACATAAAACATAACAAAAAATAAATAAATGAGCTATAAAGGTCAATCTATGAACAAACCTATTAAGTTGAGGTGAACGTGATACATCTAACTAAATGTGATCATAAATTAGGCTCTAACATGTATAGACTAAATTCAAACACGCCAAATGTCGGAATAATGTTAGATTTTAAAAGATAAAAATTCAAGATAATCTAAAAATAAAAATAAAAAAGTCAGGATACTGTAAAAAGCTAAAATATAAAAAGTGCAAAAACCAATGCGGTGAACGTGGATCGAACACGTGACCTTCAGATCTTCAGTCTGACGCTCTCCCAACTGAGCTATCCCCGCATGTATGTTCAACTTACAATTTTTATCTATTTCTTAAACTAAGATTGGGTTCAAACACAACCAGATTTCCCTCCAAAAAGGCTCTCAATAATAATAATCATCAACACAAACAAACCAATCATTTAAATAATAATCACCAACCAGAAAATCAGGGATGTAAAAAATCAGATTCTCTCCACCGATATAGGCCACTGATTTTTACAATCCATCTATATTTATTTAGAGGTTACAAATCTCTTTTCCTATATTTTATATCTATCTATCTATCTCAACTGAATATCTTCATTATCTCAATCCCTATACAATTCCCGGACGGAATCGCCGATATCCGGAAGAGTTCTCCTCCTATTCTACTCTTTAAGGAGGTAAACCTCTTTCTTCATGTTTCCCGCCATAATTTTTATTCAAATTTTACTATCATAATATTTAGAAACGAAGGAATTTAGACGCGTTTAGATGTTTATGTTCACATTACGACTTTGACACATATTTATTTCATACCACACCATTGGTATGAAATAAATATATGTATTAAAGTCGTAAGATGGACATACTACATACGAGTCAATTAAATAATATATGATCATTATGATTATATTTTGTTATTTCGTTTAGAGTTTGTTAAATCGATTTATTCGTTTGAATGTTCAAGTTTGGATTCTAACTGTTATAAATTGTGCAGGAAAGGTTAAAATAAAATAAAATAAAATAAAATAAAAAAAGTTGGAGAAAAGGGAGTCCAAGAAGCTAACAAAAGTGACAAATTATAATATACAAAAAATGGCGTTTCCGATTTTTGATGGACATGTTATTGGCATTATATCGTGTAACCTATCACCAAGGACTCCTAATTCTAAGGTAATGCTTTAGAAACTGTTGTTGGCCTTATATGTAACAAGGATCCTCGCTAAATTTGAATAGATGTGGTTCGTCGTGTTGGTTTGATATTTGTTATGCATTTTGTGAGTTTCGGAGACAAGGAAATGAATTGCCATTTTTAAGTTGGGGGGTTTATGGATAATTAGGCGACTTAATCACATTCGGAGAAAAGGGGGAAAATTTGCTTAACAAAATGTGATTATCGACTGTAGTGCTAAATATTGCTATGTTTGGAAAGCTAGAGATGGACTGTACACCTTAGGCAAATCTCATATTGTTCCGTTCATATGAGAAATACTTTGTCATAAAGATGTCCAACTTCAAACACCACGAACACATTTTGGGCGCATTGGATAATTGCCGGTCTCTATTATGGATGTAACTTTCGTATTTTGTTTTAATAAATTACACTTAAAAAAAAAACTTTTATAAATACTTGAGTGAATTACTCAATGATGTTACAAAATTTTATAGTTATGCTAATCTTTGGGGATGTTTGACAAGGTGGTTGGAAGCTGGTAGCTGTAGCTTTTTAGATATGTTTAGTGGTTGTTTGGCAGAGTAATGAAGCTCTTAACAAATTTACAAAATGACCAAAATAGACATATCTAAATAGTATCTTGGAATGCTATTTAAGTACTTTTTTTAATATTAAAAGCTTGTATTTTTTTAAAACGCTAGTAGTAGGAGCGTTCCAATACGGAGCTTTTTCTTTTAACCAAAAAAAAACTTAAAGTTTGTTCGACCAAACAATGTTTTTTTATTCATAATAGCGTAACGATGATTTAAAAAAACATATAATATGCTGATTGATACATACGTGCGAAGTTAAAAAGATGTGATTTGTTCTTATATGCAAATGTTCTAAGATATTTGTATGTGTTTGTAATTCTTTATCGTGTCATACTGTACATGTATCTTTACATACGTTGCGCCATTTTTGAGTGGTTATGCTGCAGTTGGATGACCTCTTGGGAGATCTCGGTCTCCAGGCAACAATGTCACTATTTTGTCATGTATTATGGACAAATATTATTAAATGGTGTACATAAGGCTACTGATTTCCATTTCTTTGTTTATTTTTCACATTATACAACTCAAGGTGATGCATCACTTAGTAATGTTTTCATTATTTGATTAACAGTTTGATATATTTCAGGAAAAGAACAACGACTCACCAGCGTCGGATAATGTGAACAGTGACATCATACCATCAGCATCCATGCTAAAGCAATTGGCCATAGGTGTTGAGTAAGTTAATTTTGTTTAATTTACCTTTCTGTGCTGATTTTGTGAATGTTGTACATGTTATGATGTGCAATACACTAGTTTAAGTCCTTTGCAAAATAAATAATGTGCAGCATATATAAAAATTATTTCAGTCTTGAATTAATAATAAGACCATATTTAAGGTAAATAAACTTGTTTAGACAAACAATACTTAAGTACTGTTCTGTTATTTTTATCAACTTCAGGACCACAAAAGTTGTAAAGTCAATGAAGGATTTGATGATATTAGCAAAAGATTATTCACCAGTGAAAGAGAGATCCGGTTTAAGCTTATCGGCCATGAAGTCTTTTGTAGTTGGGGAGAAAGAAGATAAGTTTGCTGCCGAGTTTGGTTGTGATGACAAAGTAATGTCTTTTATCGATTTGCTGCTCACGGATCCAGGTAAGTACTTACTTAGCTGTTAACTTAATGGTCGTCGTAATTGCATAGAAGTTAAAGCCGTGTTTGGTTGGGTGAGATAGATTTGGTTGGAAGTTAACTATTTAGTACAAGTAACCCTTGATCACTTCCATTGTAATCCTTGCAAGATATTCGCAGAAGGATATCTATCGAGAAGGAAAAATAGATCTCGTTTGGATACGCCTGCAAGACTGACTAAATTGTCCAAAGAACTTCATGGTGCTCCTCCAGAAAGCTTTGTTCCAGAGCTTGCCGAAGCCATGGGAAGCTTAAAAACTTTGAGGAAAATGGCGTTGTTTTGGTCTAGGGTTGTTGCCGAAGTAAGTTAATCTGGTTTATCTTGTACTCAAGAACTAAGAATATATCGCGTTTAGGATATAAAAAATGGATCTTTGCAGTTGAGAAGGTTATGGTGTGAAGGAAAACATATTCCAGGCGTCCCATTAGATGACATTCCGAACTTGAATTCATGTCTGTTACATCAGCAGTTGCAAGTTATCAATTGCTGCATTTCTAGAAAACGACGGCGTGCTATTGCCACTGCATCATTAGATTCTGTTCTAAAACAAGCCAATAATATTGCTGAACTGTCACAACCTCCTGGGGATATTCTTCCAGAAAGCCATCATGTGTATGCTAGAATTAGCTCCGGGGAATTTGTGCTTCGGTTAGGAGCTGACAAACAACTTGAAAACACAACATTATTGGATACCGGTGAACCTGTCTATACCCCGGTTATGCAGGTTAGAAACATAATATGTTTATTTATGCAATTTGTAATAGTCATTTCACTTGTTCTTTTTTTGATTAAGTTAGTTTTGTTTTTCGGTTTGTAGGAATGGCCTCTGCTCACAGAAGATATCATCAAAGAAACCGAGGAATTTGTATTACGTACAGGGAGGTTGAATTTTATTCTTCATTTTTATCTTAAGAAACTCCTATATTTCAATCATAGTTGTCAAAGTGCCTAGGCGCACTCAAGGCGCATAGGCCGAGCCCGGAGCCTAGGCGCATGCCGCATAAAAAAATGAGGGTTTTTTATAATTAGACGCATAGTATAAAATGCATTTTTTTGGGATTTTAGAGATGTTTTAGGCTTGTTTAGGGCTACATTAGGATGTTTTAGGTTGTTTAGGACTTGTTCATAACTCATTTAGGATGTTTTAGAGGTTTAGGCAACTTTTAGCCTGAATTTGGCCGGAAATCAGCCTGAAAACAGCCCCGATAGTGCGCCTCAGTGCCTAGGCGCAGCGCACTTGGTGCCCTGGTTGCGCCTAGGCGCGCTTTTGACAACTATGATTTCAATACTGTTTTTATTACAATGAATTATGATTTTTCTAACAATAGTGTAATTTTTATTTGGTTAGTGTTGGTGCAGCGTGCTCTCAGCTTCTCTCCGATATGCAGGCTTTCAAGGTGGATTTTCGACCGAAAAAATGGATTCTTTTGAATTTTATTTTTATTTTTTTTAATTTTCTTTTTGCACACTGTACCTGCTTAATAACTATTTGTTGTTTTGGTTGTAATGTTATAGGCAGCAAACCCAGGATGCATATTAGAAGATTTTGTAAGGTGGCATTCACCGCCTGATTGGACAGAAGCATACGATGAAAGTAAAGAAATTACTGGTGGTGATATTTCGCCTTCTAGAGGACACCTGAGTACTCGTATGCAGAAAGAAGGTACGCCCTCTTTAACTAGATGCTTGTCGCTATGATTTGTGCAGATAATGCGGATACTCTTATGTCGGTTTTGTGATTTTAGGTAATTTATGGCGAGAACTATGGGAAACCGCAAAACCAGTACCTGCTGTTAGACAGTCTCCACTATATGAAGAGGATTTATCTGTGTATGTTGCATGATTTCGTACCTTTCATCCTGATCATACAACGATTTAAAATTTAAATAAAATTTAAAAAAAAAAAAAAACTGATGATTCTTTGTAGTGAAGGGATTCTGCATGGATTGGAGAATTTTCCGCCTTCTAGTTTGTTTGAGCAGTTGTTTCTTTCGCTTGTAAGCACTGTCAATATATCGTAACCACATTTATTACTGCGAAAAGATTCTACAAAAAAATAAAAATCATCTAAAGTTTGATGACATAAAGTGAAAATTATTGCAGCTCAGTTCAGGATGTGCAATTGCTGAGGCGAGAGTCTCGAGTAATGAATTTCTGTACAAGATGTTCAAAGAGTGCAGAGACTATATTGTCCTTGTTTGTCAAGGCAAAAGCTGGGTTGAGAAATCCGACGATATATGCCAGGTATCTTATGTAATTTAGGAGACTAGGAAGTGTTAAAAACACTTGCACTGGCTTCCGACCCATTTGACATGTCGCCTTATTTGACATAGTTTTCGTTTTAGCCAAAGTCTTAAAATTTTGCCATTTGACCATACAGCTTTAGTTGCTCTAACCTTTATTAATGGTGGCAGGTATATGAGACGATGGCCGTGATGGCATTGAACCCAGATAAGGTTATAAGGATCATGAATGCACAGTCGGATCAGACTTGTACAAAGGAGGATCCTAATAATCTCTGGAAAACACCATCAAAGAACCAAAACGACAACCCAACAACTGCGCAGTCGTCAACAATGTTTTCAAAGAAGCCATCAAAACCAATCCCCTGCTGAGAAATACGTCGGTTCTACTGAAAACGAACGTATATACCCCATAATGGAGCTACCTGGCTAGACACCATGTATATAAATATTACTATCTTATTATGATGTAAGTTTCTAAAAGTTGACAGTGCAATATTTGTGTTGATCTCAAGGTCTCTTTTATCTTTTTGATGCACGAGTGGAAGCGATAAGAAACTTCTCGACTGTAGAAAGCCCAACCCGTTTTGACCCCGAATCATTATGACCCGCTACCTGACCCACCCATTTTGTCATCTCTGTTACCCAGTGTACAATGAAAGATTTTGACCCACAGGTCCGCCAATCAGGGACGAAGGATATATAGGGCCAGGGGTGGCCTTCCCCCCCCCCCCCCCTGTTTTTTTACGCAGTAGTAGAAATTTGTGATTTTCATAGGTAAATTGAGTCCGGGTTGAGTCTGGCCCCGCCGATTTGTCACTACCGATCGAAAAAAATTGAGCCCCCCCCCCCCCCCCCCCCCCCCCCCCTCTTCAAGAACCAAGCTTCGCCCCTACCACCAATGCCACCAGCAAAAGCCATTCCAAAAACCTTACCACTGCCTACTATGTTACATGCTAAAAAACAGAAGTAAAACCAGAGAATGATTGTGTAATGATTATTGTATTACAATTGACTACCATCTATATTATGTTAATTACAATATGGTTTAATAACGCTGGAAACCTGTATATTTATATATGAAGGATCAAAACTATTCCCAAAAAGTAGAATGTGCCTTTATAAACCTATTGCTTTTGGAAACTACACAGAAACTCGGTTCAATCAAAATATTAGCAGCTCCTCTAGCAACTGCAGCAGAAATATTAGCTCCTCTAGCATCTGCAAAATTATCAAGTATATCATCAGCTCCTGTAGCAACTGCAGCAGAAATATTAGCAGCTGCAGATGTAGCAGCACTAGTGTAACGAGTAGCGAGAGAAACTAGTTACTAACAAATCAGTCACCTCGTTGACTAATTTGTCTGCTGCAGCTGTGCAACGACAGTCGACAGCTGCAGCAGCAGCAGCTTCATTAGACTTAGCAACATACCCACCCATAGCATTCGCAAGATCGTGGGATATGCCATCCAATCTTTATGATTCTTCCATCATATCCAAGAGACGTCTCCTCGTCTGCAACAAGCTTTCAACAGCTAGTAATGCTGGTGGTGCAAATCAAAAGGCTTAGAAAAATTGCACAAACATCAAAAGCTTATGAACCATTGTGACTTAATGTTGTAGTGATTACATGCAATGCAAGGAGTGATAGTTAAATCACATGTACTTCCATAGCCTTGTCCATGGGCGTAGCTCTTAAGGGGCGGGGAGGGGCGGCCGATCCCCTCAAATTGTCCCGTCACGTCACCAAAATATCCCCCCCCCCCCCCCCCTCAAAAAAAAAAAAAAAAAAAAAAAAAGACAAGAAGAGGACTGCATAAATAGGGATGAGCATACAAGGCCGAATACCGATCCCGTCCCAGCCCGATCTCAATACCGTACCGAACCGAGGGGTTTCGGGATTGGTATCGGTACCCATATTTATGGATTTTCAGTTTCGGTATTATCGGTATCGGTACGGGATCGGTATGGCATCGGTATTTTACGGTAAAATACCGATACCATACCGTACCGTACCGATACCGTACTGTATGTGTTCGGTATCGGTATCGGTATTGGTTTTTTAGACTTTTTGGTATCGGTATTGTTGGGATCGGTATCGGTTCGGTACCGATACCGTCCCGAGCTCATCCCTATGCATAAGAGTGTGGTGGTCATCCTCCACTCCTATTGATCCAAATTATTATTTTTTCAATTCTAAATTATATAAAAGTATGTAAATAAAATAAATTAAATAATACACCTAAAATTTTAAAGCGTCACATAACATAAAAATAGTAGACATTGCAAATAAAAAAAACGACATCTAAAATTTAAAAAAAAAAACCGAAACTAAAAACACATCTAGTCTAAAACAAACCGACTACCAAACTCAAAGGGGGCCCCACAAAAATTTCGACCAATCAAAAGGACCGTCTAGCTCGTCCAAATTTGGATGATGAAGACGGGGCGGCCCGTCCGGGCGTTGTATGACGAAGCAAGACGGGCTGTACGATACGTGGACGACCACCGTACCACATAGTCTAATGACACATCAAAGCTTACATATATTGATGCATATGTTCAAATCTCTTTTTTGACACTTGACTGGGCTAAGACTGTTATGGGCCTCCTTTTCCTTACTTGGGTCTGAAACTAGAGGGATCCAAACATTTTAAATTAAAGGTTGCGGTTACAAATTTGTTTTGGGCATTCTATAAAAATCATTTAAAATAACTAGTAGGTAGCCCGCGCGTTGCAGCGGGGTCGTAAATTTTGTAACCGGTATGTGCCTTCGTTAATATTCAAGTCTAAGGATCAACAACTCCACTACAAACGACACAACAATATCCTTAACATGTTTTTTTTTTTTTTTATAAAATGAGAAAAAGAATTCGCTTAAATTTGGTTCAATGCCCTAACCAGGACTGGATAAGCCCCGGTTACTGGTCTGCCCGGATCAACAAGCAAGAACTTCAACATGCTTAGTTTTTATTGAGTGGGTTAACCTAGGGTCTTTATTCTCTTTAGTTCTCCATGTACATTTTGACTTTTTGGTCAAACTTGTTATTGGTATCAATTTTGTGAAGGTATCAAAATTTTCTTGCATAACAAAAAGATTGTTACACATTACACATTGTTAAGATGAATAATACTTTGCTTGACTGCATTAAATTGGCACCCATTTTTAAACTGTATATTAGTTTGATTGACCAAAAGAGAGTCAAAGTTTATCTTTATATTGAGAATAAGTGTACCTGTGTAGATTCAATATCAAGAATCCTTTGAACACCATCTATAGCTTTCCCTCCAGCTTGTTCCACCAAATAACTCATTGGTGCACATTCATACAATAACCTCAAATTCCCATTTTTCGCCTTAGCATTATCAGGGTTCCCATAGATGCCACCATAAAGCAACATTCTGTGTATTTCACCAACAAGACACCCGATGTATCGCCCAGAGTACGGTTTTCCAGTAGGCCCACCAGGTTTCCTTAAATGATCAAGGTAATTCTGTAATTTAGGATCAAAAAGATCATAACCAATTAGCTTTTCTTCTACAATTCTCCATTTGTGTGCAGGAACTATCTCTATATCTCCCACACAACCTGCAAATTGACAGCATTTTGTTTTGTTATATTTTTTAAGGTTAAAATTTTATATGAAGAGATAAAAAAGATGCAGTACTATATATTTACATGTATCGTGTGAAGTTTATCTGAATTCACAATATTCAGAACAACTTTGCAGCAATACATGTATCGTGTGAAGTTCATCCATGTCGCATTTCTTATCCCAAAGGATCCTCTCAAGCCATAAACGCATCTGTGAAGTTACTAATACTGAACATTATGACGCAATACATTGTAGAATTAAATATTGTAAAAGAAAAAGCTTGCCCAATTTGGCCTGTATACATATAAAGCGACCGCTTTAAGTGGCAAATAAATTAAGAAAAAAGATTTTGATATAAAGAAAATGGGTCAAAAGGGTTGGACTTCAGTTTGGTAAAATGTCATCCAAAGTACATTCAAATGGTTAAACCCCAGTTTTTTTTTCAAAATAACCCAAGAATAAAGGTTAACCCAAATCGACCCATAACTTCGGATATTCAAATATAAAGTTTAAATCATCCCAAACTGATAGACTTGGTATAATGCACACACATACACACACTTTAACACAAGCAAATTGGCTATAAATGATTGCTATAAATGTGCTAATTTATCACTTAACATATTGGACCTGTAGTTAATAATAACATTGGGCTTAGGAATTGAAATAATAACTTTTAATTGACTAACATAAACTATGAGCTCATTATTTCTTGAACAGGCATCCCGATATCTACGAATGGGAAGCATTGACATTGGGCGGAAATTTGATTGGTCAGGCTGATGCATATCACAAGCCATCCCAGGCTCCAAGTTACCTCGTGCCTGATCATACGACTCCGTATTTGGAAAGAAAAATAAACACCAACAGTAACTTTTAAGGAAGTAATCATCCAAAGCTGCCCATCACTTTTGAGATTATGTTTCATTGTTCAAGGAACTAAAGAGCAGCTAACCTTATATTTTTCATTTACTTGTTGAGTATGCAAAACAGGATCATCCACCCAAAACACCATAACTACAATGACAAGCACAAAAACAAACATATACACACACACATATACATAAAAAACCAAAACCTTGACAACAGTGGCGAAGCTTGGTTCTCAAATCGGTGGAGGCCGGACTCAATTTTTTTCGATCGGTAGTGGCCGGGAGATCAAATCGGTGGGGCCGGACTCAACCCGGACTCAATTTACCTACGAGAATCGCAAAATTCCACCACTGCGCTAAAAATTGGTGGGGCCGGACTCAATCTTTTTTGATCGGTAGTGGCCGGAGATCAAATCGGGGGGGCCGTACTCAACTCGGACTCAATTTACCTACAAAAATTGCAAAATTCCACCACTGCGCTAAAAATTGGTGGGGTTGGGGCCCCCTCGGCCCTAGCAACCTTTGCCTCTGCTTGACAACATAAGCACACACCTAAGTCAGAATTAGGTGATTCTAAAAGGTAGAAGATAGACAAGTGTATTTATATATGTATGTATAAATAAGGGAACAATAATATATAAACACAATAGTCATGCCTATGTAGTCAAGGACGAGCCAGAGAAACCAAAACAAGTCTAGTTTTATTTTTTTCAATATTTTTACCAAAATTACAACTTCCATGATCATGTGACAGTATAGCAGGTAACTTTTACCGGTTGTTTTGAGCCTAATGTGAACTTTTGAGAACGAATATTGACTTTGTAGTTCCAATATCAATGGCAACTCCTGCCTAAGCAGTTAATATCACCGATATATCCCTATAGCGGTCCGATATATCGGTTATCGGTCATCAACCGATATATTGATACCGATATTTTGACCGATATTTTCTACCGATATTATCGGTGATATTGGCCGATATTTGACCGATATCTTACCGATATTTGACCGATATATCACCAATATTCCCGATATCGGTATCTTTCTTATTAGTTCTTCTATTTGTCTTGCTTCTTATTGATGTTGTTAGTGTTTTAAGTCTTAATTGTTAATTGTCAGTGTTAAATATTAGTGTTTAAAGTCTTAATAAGTTCCTACTTGCTACAACTGTTATTGTTTTGCATGTTGCAAGAGGTCAATTTGTTAATTGTAGGAGATTATATTTAATTGTTAGTGTTAAACCTCTATGTATATATGGATTTTGCATGATATAAAATTACCGATATCCCACCGATATCTCACCGCGAAAACCGATATATCAAATATCAACTGCTTAGACTCCTGCTAGTATTTTTAACATGGTCCCCGTATATGTTATCACAAAACATTAGCTTACCACAAAAATTAGAACACCTTAGCCTCATTTAGATCCATTAATGAAACGTCAAAAGTTTACCCACCCTACCTATTATTTTCAACAAAAAAAATATTTCTTTTTCATCTTGTTATCAAAAGCCATGTAGAAGTGTATAATAAAATATCAACTTACCATGAAGATGAAAATCTTGATGGAACTAACTATAGTGAATCCTAAAAAAAACTTTCCATCTTTAACAGACAAGTGAATGTTTGAAGTTTGAACAATCTAAAATGAGGAAACTATAGATCCTAGTATTGATCAATATAATAAGTAAATGTGGACTTACAAAAAATAATATATATCATTTTTTGGCACCCAGGCTTGAAGGAGTTGATATAAAATGAACTTGTAGCAACAATAGATTTCTCCTTGTCTAGCTGGCATATACTCCCTCTATACCAATCTGCTCTGTAAGCAAGTGAATCATGTTTGTTATATGTTTCCACCACTTCAACTTCATTTCCATTGACTTTAACAATAGCAAATCCATTGTGCATACAAGCTACCAAAAATCAATCCAGGAAAACCATAATGGTTCTTGATTATAACAAAACCATAAGCCACGAAAACCACTTGCATTATAGTAGCCAGTGCGGATCTAGGAATTTTTTTCACTGGGTTCCTTTTTAAATGCTCTAATTTCATATGACCGAACATAAAAAAATCCGGGTCGTTACATGGGTTCGGGTCGGGTCGTTTTAGGGGTTCGGTCGTTTTAGGGGTTCGAGTTGATTTAGGTTTCAACATGTTATAATTGAACATCCCTAATACGATAATACGATAATAACCAAAACTATAACTAATACGATAATAACCATCAAGACTCAGACAACTTCAATCCTTCACCATATTATCAAATACAAATTAACCTACACAGTATATTAAAGTTTCTTCACATATTAAAAACAATAAAATAAAATGAGCAAGAAGTGCAAGTATTATCCTCAAAGGTAATGGACACATCAGTAATTCCTATTAAAAAAAATTTCATATAAGGGATGTGGTGCAGATTATTGTAAAAAGAATTGAAAATAAGAAAATGATATGAGTCATTGTTGAGGATTGAAGAAGAATCAGTGTTGGTGTTGTGTGAAAAGGATATGTGGTGTGTATTATATGAAACCTAATGCAAATGAAAAAAAGAGTATAAAAAAGGACGGAGAATAAACTAGAATGCATTACAAGGGATTCGAACCAGCCATCTCCTGGTTTAAAAGTGCGCTCGCAACCACTAGACCGTTTCACTAATTTTGTTATGTGTTCCTTTCCTAATTTATTTATGGGTTCCTTATAATTTTTTTACATAGGTTAACACTAAAATTTCCAAACCGACTGGGTTCCTAGGAACCCCTCACATAAGGCTAGATCCGCCCATGATAGTAGCAAACATTGATGGAACTTTGCAATCACAAAAGCAGTTATCAACGATTAAAACCAATCACCATATAAGTAACAGAAACTATACAGAAATGAAAAAAGAATTGATATAAAACTTACAGATCTTGTTGAAGGCAATAATATCACAACTCTGAACGTACTCGTTAATTGGTTCCAGAGTAAGTGCTCTTCCACGGTAGAGGTAGAGAGTACCATGGAGTAATCAACCCAACAACACCAATAGGTTCCCTAATGACATGGCATTTAAAGGTATCCATTGGAAGATAAATTAGCTGGTTATATGCTTCATTAAGTGGTTTTTCCACAATCAATGGTATTTGTAAAAAAAAAAAAAAAAAAAAAAAAAAGTAAAAATAAGTACCTCTCCAAATCTTGTCAAATAGTAATCACACAAATTATTATCATTAGCTTCTTTAGCCACAACCGCACCAAGAGCATATACACCAACCAACCTACATAACCACCAAACAGTAAAGAAACGAGATGAATGGTTGAGTTAATACCTGCTATGGTGCCTCGATGAGATTGATTTTCGATTGAAGGGTTTCCTGGGCATTAACATAGGTCGAAATCGAGTATGATCAGACAGGTTTCTCCTATGACAATAACTTTCTGGTTTGATTATGATGAGTGGGTAACTGAAGAATGCTTCAATTGCTAGTACCTTTAATTAGAAGAGGGAATTGAAACAGATGTCGTTTAGTATGGTTTAGAGGGTATGAATGGAATCAATTTTAGGTTTTAACTAAAACTAGTATTAAGCCCCCGCGCGTTACGGCGGGGGTGTAAAATCATGCCAAGTAGCACTAATGCCACACCACCACCAGCGACCACTAACACCAAAAAGTTCATAAAAGTACAATAAATAAAAAAGGAAAATAACACCGAATGAAAAAAGGCGTAAAATCTTAGAACCACGCACGCTCGTTGTGACGTGTTAATGCCAAAGGCGTAAAATCGATGAATTTTAATAACTATGGTTAAAAGTGAAGTAGCTAAGTCGGTCTTGGACCCGCACATTGCGACGAACTTGTTATAACTCGCAAAATTTAGAACGGAACTTAAAACGAAAAAATCGCGTAAGATGAAAATTATATGGGACCAAAGTTGAAAGATAAAAAGTGTTATGGTTAAATTGTAAAAGATGAAAAATCTTAGCGTTAAAAGTAAAAAAAATGAGAAGTTTTGGTTAGAAGTGGAAAATCAAAATTGTTAGTGTTAAATTGTAAAAGATGAAAATGTTTGTGTTAAAAGTAAAAAAGAAAAACATTTGGGCTAAAAGTGTAACATCAATTTTTTTTTTTTTTTTGAAAAACCCCCTAAGCATAGGGTACAACCCCTCTAAGCACAAAAGTTTTGGTAATTAGAGTAATACCGAAACCGGAATTGGAATCGGTTCCTTCAATACCTGGTCAAAGTAATTACCGACCCTACCCGAACCGGTTCGCATAGGGTACAACCCCTCTAAGCACAAAAGCTTTGGTAATTAGAGTATTACCGGAACTGGAATCGGTTCCTTCAATACCTGGTCAAAGTAATTCCCGACCCTACCGGAACCGGTTCCATACCCGAAACCAGGTATTAGAAAAACCCGGTTTGCACCTCTAGTGGTAGGACCATTGGAGTATGTAGACCAATAAGAAATCACATTGAGTTGTTTATTAAACTCCCAATGCATGGAGTATAACCCCTCAATGCATAAAAGCTTTGCTAATTAGATTATTTTGAATGGAAAAATAGACGTAAAAGCGCTAAACCACATGCGCCTTACTGCGTGTTAACTCGCAAAATTTAAACCGAAACGAAAAATATAAAATATGAAAAGCATTAGGAACTAAAGTTGAAAGTGAAAAAAAGTTGGGGTTAAATTGTAAAATATACAAAACTTTGGGTTAAAAGTATAAAAAATAAAGATAAAAAATAAAAAGGAATTATAAATTAGTGGGTATAACCTACAAAACTATAAGTACAAACATCTTATGCCAAACACCTATAAAGCATAAGATACAATCAAGCATTGCACAAATGCTTTGGTTTTTAGTATTATATAAATGTCTATATAAATTTACCACATTACCCTTTCAAGTGTCTTAATTGTCACACTTGTACCTATTATACCCTTATGAATTAAGCTTAAATATGTTGTACATGTTGCTTGTTAAGTAGACGGCTATGAAAATTACTAAAGGGTACATCACTCCTCCTTAATAAGATAATATAGATTTATTTAACAGCAACTCTTTTACACCTACACCACCTATCAATCTCCATATGTAGAAATTTGTACTCATATCACTTGTAAGAATCTCACCAACCATTAGGCCATGGGCAATCATTTAACTTAATAGGGTGCAACGACCCCTACCCGTCTATGTAAGCTACCATAAGTATAGTTTTAAACAAATGTATAACCATTGATGTTGTAGGGTACTCAATTGGGTCAAGCCCAATAGCCCAAGAAACCAAAATCATTAAATGTAAGAGTGGGTCAAGCCCAAGCCCAACAAGGAAGCCCATTAGGGTTTTACCCATCCCCACTCTATAAATAGAGGGGCAAAGCATGCCATACAACTCAGATTGGTCTAAGCACAAGACCTCTCTCACTCTCTCTCTCTCTCTAAAACTCTCTCTAGAGTTATTCTCTCTAATAAGACTTTCAGCAGCAGCAGGCTGAAGCCTTCGAGCTGCTGATATGCATTCTTAACAATCTACAACCATGCTGATTCCACATCCAAGCCGGCTCTAACAGCCACTACATGCGGAATCACGCTCTGTTATTCGCAAGTCTCAGCCTTCATCAGGCTTACGTGGTTGGTCCCTAGTTGTAACTTGGGATCAAGAGTTCTTTTCTTCAACATCATGCTCTTATTCTTTATGTCTTCTTAAGTTAACCAATAATAACAACATTCTGACTTTGGGTTGATCCCAAATCAGAATCATAACAACTAAAATATCAAAACTCTTGAACCTCCCATCTACGTTTGCAACGTAGAGGGACACCACGACTTGCGTTTGGTAAACTGAAACCCTTTAACCCTTTTACCTCTTCTGACGAGTTCTTTCATGCTGCTGGTCTAACCCTTTAAGCAGCAGACGAGGTCAGAAGCCTGACGACCTTGGAACGTTCAGACCCTCTCCGGACATATATTTGTTGTAGCAACAAGTTGGCGCCCACCGTGGGGCCGTGCTACTTAGAAATGAAAATCTCTTTGTAGTTCGGCTCCGTCGATCTATTTTCTAAGTTCTCTCTATGTTTGGAGAAAATGTTCCCAAGATTGTCACTTCTACACCTCCTACACGTGATGGCAAGATTTGTGGTAACTACTTCTGTGACTACATCCTTCTCACCATGAGATATATAAAACTTTCTTTGCTTAAAAAAAAAAAAAAAAAAAAAAAAAAAAAAAAAAAAAAGGTTTACTAGTCTTTTTGATATATTCCCAATACATTTTCCTAATACGTTTTCCTCAGACATTTTTCAACTGTTACAAAAGTAATATTGGATAGGTTAACAATCTTGGGAAAGTAAATTCACACAAAAAGACAAAAACACATGTTTTTATCCAATGGACAAAAGCATGGAACCCTTTAACCTTACTGTGCACAGAGCATCTTGCTTTTACCCAGCGGATAAACGTCTGAACCCTTTAACCTGACCGTGCACAGAGCATCTTGCTTTTAACCAGCGGATAAACGTCTGAACCCTTTAACCTGACTGTGCACAGAGCATCTTGCTTTTACCCAGCGGATAAACGTCTGAACCCTTTAACCTTACTGTGCACAGAGCATCTTGCTTTTACCCAACGGATAAACGTCTGAACCTTTCAACCTTACTGTGCACAGAGCATCTTTCAGCTTTTCAGAGTAGGTTTATAGGTCTAATGTACACAGCTTTATAGCTTACTGACCTACTACAGCCTTTTAAGCTTTCAAGCTACTGTTCAGCTTTGCAGGTGCATAGATCTACTATACATCAAAATTTTTAACGTTTTCAGATTATGCATACCATACATTGCTCCTTGAAGCTTTATAGACGTTTAACACAATGTCCAACGAAGTTTTCTAGCCTTCAAGGCTACTGGTCACAAAATCTCCACAACCTTTTAAGCTACTGTTCTATGAAGCTTTAAAGCCTTGTAGGCTATTGATCATCAAAGCCTTAAGCCTTTTAGGCTACTACTCATCAAAGCTTTCAAGCCTTTTAGGCTACTGATCATCAAAGCCCTTAAGCCTTTTAGGCTACTGACCATCAAAGCCTTCAAGCCTTGTAGGTCACTACTCATCAAAGCCTTCAAGCCTTGTAGGTTACTACTCATCAAAGCCTTCAAGCCTTGTAGGTTACTACTCATCAAAGCCTTCAAGCCTTTTAGATTACTACTCATCGAAGCCTTAAATCCTTTCAGGCTAGTGACCATCGAAGCCTTAAACCCTTTCAGGCTAGTGACCATCGAAGCCTTAAATCCTTTCAGGCTAGTGACCATCGAAGCCTTAAACCCTTTCAGGCTAGTGACCATCGAAGCCTTAAACCCTTTCAGGCTAGTGACCATCGAAGCCTTAAATCCTTTCAGGTTATTGCCCATCGAAGCCTTCAAGCCTTTCAGGCTACTGTTCTTTAAAGCCTTCCAGGCTATTGCTCACTCAAGCTTTAAAGTCATTTCGGCTACTAACCATGGAAGCTTTAAAGCCTTCCAAACTACTATTCCCTAAAGCCTTATAACCTTTTAGGCTATTCAAGCTTTAAAGCCATTTAAACCATTGTCTATTAAAGGTTTCTAATACCTTACAGCCTATAAGGCTACTCCAGCGGAAGCTCCAAAGACGTTAAGCTATCATTCATCAAAGCTTCACAGCCTTTTGGCCAAGCATCCAATGAAGTGTTTAACCTTTTTAGGCTATTTTCATGGAAGTTTTATGTCAATTCTGACCGCTAACTCTTGAAACTTTATAGTCTTAAAAAGTCGCTACTTATAAAAGGTTTACAACCTTTTAGGCTACGGGATTCATTAAAGCCTTATAGCTTTTTAGACCACCGTACGTTGAAGCTTCACAACAATTTAGCTTCACAACGTTCAAATCAATCATTCGCGAAGCTTTGCTATTACCAGCTTCAACTTCTAAACAGCTTCAAAAGCTACAAAGCAAACACATTTCCTAACCAATAGCCACAAATACATTTATGATGCAAACATTGCAACATTATTTTAAGACTAACATAAGGAAATGTCAAAATAAACATATATGGTTCAACACATCAACTTATGAATCTTTAAATCGCCAATGTCGCAAGCTTTCAAACAAGCTTCTATAGATCCGAAATGACAACAACTTCAATCAAGAAGTTATATCTCGCAAGCAAAAGAATCAAATAAACCAGTAAAACGCGCCTCTAGTCACAAACACCTTTTACCAAGGGCTGATACGAGTAAGCTGACATGCTTAAATAAAGCAACCCCCGAAGCAAATAAGCATATCAGCTCAGAGGGTTAAAGGATAATAGGGCAAAAGGCTTCCCCTAACAGCAACCTATATAGCAACATATCTTCGAAAAAGGAATAAAGAGGTAAGATGTATAACAACACTTTGATATCAGTCAGAATCACTCATCACCACGTCATGACCACTTCTGACTGGGGGGATGGTGGCTCGTGTGGACAAACCCACATTCGAAAGAAGTCAAGAATCAAAGAAGCAAAACAGTTACGCACGTCAACTTATTTACTCAAACGCTGAGATACCTTCAAGCATCTTACCACAGCAAAGAAACACGATAACTCAAAACAACAACCTAGCTACTTTTCTTTCGCAGAAGCTAAGAAGCTTAAAGGCTTACTATATTGGGTCAACATTATTCAAGGAAAGGCGAACCTCTTATCAAGACTAACCTTGTGTTCAAACAACCTAACGTCTCAATGGGACACGCATGCCACCTAAAGCATATGCTTTTCTCCCCTTGAAAAGATAAACAACTCAAGGAAGAAAAAGTCTCCCCATGCCAACAAGTCCACTTCAAAGGAATGAAAGAAGAGATCATTGTGTACACAAATCAATACCTCCCATACATCCTCCTTAACACCGCTTTAGCTACAATGAGTCAACAAAGGTAACCACTTTCTTCAATTAGTGAACAAAGTTAGAATTGTTCATCCAAAAGGCTATAAACCGCAAAGGTCATTAAAAACTCTAACAAACACAAGAAGTTTTAAGCTTTATAGGTCCTCACAAACTGTAACCTCAGAAGCTTAGAAGGTTTAAACCTCACTGGTCTCCATAAGCCATGACCTCAGAAGCTTAGAAGGTTTAAACGTCACTCGTCTCCATAAGCGATGACCTCCAATGCTTAGAAGGTTTAAGCCTCACAGGTCCTCATAAGCTATAACCTCCAATGCTTAGAAGGTTATGGACTTCAAGGGTTATCACCCCGGAAGCCAGGAAGATTATAAGCTTCACAACATATCACCTCTTTTGACTACGAAAGCTCGACAACAAGTCAAACTCGTTACCAACACAAGTTTTATACCTCAAGGATGACAAAAGTCAAAATACATCACATGTTCATGATAACATTGGTAGACTTGACATGATTTTTACATAAACTCCTCCGAACATGTCATTAAAAGCTTCAAATACTTAGAAGTTTCAAAATAGTTCAGAACTTCAAAATAAACAAAACAAGCTTAACAGCTTAAAAGCTTCAAAAAGACATTAAAAGAAGATCAAAAGCTTAAACGCTTCAACTACCACATGCTTAAAAGCTTACAAGCTTCAAATACAACAACTGAAGCTCCGAAATTTAGAAGTTTCATATACGAAAACTGAGGCTTACAAGCTTGAAGGCTATACAATAAGCATAGGAGGACAAATAAGCTATACATGTCATGACTTCTGCTCTAAAGCTGAAACGGATACAAGCATCTTGCTAATATGCAACAACTTATCAATCCTTGAACAAAAACCACGGTTAGAACAAGGCATACGTCTGCCTCCAGTATGAACACCACTTCTCGCAATTCAAAAAGCAAAAGAATGACTTAACTAAAGGAAGAAGCTATCAAACTAGCTATAAGTGAAAGTGTCCTTGTAACAAACAAGTCCAATTCTAAGAGCTCCCAATGATGCGCGGTTGCAGGCATCATGTTTATTTGCCAGCTTTGTATATTTTTGAGTCGATTAGATAATATTTTTATTAGTTTTAGGTCTGTACTCTATTATTTTAGTATTGTATATATTTTATTACTTTTTGGTTGTTTTTACTATTAATTTATTTATTTTATATTTTTGGTAGGTGATCGCATAAAGCGGGGCTAAAACAGTACAAATTATATTCAAGATCCGAACACCCGAGTTAAGAGCACGGGGTCATAATACCATTTATAATAATAATAATAATAATAATAATAATAATAATAATAATAATAATAATAATAATAATAATAGGCCTAAAGGCCACGTGAGAAAATGGATAGAAAAGTGGAAGTAGGGTATTGAAATATTAAGGAGAATTGGACGGCGCACGAGAGGATTTTAGAGATTGCAATTGTTATTTCTTGGACAGGGGAGGTGCGACGCAAGTTTAGAGAAAAAAAAAGAGAGGGATCTAACTTTTGAAGACTCAAGCTCCATGGCCATGAGTGGCTAATCCCTTTGTATCGCACTGGGATGTAAACTTTTGAAGATCTAGGGTTAGCAATTGGGTATTGTTCTTAAACTATTGATTGTGTTTTTATGTGTTTGAATTAACTGTGTTGAATTGTGATTAACCTTATGTTGAACTCATTTTAGTTAATTGATCTTGTGCCAATTTCTAATGATATGAACATGGTTCCTTGCTTTAACACAACCATAGGATTGTATGTTCTAGGTAATGAAGTGTAGTTTATTCTATTTCTCATATTGATAAAACTTGACACCTAAGCCTATTGAGCAATCACTCCGTTAACACCAATCACATTACCATTGTTTACCCATTTGTGAAATCCATAGTATTCAATTGTTGAAACCCTAGTGTGATCTTTTTAATTAACTTGTTTACAAACATCATTACTTTTTATTCTTATAATTTCAATTTAAGTCTTAGTATAATAAACAAAAACTTTCCAATCAAATCTTAAATGAACAAAGCACAAGCTTCATAATTTTTCTAGCATCTTCATAAATAATACCGTTTAATCAACTAAGCAATATTCAATAACCACACGCTCCTTGGATTGATACCCTATTTACCCTATCTACCTAGGTTAATTAGGTTTTGCATGACCCGTGACGACCGCTCATCACCCAACTAGGTGAACCACCTATAATAACACTTGTCTTCTACTAAGGCTCTAGCATGAACAAAAATATACCAACAAAGATTATCCAAAGCAACTTGCTCAATCGTCGAAGCTCTTGCTAAAACATCAATGCTTCTCACTCACACTAAGCGCAAACGCTTGCCCAAAAAATCTCCATCAAAAGAATGTTACCCAAGCTAAACATGAATACAAATTTTGAAGCTTCTAAGCCTTCAACCATCTCTGGAGATTTAGCAACTACAAAGACTACAAAGTCAAGATAAGCTAACCCAAACCAACCTGAGAAGCAAGGCTACAAAATAGCCGTAGTAAAAAGGATCAAACCCCATAGAAGCATAAAACTAGAAACGTAGAAGCATTGAAGCATCCTGCTATACATAAAAGAAGATTAAGGACGAATCAAACCGCAATGCTAAGGCGTTGAAGCTGTTGGCAAAATAACAAAGCAAGCTACTTCGCAACCAAAGTAGATTTGTTAAAACACCAACACCTTGCCAAAGCACTTTACTACAACACATGAGTGTCTTCCTAAAAGACAGCTTACTTGTTACAAAAACAAAACCTTGGAAAGCTTGGTCCAAAATAGGAAGGACGACACATTGTGCTCGAAACTCATAACGGTGATTCCTACAAGCTCAATCAACCAAGAAGGAAAGAAAGTCCTAAGACATTGGGATGACAATCACCTTAAAAGGTTCAACGTAACCACAAACGGCCAAGAGATTTCTACCACTTCTTTGTGTAAACATTCAGTTATCATAAAATAAATAAATCATAGCATTTTCCATCAAGATTTGTCTTTCTATCCTATAATCAGGTTGAGAACCTAGCAAGAAACTCCATGGCAAGGGCCATGTAAGGGGATGAGCTCCCAGGCCATTTCGCTCAATAGGTTCGAGGGATAAACGGACCTATATAAGGGGTGAGTTCCTAAATCAATCCAACTCCATGAGATAAACAAAAAAACACTTTTATAAATCTCATTGACAGGCTTGAACAACCTACACCAAACGTTCCTTAAGTTTAGAAAACAAACTTACGAAAACATATTAAAACACTTACGTAAGTGTATATAGGATAGATGGTGACATGTTTGCCTAGACTACCTTAAGGATGAATGACTGCAGCATTCAACCTTTGAAGGTGCTACCGGTAAAACATTTCCCAACAAATACAAAGACAAAACATCCAAACATGCAAGCATCCGAACATGCAAACATGCAAGCATCCACAATCACAAAATACACTAAGGTACAATTCAAAAGTGAAACAATCTCACTAGGCCATACACAAAACAACGTACATGAAAGTTAACATAAATGGCCATGATCGGTCACCATTCATCACATGTCAAGCCCAAAAAGCTTGAAAGGTTCATAATACCACAACCACATATTAATGATCTAGCCATACAAGGCTAACACCAAATGGAACCCTACAAGGTTTCCCAAACAACACAACGATTGATGCTTTACCAAAATGGCGCTAAACATTCTCGTGTCAAACATCGTCCATTATCACAAAGAAATATTGTTGCAACTAATGCAAAAAGAAACAAATCAATAGATTTGGACACTTAGTCATGTCAACAAAAGAAGCTCAACTTCATACGAACGAAGCTTATAGACATGCTCTATATATCAAGCTTTGAGCGAAGGAAGCTCATATCAATCTTTGAACGAAAGAAGCTTACAAGCATAAATCATACGTCAAGTTTCGCATCAAAGAAGCTCGCTAGCAAGGTCATACACTCAACTTCCTATGAAAAAAGCTTGTGAATGAGAATCAAAAGCAAAGGTTCGTAAACAAAGAAATTCGCTATTTGACCTTGTTTGCTTCTGCTTACTTGATTCCATATCTTGTATCATAAGAAAGCTTTTATCACAAAACTTTGACAGCACAAAGAGTTAGGCTAGTGATGAATTTTATCAATAAGCTTAAAGGATGAAATCCACAAGCTTTTCAGCTATCAAGCCAAACTTCTTTGCTTAAAGGACGAAATCTATATGCTTTAGTCAACAAAAACAATAACTTTGCTTAAAGCCTTCGAAGCTTAGAACACATACCAGCTTTTATCAAGTCAGGTCACGGCAAGTTAACCTTCAAGGCAATGTACTTCACCTTCATGTGCAAGAAGCCCTCCTTCGTACACATGCGACCTTCCTTCTGTCACATGAAGCTCATTTGCTATCTAGCTTAGAAATCGACCATTCGGTCAATATAATAATCCACCATATCTCGGATTAACTTCTCGACATTTGTTCAAAAACGTGACTTGCTAAAAACCTCTGTAAGTGCACCTAGCTACAATCATCTAGTGATACTTATCTACCTTGTTGATGGTTACAAGCATTTAAACTGCCATAGTCATTTGATAAATGAACCATCTCCTAAAGGCTTGTGCCCAAAATAAAGATATTTCCAAAAAATATTTTACAAAATTATGGGAATATCGTCCAAAGGAGCATACATGTCGGATATAGATGGTTTTAATCACACAACTCGAGATAACTTCGCCAATACAACAAACAAGCTTAGAAAATTAAGCTCAAAAGGCGAAAACTTAAAAGGTCAATAGCCGATATGCTGAAGCTAATACAAGCTAACAAGGAAAGAAGCAAGTAATGGAGAAATATCCAGCTCCATAGCTTCCATCCAAATAAGGGCTTAGCAAGCTGCAAAGCTTATCAGCTTAAATCCTTATAAGCTTTCAAGCTCCATAACTTCCATCCAAATAGGGGCTTAGAAAGCTGCAAAGCTTATCAGCTTAAATCCTTATAAGCTTTCAAGCGCATCAGTTGCTTCCACCAAACTAAGGGCTTATCAGCTTAAATGCCAATAAGCTTTCAAGCTCATCAGCTCAAACCCCCTAATAAGCTTTCAAGATCATCAACTTAAACAAGTTTCAATTTTATCGGTTTAAACCGATAACACATTATGCTAAGGTTTGTTTGTTGATATTTATCCTACCTACACGAAGGTCTCTACAAATAAACACTCACCAAAACAACAAAAGTTGGAAGAAAGCGCAAAGATAATGAATAGTTTGAGTCTAGTATAATGTACATACATATATACATTAAACTAGACTGGGGGGCTGATGTTGTAGGGTACTCAATTGGGTCAAGCCCAATAGCCCAAGAAACCAAAATCATTAAATGTAAGAGTGGGTCAAGCCCAAGCCCAACAAGGAAGCCCATTAGGGTTTTACCCATCCCCACTCTATAAATAGAGGGGCAAAGCATGCCATACAACTCAGATTGGTCTAAGCACAAGACCTCTCTCACACTCTCTCTAAAACTCTCTCTAGAGTTATTCTCTCTAATAAGACTTTCAGCAGCAGCAGGCTGAAGCCTTGAAGCCTTCGAGCTGCTGATATGCATTCTTAACAATCTACAACCATGTTGATTCCACATCCAAGCCGGCTCTAACAGCCACTACATGCGGAATCACGCTCTGTTATTCGCAAGTCTCAGCCTTCATCAGGCTTACGTGGTTGGTCCCTAGTTGTAACTTGGGATCAAGAGTTCTTTTCTTCAACATCATGCTCTTATTCTTTATCTCTTCTTAAGTTAACCAATAATAACAACATTCTGACTTTGGGTTGATCCCAAATCAGAATCATAACAACTAAAATATCAAAACTCTTGAACCTCCCATCTACGTTTGCAACGTAGAGGGACACCACGACTTGCGTTTGGTAAACCGAAACCCTTTAAACCCTTTTACCTCTTCTGACGAGTTCTTTCATGCTGCTGGTCTAAACCCTTTAAGCAGCAGACGAGGTCAGAAGCCTGACGACCTTGGAACGTTCAGACCCTCTCCGGACATATATTTGTTGTAGCAACAACCATATTCTTTTCTCACATTTATAAGTGTGTAAGTTATAAATCTGGGGGGTTCTAAAATGCAATGAAGTGATGAACCAAAGTCCATTTTAGGTCCTTATGAGGGGATCCAACAATCCAAACACTGAGGGATACTTGGCTAGATTTTTTTGAGGTTGTGATGAGTGTAATTGTACTAAGGGAAGGCTAAGTCGAATCATTTGTGTCTGCCTGACGACATGTAATTGAGTGGGAGGTAGTTTGAGCCGACTCAAATGTTCTCTTTTGGAAACACGTGATGTATTTCCATTAAATTAGAGTTGTGGGGATGGCTAAAATTTTCTATTTGTGCGTCGCGGGTCTATACGTTAAATCTAATTAGTCATTTTCAAAGTTCATAAATTTAAAACAAAAGTATGTAGAATTATGGCATAATTGCTTGTCTTTCATTCCATTGATTTCTCAATTATATACAAGTTTACATTCCCTTATTTATGGGAAGAGATAAATACAAACATAAATGCTAAAACAATATCTATAAATAAATACAATACAAAATTCAAATGTATAATCTATTACACCCCGCAGTCGAAGCAGAAGGCGGACGGATGTTGAGACTGGAGCGGAAGTCATCGAATAATACGCGTGGTAACCCCTTGGTAAAAATGTCAGCAACCTGTAGACGAGTCGGAGTATGGAGAATCCGAATAGAGCCACGTTGGACTAACTCGCGCACAAAATGTATGTCGATCTCGATGTGTTTAGTGCGCTGATGTTGCACCGGATTGTTGGACAAATAAATGGCACTGATGTTGTCGCAATAAACTAATGTGGCCGCGGTAATGGGTTTACGCAATTCCAGAAGTAAATTGCGTATCCAACAAATCTCGGCGACGACGTTGGCAACTGCACGGTACTCTGCTTCAGCACTTGATCTGGAGATGGTAGACTGTCGCTTGGAGGACCAAGAAAGAAGGTTCGTCCCCATATAAACACAGTAACGGAAGTAGAGCGGCGAGTATCCGGGCATCCAGCCCAATCAGCATCAGTGTATGCCTTTAGAGTGAGAGGCGTACATGAAGAAAGTGTAAGACCATATGCGGCAGTACCCTTTATGTAACGAATGATTCTCTTCAAGGCATTCCAGTGATCAGTGGTCGGGTTGTGCATGTGGATACAAATCTGCTGCACTGCATAGCTGATATCTGGACGAGTGAACGTAAGATATTGTAGGGCACCCGCAAGGCTCCTGTATAAAAAAGGGTTATCATAAGGAGCACTGGAAGCAGCACTGAGCTTCGGTTTAGAGTCAACTGGGGTGGCAACAGGATTACAGTTCTCCATACCTGCACGACTGACAATATCAAGAGCATATGACTGCTGAGATAGAAACATTTTGTCACCAGAGCGAGTAACAGAAATACCCAAAAAATAATTAAGTGGTCCAAGATCTTTCATAGCAAATTCAGCCGCGAGGCTGCCCATGAGTTTCTTTCGTAACTCAGTGGATGAAGCCGTCAGAATAATGTCATCTACATATATCAATAAATAAGCAACGTCACCCCCGTGGTGATATGTAAAGAGAGAATTATCACACTTGCTTTGAGAAAAGCCAATTGAGGTGACAAAATCAGTGAAACGTTGATACCAAGCCCGTGGAGCCTGCTTAAGTCCGTATAAGGACTTTTTCAGACGACAGACATAATCCGGGAAGTCCATGTGCCGGAAACCAACGGGTTGGTACATGTAGACAGTCTCAGAAAGATTCCCATTAAGAAAAGCATTGGTAACATCCAGCTGATGGATGGACCAAGACTGAGATAAAGCTAAAGTTAAAACAGTCCGAATAGTAGTGGGCTTGACTACCGGACTAAAGGTTTCCCCACAATCAATGCCAACCTCCTGTTTTCTACCATCACATACCAATCTAGCCTTATAGCGTTCAAGAGTACCATCAGACCTGTATTTGTGGCGAAATAGCCACATGCTACGAATAACATGCATATTAGGTGTCCTCGGGACAAGTTCCCAAGTCTTGTTTTTAATTAAGGCATTAAATTCGTTAAGCATGGCGTTATGCCACTCCGGGTCAGACAAGGCAACAATAGGGTTTTTGGGAACGGGGTGAATGGTGGTGGTGGATAGGTTGAATATTTGTTTCGGTTTGCTAATACCGACATGGAACGGGTGGTCATGGTCCGTGGTGGTGGTGGAGGGGAGGTCCGGTATAGGGCCAAGTGACTCGGACGAGTAGGTTGGGCCGGGTATTGGTGGTGTGGTGGTCCGAGAGGAGTTGGGCTGGGACGTGATAGGTGTTGGGCCAGAAGGCGTGTGGAGCAATGGTGGGCTTGTTGGCTGGGTCAGTGGAGACTGATTTGGTGTGGGGAAATGGGGCGGTGATGAGATTGGGGTGGATTGAGCCGATGTAGTGGGGTTTGGGCTAGTAGGATGGTGAGTGTCTGAGGAGTGGTGAGAGGTGGAGTGGGTGAGGGTGTGAGGATGGACGGGTGAATGGGTTCTTCAAGAAAGGAGTATGTGGTGGCGGATGGTTTGTGTTTCTTGGAAAAGGGAAAGATGGTCTCGTCAAAGATGATGTGTCGGTTTAATGGTGATGGTTCGTGTTTTGAGGTCAAAACATTTATAACCTCGGTGGTTGGAAGGGTACCCAAGAAAAACACAAGGGTAGGAACGGTATGCTAGTTTGTGAATGGTGGTATGGGGAATTAAAGGGTAGCATAAGCAACCAAACACACGAAGATGGTCGTATGATGGTAGGCATTTGCAAAGGCGTTGGTTTGGGTTTGAAATTTGTGGATTTTATTTGGGATAATATTTAGGAGGTAGGTGGTGGTTTCGAGGGCATGGTGCCAATAGGTGTTTGGGGTGGAGGAGTGGGCGAGGATGGTTCACATAAGGTTGTTTATGGTTCGTATTTTACATTCGGCTTTGCCGGTTTGGGATGAGGTGTGGGGACAGGAGAAGCGGAAGTGCATACCGTGTTGGTTGCAAAAATTCTGAAATTGGTTATTTGCATATTCACGGCCATTGTCACATTGTAGTTGTTTAATTTTGGTGTTGAACTGGGTGTGGACAAAGTTGGTGAATTTGGTGAACATGCTAAAAACCTCGGATTTATGGGCAATGGGGTAGGTCCAAAGGAAGTTGGTAAAATCATCCAAAAAAAGAACATAATATCGGTATCCTCCATTGGAGATAATAGGTGAGGTCCAAACATCACTATGAATAAGATCAAATGGCATAAAAGTACTTGTATTAGAATTAACAAATGGAAGTCTAGTGTGTTTTTCAAAAATACAAGCACTGCAAGTTTTATTAAGTAAAGAACCACAAGAAATTAAACTAGAAGTTTTTAAACTTTGTAAAATAGCTGGGCCTGGGTGACCGAGCCTTTGATGCCAGATGTCTTGAGTGAGGGCTGCATAGGTAGAGGTAGTAGTGAGATTGGTGATGTTGGACGGGCTGAGAGTGTAGAGATCCCCCGAGCTATTGCACCGTAGGATAGGTTTCTTGGTCTTTAGGTCCTTCACAGTAAAACCATAAGGGTCAAATTCCACAGTTAATTGATTATCAGTTGTAAAACGTCTAACTGAAATAAGGTTTTTGACTAGGTTGGGGGCATAAAGGACATTGTTAAGTTTAAAGGGTGGGAAAGGTGGTGGTAAAGTTATGTTGCCCTGTCCTAAAACCGGAATGGTTTTACCATTGCCGACAATTATGTTACGAATAATGTCAGAATTAAAAATAGACGAGAACTTATCAATTTGAGGAGACATTGTACCTGACGCACCGGTGTCCATAGTCCATGAGGGATCATTATGATGAAGTGCCAAGTTGTAGAGGGCCTGTGCTATGTCCGTGGGAGAGTGGTTGGCCGTATAGGATTGGGTCGTGGATTGTGAGGGTTTGGGCCCGAGGATGCCTTGTCCATGAGAGTGGGATTGGGCCTGTGAGGGAGAGTAGTTGGTGTTGGGCTATGAGGATGAGCTTGGCATGGGGTTAGACGGATAAGGGCAAGGGGGCATAGCCTAGGAGGCCCACGGTGATGGAGTGAAAAAGGCAGGCTGCTGGTTGGGCCAAGGACTGGGCCAGAATTGTGCGGAGTAATGGGGCTGCTGATAGCGGCCGCGTCCATAGGACCTTTGCTGGCCACGGCCCCGGCCCCTGGTGCGGCCACGGTTACGGGAACAGTCATAGTTTTCGGGTTGGTTTTCATAGGGTTCGGACTGATTGGTGCGGGTGTCAGGTGACTTGGACACGGGTGGATTTGTGGTGGTATGAAGAGCCGTGCCAGCGGCTTGGGCCGCTAGTTTGGCCTGGTCGTTTTTGGTGTCCTCAACTTGACATAGTTTAGAACGGACGGTGTAAAAATCGGGAAGGGGTTGGGTGTTTTGGAGGATGAGGGAGATGCTCTCAAATGGTTCGGTAAGCCCGGTTAAGATTTGTAAAACAAGCTAATTCTCGGTCATGGGTGACTCGAGGCTTTTGAGTTGGTCGAACAAAAGCTTCATGTGTTGACAGAATGCGGAAATATTGGAGAATTGTGGGAGCCGACTGTTAAAAATTTGTTTTGTAGGGTAACAAGTCTAGCGGCCTGGTTGTCTAAGAATAGGTTTTTGAGGCGGCACCAAGCGTCATAAGCAGACGTGTTGGTGACCATAATGGTGTGGACAAGGTCTTGGGTTATGGTGCCATAGATCCATTGCAATACAATGGCGTCTAGGCGAGCCCAAGAGGTCTGAGGGGGAGTGGATTGTTCGGTTTCAGTGTCTGCCGAAGAAGAAGAAGACTCGGCTGTGGTGCGAGGGAGGAGATGGTTGTACACTTCATAGGCTTTGCAATGGATGGTGAAAAGCTCAGCCCACGTTGTGTAGTGTTCGGTTTGACGGTCGAGGATGATGGGTATGAAGTTCTTGATGTTTGTGACTGTGACAGCGGGATGTAGTGGGGAAGACATGGTCGAGTAGTAGAAGGTAATCGGCAGAAAAGAAAAGAAACCGGCTGGGAAAGGTGACGGCGATTAGGAAGAAAGATAGGTTAAGGGTTAGGCTAATGATACCATGTAGAATCTATTATCTATTAATATATATAAAAGAATTGAACATTGCTGACGTGGCGTGCAATGGTGCCTTCAATCTCTCCATGAAACTGCCACGTGGCATCATAATTGCAAGATTTTAGTGTTTTTGAATTATTTCCTTTTTTAATTAAAAATTCTCAATTACTAAAATTAAATTGAGTTATTTTAGGAAAAAATAATTTAAAAATAAATTTAAAATTTTCTCTCTCATGTTTCCTCCCATAATTTTTAAACGTTTATATCTTTTATATACGGTATTTTTTAAAGAAAAAAATTACACCAAATTAACGAGCATTTTATTATCTTTCCAACGAGTACCATAGTGCTATATAAAAAACAGAGAAAAAATCGACTATTTTTTTGTGGGGTGTCGTTCATACAGGAAAAAAAACACACAAAGTGTTCATATTATTCATTAATCATGTTTTTTCTTTTAAACCAGGTTCTTATCTACGATGTTGAAAATCAGCCCAATCGCCATGTTATCATTGGAATTTTACTAGATATACTTCATCAAGAGAAGCTAGGAGAAAGAATCGCGTAACACTGCAACACATGGTGTCACCTTATAGCAAGGTTATTTTTTTTATTTATTGAATTACAAGAGTAATAATTATTACTATTGGTATTAGTATTATTAGAATGGTTATATTTTTCAACCCCGGAACGCTCCCGGGAAGAATTGATAGTTGCTAACGTGGCGTTCAATTGTGGCCTCAACCATCTCTTGATTATGCCACATGGCATAATGAGATGCAATGGTTACAACTTCCAACTTAAGTGTTTGTTTAGTTGATTATGTTATGAATTATAAGAGCCATTAGAATGTGAGAAATTAGAGAAACGTGATGAGTTTTTAAATAGTTGCAGCTTACATAAGTGATTTTTTAGATGATTACTGATTAGGTTTTAGATTAGGGAATATGAGTTATTACTGATTAGAATACTATGAACATGCAATGATTGAGAGATTTTGTGGTTAGTTAACTTGAGCCATTTGCAATAGGTTATCACGTAAAATTAGATTTTTTAACCCTGGGACCCTCCCGGGGTAATCAGCTAGTTATGGTATAATTGCTTGCCTTTCATTCCATTGATTTCTCAATTATATACAAGTTTACATTCCCTTATTTATGGGAAGAGATAAATACAAACATAAATGCTAAAACAATATCTATAAATAAATACAATTCAAAATTCAAATGTATAATCTATTAAAGTCAATATATTTTTTCTGTAACGTTGTGATCAAACTATTTATATCGGTGATTTTCCTTATTAATAATTCTAGCAGGTCGTTGATTGTGACGTGAAAGTACATATGTTAAATACCATAAATCCACATCTCCAATCCTGTTGGTTTACAATATATTTTCTTGGTTGTGGACCAGACCAACACCAAAACATGATTTTTAGATCGAGAAACGAGTTGAACTAGCTTAATCGGGTTAGCCAAGAGTTGGTCCTAGACTCCTAGTTCAGGTTCTCAATAATAAACAAGGATACCACTTTTACTCGGAATTGAGTTTCTTATCAACCCTTATACACCACACTGATATTGACTCCTTGAGTAGACCGGTGGGTAACTCCCCAAGCACTCAACATAGATTGCTCTAATAGTCTTTATTGTTATGCCACTGCTTTAGACATCATCAAGCTCCTAGTAGATAACATGAAACCGGTACATAGAATGTTGTCACTTGTCAACCATGACACTCACAATGAAAAGTTTGTTGAATGTTAATAGAGTTATATATGTAGTATCTATACATATAATAAATCAAAACCATTTTGATGACATGTCAAAATATTATGCAATCTCTCTTTTGAGAGATGCCACATAGGATGTGATGTGGCAACTCTAGACTAATTAAAAAAAAGAATAAATATGGTTTAAATATGATTTAACATAATATATTAAATACATAATCTACTAAATTTAAATATTAAAACTTTATTATTTTTTCTCTCATGTTTTCTCTCATAACTTTTAAACTTTAATATCTTTTATATATGAGATTTTTTAAAGAAAAAAATTACACCAAATTAACGAGCGTTTTATTATCTTTCAAACGAGTACCATAATGCTATATAAAAAACGGAGAAAAAAACGACTATTTTTTGTAACCCGATAAGTATTGTGTTAGGTTTGAAATTAGTTTAAAAAAAATTGTGGGTTTGGGTCGGGCCTGGGATTAGGTGATACCCGACCCAATTACCCTTTTTTTATATTGGAATATGATAACTTATGGCAGAGATTTGTTTAAAATAATAATAATAATAATCGTTAATCATATATTGGCAAGTCATTAATTATGTTGTCATATTAGATATTTTATTATGTCATATTATATATTTCAACCCGGGATGCTCTCCAACAGGTAATTGCTATATAGATGCCATTTTTATAGTTTAGATACTTCTAATTTTATTCACTTTACTTAGATTTCTCAACCCGGGACGCTCCCGGGGTATAAGCTAGTAATTGTATATTGATTATGTAATTATTATGGAATTATCTATATCCTAAAATAAAGGTCAACATTGTAACTATAAATATTATGTTAACTAGCTGCTGATTACCCCGGGAGGGTCCCGGGGTTGAAAAATTTAATTTTACGTGATAACCTATTGCAAATGGCTCAAGTTAACTAACCACAAAATCTCTCAACATTGCATGTTCATAGTATTCTTTTTTTTTGAACGATCAACTAAAGTATTGCCGGGTACTCTGTACGCGGCCCCCAATGGCCGAAAGGGGCCCCAGACGGCCTCTAGTCCGTACGGACAGAGCCCTTCGGCCCACCCGTCTCCTGTTCCAGGGAAAACCCGGCCCACAAACCCGCCCGAAGGCACGACGATAGTGAACCGGTAAAAACCTGGAGGGATCAGGAGTCGAACCCATGACCACAAGGGTCAAGGGTCTCTCCATCACTTCCCAACCACCTACCCCACCACAAGGGTGGGGGTATCCATCACATGCCTCCTGTGGGAATTGAACCCAGCTCCCCCAAAGAGAGAACCGGTCCTTTTACCACTAGGCCACATGATCAGGATATGTTCATAGTATTCTAATCAGTAATAACTCATATTCCCCACAAAATCTAATTTTACGTGATAACATGAACACTTTGTGTGTTTTTTTCCTGTATGAACGAAACCCCACAAAAAAATAGTCGATTTTTTCTCCGTTTTTTATATAGCACTATGGTACTCGTTGGAAAGATAATAAAACGTTCGTTAATTTGGTGTAATTTTTTTCTTTAAAAAATCTCGTATATAAAAGATATAAACGTTTAAAAATTATGGGAGGAAATATGAGAGATAAAATTTTAAATTTATTTTTAAATTATTTTTTCCTAAAATAACTCAATTTAACTAAAAAAGGAAATAATTCAAAAACACTAAAATCATTCAATTATGATGTCACGTGGCACTCTCAAGAGGAGGTTGAGGCCTCCATTGCATGCCACGTCAGCATATACGTTTTCTTTTATATATATAGATAGATAAATAGAGAGAGAGACACGTTTTCTATTCTATCATGGTATCAAGAGACCAGAACTCGCCAATTCTCTAAAACCTAATGCCGCCTCTCTCTCCCTCTCTCCCTCTCGTTTTACACTTTCTGCCGTCACCTTATTCCTCATCCCTCACCCTTCTTTGTTGAATGATCCGTACTAGTCGTTGGTTGTCGGTATATTGAGTTGACTTTAACCACAACAAATGAATGGTTATTGAACCTTTAAAAGTATGCAAGTTGTAACTACTTACTACCCCACTAGCCATCAAACACCAAAGTTGAAATATTTTAATCTAAACTACTTTTTGGACTCATGGCTTTTTAACCGATGTGCAAATTCTAACTACTAGTACTCAAGTCGGCATATCCTCAATTCTTTATTAGTATTCTAAAGTCTTGTTGACTTTTGGCCCTTGAGGTTCAAATTTTAACTTATGCCCTTTCAAGCAAAACCCAAAAGGCAATAATTCAAAGAGATTGACCTTTCCACCTTTAGCCTTTTATGTTCTTTAACAAGAGATCTTTTTGCAAGAATGAACGGCTGGCGTTATATTTTTATTAAAATTTTTATATATGATACAAATTTTTTGATATATTTCGTTCGTGAAAAAAATATCATGCACGAGACAAAAGTTTTATCATAGTGAGCTTTTAGGAGATGGATGCTCTGAAATTGGTGACGGGCGAGTTATCAGGGCTGTCAACGATTGGTTTGGGGTGTGAGTGTTCTTTTGTCTAGGTGTATCTGAGTAGCCGGCTTTGTTGGACGTGTTAAAAAAACGTATCATCTTGTTCAAGATTCGCATGCTTATAAATTTTTTTTTTTTTAAATTAAACCCGTCAAATTGTATCACTTAAATTTATGAATTATCTTCTCAGTTCTCAAACTGATTCAAAATTATGGTGGGGTGTAGAGCTGTTAAGCTTGTGGCTGTTCGTAATTCATAAAAATTAAATAAAAAATGATACATGTGCGACATGTCATATTATTTCCACATATGAACAAAATTTATTATAAAAATCCATGTGACATGTATTACACTAGCACTTGTTTTGGTGCAGAACTGAATTTGCTACCTACAAATATAGGGTGATAAATGCATCTTTTCTATTGCTTGCCAACTCGTCATGGTATTTTAAAATTATTTTTATAATTAATTAATCTTAATTTTGTAACTAGTATAGTTTTTATACACTATTACCAGCAAACCAGATTAGTAGCCAGATTGGGTTTTTAAATTTTATTCACTACTTTTTTATTACTTTTCTATTTATTTTAGTATTCGTGTTTTATTATCATTTGTAAATTCGTATGAAAAGAAAACGTAATACCATACTTTGGTTTAAAATTAGTCTATGTGTGTGTTAAGTTTTGCATCATTGCGAATCATCTTATTCTTAAACCAGTCTGGCCAATAAAGCGATAACGTTGTTGCTTCGATTAACGGAGAAATTAATAGGAAAGGGGTACAACCAATTTTGCACTACCACCTCATTTCTACCCAAATACCCCCAAGCTATAAAATCACTAGCATAACATACCCTCCTGTTCCCTCAACCACACCCACCTATAGAAAAACCTCACAAAAATCTAAAACACTCACAAATGTTCCACCTTTCAATGGGTAAGGCAGCCCAACAAAAGCAACCTACCAGCCAACCTGCATGGGTGGCGGTGTTGTTCTTTTGCAGGTTCGAACCCACGATGGCTAACCCGCCTAATACCCCTCCCTCCCTTGTAAAAACATTTATTTATGAAAACAAGACTAAGCCAGATTTGAAAACCATCATATGCTACTTCCAAAATAAAAAGAAGACCCAATAATGCAAAGTTAAAATCTAAATTAGTGAACAAACAACTATATTTTTCATTCATGTTCTTGAAACCAAGAAATCTTACAACAACCACACTTGAACCATCACTTACATCTACATCAGATCCTAACATCATTCTAACAGACCATGAATAATCTTCTTCACATATTGACTCTTCATCATCATCATCATCATTATCATCTATATGATTGGTTCTTACTGTGATCCAATCATCTTCATCAACCCAATTTGGTAAACATGCTGGACTTGCTTCCACCAATTGTCCAATTCTGTCAACCGGAGAATTCCCAGAGACATTTATTAATCGGGTCGGTGCCGGTGAAGGCTCCGACTCTTCCAAAGAATCCCAGAAGCCTTGATTAAGGATACTACTTGGAGAACTTTTATAAAAATCTTCAGTCTTTTTCGAACTCGAGTTAATATTATTAACAAAAGGGTGTTCAAGAAGCTCCTTCACCGTCCATCTTTCTTCATCTTTTCGTTCCAAACATTTTTTCAAGAAATCTTTAGCTTCCTCCGATAACCACGTCGGAAACAATGGCACTTCACCGGAATACCCAATTTTATATAAACCAGACACCGGGTTGTTTATCTCTGGCCATGGGTTCGACCCGGTTGCCATTTCAATAACCGCACACCCAACCGCCCACACGTCAGCTGCAAACCCCTGTTTTTCGCCTCGTGCGACCTCTGGCGCCATAAAAACCGGTGTACCGGATAATAATTCAGATGACGTGGCACCATTATTATTATTATTAATATTATTATCCACCAATTTAGCACAACCCAGATCACCAATTTTGACACCATCTTTACACACTAAAATATTAGAACATTTAATATCACAATGTACCAGATTATTGGAGTGAAGATAATCCAACCCTAGTAGAATCTGATGAGTATAAGATCGGATCAAACACTGATCAAGAGAGCCTCCTTGTTTGTTAATAATATCTGAAATGGTTCCATTAGGTGCATACTCCATAAACAGATTATACATTGGAATATCATTAACATAATCGACATCGAATCCGATATATTCGATTACATGAGGAGAACTTAGTTTCGAAAGAAACTGCTGCTCTTTTTGTAAGAAGGATGATTTGGAGAGGTCGGTAGACTTGACGGCGAAGAGGTCACCGGTGAGGGTGGTAGCGAGGGAGACGGTGGCGGTGGAGCCACGGCCGATGATCGGACCTTTTGTGTAGTTCATTAGATTAGAGGGAATGTGAATGAAAGTAATGTGAAGGGGTGGGTGATATATATATAAAGGGGGGAATGAATTATGTAATATGTTTTTTTGTTAGATTCGTGTTTTTTAAGTTTAACGTTTTAATGTTTTATAATATTGCCGCGTTTACAAAATATATATATGGAAAATGGTGAATTGTGATTGAACCACGTGGCAAAAGGAGAGGAGTTAGAGTGGGTGGGCTGGGCGGCATTTGCTTGGCTTAGAATAAGCGAATCAGATGAGAACACGTTAGCACATGGCGTGACTTGATTCCTTATTTTTCACCGTCCCATGCATGCTTGTGAAGTCAAATGAATATTGCGGATTTGCGGCGGCTTGGTTTTACTGGGATAACTTACGTTCAAGTAACATCATGCTTTCGTGAGTAAGGGTCTGTTTGGTATGGTGTAATGGAATGGATGAGGGAATGGAATGAATGAGGTAATGGAATGGACAAGGTAATGGAATGGATCATTACCATTCCATGTCGTGTTTGGTTGTCATGTGGGAATGAAACAAAACATTACTTTGTGTTGTTGGATAGTCAGAAAAAGACGAAGGAATAAAATCGGTGGTTGTGGTGGGTGGTGGTGGTCAGTGGCGGTGAGGGTGGGTGGTGATATGTGGCGGTACCGATGGTGGTGGGTGGCGGCGGCGGTGGTGGAAACGGTGGAAGGTGGATGGCCATGATGGTGGGTGGGCGACGATGGTGAGTAGTGGCGGTGGTGGTTGGTGGCGGTAGTGTGGTGGTGGGCGACGACGGCGACGACGACATCGGTGGTGAGTGGTGACGGCGGTGGTGGTGGTGGCGGTGGATACGGTGGTGGGTGGTGGCGACAACGGTGGTGGGTGGTGACGATGGTGGTGGATGGTGACGATGGTGGTTGGTGGTTGGTGGTGGTGAGTTATGGTTTTGTTAGTAAAGGGTGAATGAGGGATGGAATGAAAAAAAAACATGGGAGGTGGATGGAATGGTTTTGAGGGAATGGAATGGCTTGTGGAATGGTTGATTCCATTCCTTTAACCAACCAAACACACTATTTTTCATTACCTCGTAATGGTCCATTTCATTCCCCCTTCCATTCTATCATACCAAACGCTACCTAAGTATTGAAGGTGATTCATAATTTTAACGTGTGAGATTCTCTACGTTATGCAGGGCCGGCCCTTAAGGGGTGCGGTAAGGACTCCCGACCCGGGTCTAATTTCTAGGGGCACATTGACTCTCCCAAAATCCAAGTTTTCTTAATACTGATGTCCTTAATTCGATGTATTTTTGTATGTTTGATCTTCAAAATTGTTAATCAAATATTAATCAAAATGAAGGGTAGTTTATATAAAACAGGAAGTGAAGAAATGTTGAGAGAGATTAAGACTTAAAAAAGAAAATGAAATGGTTTGAGAAAAAAATTGCAGATTTATTAATGGGTGTAGGAGTAGAGATGATGGAGTAGATGAAATGAAAAAGGCCCACACTTAGTTGTTTTTGCTTTTAACCTTTTATTTTTTACTTCCTTTTTAACTTTTATTTTTGTTATGAAACAATTTTTTTCTTTTAACAGCAAACTTTCCCCCTTTTATATTTTCACCTTTTGTGGTATTCGAATACCCATCCTCCTCAAAAGGGTTTGTTCCCTCTACCATTAGACTACAACCTAGATGAAAAACAAAATCTGATCTATCAAATTGATATTTCTTTAATCGTAGCTTAAAAAATAGTTTACATTATTTATTTCGTTAAGGCCTAAAGCTAAGGATAAGAAGCGTAATTTTTGCAGCTCGGCCCGGACACCTGAATTTTCAGGGACGACCCTAGCGTTATGCGACAAGAATTCTATCACTTTGTTACAATACCAAGACTCATTGTAACACCAAAATCATCATCATCATAATCATATTAAGTTAATCTCACCAATAGCAAAGTTAATGTAGGTTCTGAAAAGGGTAAGATGTAGTCAGTCTTACCTCTACCCCGTGGGAATAGAGAGACTGCTTCTAGTGAGACTCTCGGCTCGATAATGGTTTTGTATCAAGCTTTGGACATAAGGCGCATAACACTTAGCAATCGGGACAAGCCCGATTGGTGCATGTAACCCCTTGTCTTTTGGCTATCCACAACCGTAAACGGGGCTAACGGTTAAGAAAATGTTGATAGCGATGTTGTCAGGATTATCCTTGAGAATTTGTGGTCCTGGGCGAGTAGAAAAAAATGGGTCCCTCTCGACCTCTCTCTACAATATAAGTAGTTTTTCACTTTTTCTTAGATTATCTTCAGTGCTGCGAATAAAGGTTTACTTTATTAAATATTTATATATATATATATATATATATATATATATATCTATTAAAAATATAAAATTCAATGCTGTCCTGGGAACTCGTTCGACTACACATAGCTCCGCCTATCCGTATCCGGGCGGAGCTATGTGTAGTCGAACGAGTTCCCAGGACAGCATTGAATTTTATATTTTTAATAGATATATATATATATATATATATATATATATATATATTTAATAAACTGATATATATATAATTAAGGTGACAACAAAAGATAAAATCGAAGCATGCCTTAGTGGTTAGGTGGGTTTCTTATATTCATAAGGTTGCCTGTTCGTCAATTTTTTAGTATGCTTTTCTTACTTAATAATTGAAGATAAACTATATTTTAATTAGTATGCTTATTCTGTTTTTTTTTTTATGCAAATTTTAAGCTTGAATAAGGATATAGGAGAATCAAGGAAGATCATAAATTTTGGCATGGATCATTTGGTTGATGAACCGTATATATTGATGCTTCTTATGGTGATTGACCATTTGATGATAGCATGTTCTTTCAAGCCTACGACTTTAAAAATGCAGTGGATATGGATTATGGCCTTGATATACTTAATGAGTATCATTGTTTAACCCAAATTTTGACCAACCTAATCTGACCCGATTTTTTTGTTCGTTCTATGAAATTAGAGCATCTAAAAACAGTGGCATCATTGGAAAAATTTTCTGGATCCGCCACTGTCCGTATCATAATAACATATGGTCGAATTTTAAGTGAGACTGTTTTAGTTGGGATCTACACGAAATAATGCTTAATCTTGCCTGAGGGATCTACCCGAAATAGTGTTCAGCTTGAAGAAATTAGAAGTTAGGTTATAGATGCAGTTTATGCGACTTTTAAATTGAGCTATTGAGTTACACATTGTCTCTGATGACGTGGGCAGTTTAAGATTAAATAAATCAATTATATTACACTAGCCAGCTTGAAATGTTGAAAGGCAAAAAGGTTCAAAAGGTAGCAGGTACTGCCACCAAGCAGAAAGAACCAAATCAATGAATTATCTTGTCATCACTTTTGCTCGGTTGACTCCTCCAGCTGCCCACACTCTGCATGTGGAAGAGTTACATCCCATTGACCGCAGGTCCGAAGCCTTTATCGGCTGAAATGGAAAGTCCATAAGTTGTTACATGGATCAATAGTTTATCACTTCCTCAAATGGATCAATAGTTTATCCCTTTCTGACTTTAAGTTCACTTCAAATCAGAATCATAACAATCAAAACATTAAAACTCTTGAACCTTCCATCTACGTTTAACAACGTAAAGAGACACCACGACATGCGTTTGATGAAATTAAACCCTTCAACCATTTTACCACCGTGAGACTCTACACTAATGTCGGTTCGATATTTATTGTATCAATAGTCTCCTTTCTAGATTGTAACATCCCCTACCAAACACCAACAACTAAACGCTAAAGTCCAAAATCCAGAAGGATGGAGCATATTTCAGTGTTAGGTATATGCTTTTAAGTTTCTATAAAATGTCTTCAAAAGACCAAATGCAATGAAAGGTTGACTTTAGAATTCGAAATTGAACTACATGTCAAGAGGTAAACCAATGATTGTCCACTTTCCTCTCTTTCTACCTAATTCTACTTCCCCCTTTTGGGTTCGGGTTACCGAATGCGACCAATCGTTATACCAAACCTCTATTTCCTTTTACGGGTTAGACGCCAAAAAACCGAATAAACAACATAACTAGTAATACTATTTCAAGCCATGGTTTATGGCATCTATGTGGCAAACTTGACTTTAAAAGTTTGTGTAAAGTAAACTTTGAAGGCTTATAAAAAGAATATACTCAAAAAGTCAACCGAATGAAGCATAGTATTAGATGTACTTAATTTAGGAGGTTGAAGTCATTGGCGTTCACACAAAGAGGTTCAGATGTACAAAGTGATTGACTTAGAATGTTTGTGTGTAAAGTAACCTTTGAAGGCTTATAAAATGAATGTACTCAAAAAGTTGACTGAAGAAACATGGTATTTGGTGTGCTTTAGGAGGTTGAAAACAATGGTATACACACAAAGTGGTTCAGATGTACAAAGTAGTTTACATGTATAAAGTCAACACTTTCTTTTACCCTTCCATTATTATCAACGTTATCTATAACAACCCTTGAAAGTTCCAACCGATCACTTTGAACACTTGCCCATCTATCTACTCTATATACAACTATTAAAATTGCCTCATATGAAACATTCAAAACCTAAATAAAAATATACAGATAAAGTTTTGTTTACATTTTTATCTTTCGATTGATAGCGGTCTGACTATGTTTGTTGTTCTTATCAACAATTCGTTACTCCACACTCGATTTTGTAAGAAAACGGATATAGTAGTTAAAAGATATTTTTACATAATCGTCAAATAAATTGGATGGGTTAATCATGTACTTTTCATCTAATAGTTATTTCACTTAGGACTTAGATAGTAAATATGGACTCATTTGCTACATGACACCCATGTCCTCTACACAAAAATGCATATATGAATATCACCGGGTCTCACGGTACTCCCACTCGACCACTCATAACTTTTTAAATATTTTACGTTTTGTGTGTTAGCTAGCTTTTTTTATTTGTTTTGGCTGGTTTAGTGCGGAAAAAAAATAAAAAAATAAAAAAAATAAAACACTAATCGAATCCTCCTACATGTAGAAATATGGCTGCAAACAAACTGAACTTTCAGCGAACAGTTTATGAACCGTTCGGCGGGAAGTTTGTTTGTGTTCGTTCGTTTAATAAACGAACGAACACGAACATAATATTTCGTTCGTTTAGTTAAACGAACGAACATGAACAGAGGCCACGTTCGTTCGTTTATGTTCGTGAACGTACGGTAGCGTGTTCGTTTATCTTCAATAGTTTAATAAGGTTTTTTTGTTTGTATAGTTTGTCCTAATATTATTTTGGTTTTATTTATTTAACCCAAATAAATAAATAAACATATATGTATGTGAATTCAATTTTATTAGAAAGTTAATATATGTTCGTTTGTTTTTGTTTCTGTTCATGAACACTTGTTTGTGTTCATGAACAAAATTAACAAACGAACATAAACGAACACGAACGTGATTGTTTTCTTAACAAACGAAGACGGACATAAAATCTCGTTTGGTAAGTGTTCATGAACTGTTCGTGAACACATATTTTCCTTAACAAACCAACACGAACAAGACCTTGTTCATATTCGTTATCGGGTCATTTGCAGCTCTGTGTAGAAATCATTGTAGAAAATCAGAAGACCCTTAATTGGAAATCACCACACATTAATAAACCACAAACGCTTTTCTTATTTCTTAATAATCAACCAAAATGGAAATCACCACACATCTCTATCTATATATAAAGAAAGTCTCTTTTTTCATTCGTGACGTTCAGTGGAGTCATCTTTTACTTTGAGTGTGTTAGGTGGCATTTTTCCCCTTGTTTCCTTTTAAAAGTCTTTTTCTCTCTTATGTTTCCTCTAACAATTTTTAAATGTTAATAATTTTTATATACGAGATTTTTTAAAGAAAAAATTACACCAAATTAAAGAGCGTTTTATTATCTTTCCAACGAGTACCATAGTGCTATACAAAAAAACGAAGAAAAAAAACGACTTTTTTGTGGGTTTTTGTTCATACAGGAAAAAACACACAACGTGTTCAGGTAATTCATTAATCATGTCTATGCAAGTCACTAATCATGTTCAAACCAGAAAATGAAAGTTATATTTTTATACAGAGCAGAATATGTCAAATTCAATCCTTGCCAACAAAAGTCACACCTTCAAGACCAACGCCTCAATCACGTCCTACAATGGTTGTTTCTGGATTCGCTCCTCATCTAGACGTACATCTTCTTTTTAATATACATTTTCATTCTTATTCACATGATTTAAACTCTTGTTTTCTTATAGGCTACCCTTTCTTATATTATAGTACATTAATTTCTATGTTACATCATAACACATATTTTATCATTTCATATTAGATTTGTCTATCTCGGAAATTTTCTGAGATATAATCTAGTTTATGTATGAAATAAAAGAAAGCCTCTTTTGTTGTTTTGTTGTATGATATTCAATGAGGTCATCCTCTCCCTTGGCTCACTTGACATCATTCCCCTTATTTTCTTTAAAAAGTTTTTTTCTCTCTCATATTTTCTACCGCAATTTTTAAATGTTAATAACTTTTATATACGAAATTTTTTTAAAAAATGTTTACACCAAACTAACGAACGTTTTATTATCTTTCCAACGAGTACTATAGTGCTATACAAAAACGGAAAAAATGACTTTTTTGGTGGGTTTTGTTCATATAGAAAAAAAAAACAATGTGTTCAGGTAATTCATTAATCATGTCAAGACAGGTCACTAATCATGTTCAAACCAGTAACTAGGAATTCTATTTTCATCCATAATAGAATAGGTTAAAACCACATTTTTCAAAAAAAAAAATGCCAAACCTTCAAGACCACTGCCTCAATCACGCCCTGCAATGGTTGCTTCCGACACTGCAATGGTTAAATCATAACACATATTTTAACACTTCATATTAGATTTGTCTATCACATAAAGCTTCCGTGATATAATTTAATATTAAATAAACCAGTTACAGAATTCCTGTTTATAAAGACATAGTCGTAAATGTATTAGGACTTAAACCAATTAAGTAAACTTAATAAACTTATCTATCTTAATCTAAAAGTTCAAACTAAACAAAGTAAACACCGACCCCGAGCTTGCTTCTGGACTGAAGGTGAACATTCACAAAAGCCAGTTATTCGGAGTCGGGGTCGGTGATGATGTCATTGACAGATTGGCAAGTTGTTTGGGTTGTAAGCGTGGGACATTTCCGTTTATCTATCTCGGGTTACCGATTGGAGGTTCCATGAAGCGAATCAGAAGTTGGAAAGAAGTCATTGACAGGGTGAATTCGAAGCTGTCTATTTGGAAAGCGAGGACCCTCTCATTTGCGGGTAGACTTGTACTTGTGAAGTCGGTGCTGAGTGCACTACCGGTGTACTATTTCTCTCTGTTTCGGGCACCTATGGTTGTACTAAAGACAATTGACAGTATTCGTAGACAGTTATAATGGGGGGCATCAAATTCCAAGAAAATTAGATGGGTAGCCTGGGATGAAATCGTAAAACCAAAGAAAATGGGTGGGCTAGGGGTCGGAAATCTTAAAGATATGAACTTAAGACTTTTGGTAAAGTGGTGGTGGAGGTATAAAACGTCTCCTAACCAACTTTGGGTTAAAACTATGGATGCTATTCACGACGGTGCTAGAGACTTGGTGTTTATTCCACACAAAGAACATTCGGGCGAAGTTTGGAATACGATAGTTGATCTTGGTTCGATCTTCATGAAGAAAGGGATAGATCTACATCAAAGGTTTGTTTGCTCAGTCAAGGATGGCGGCATGACATCATTTTGGGGTGGCAACTGGATACCGAGTGGGGCGTTAAAAGAAAGGTTCGCGGATCTGTTCGTTTTATGCTCGAAAAAGAAGGCAGGTGGCTGAAAATTATTCAAGGGCTGGGAATATTATTAATTGGGGTTGGGATTGGGTACGGGTACTGACAACTACGGGGGAAATTGATCAATGGAATAGGTTACTTACTTTGTTGGCTGCCCAACAAATCCAGGTGGGGTACGATTGCTGGGGCTGGGAAACAGATGGGAAAAGGGTGGATTTCACGGTGAAACAGGTGAGGGCTGATTTTGCTGCAGCTATGTCGGGTCAGAATGGTCTGATCGGGTTCAAATGGAGCAAAATCGCACTACCAAAGGTTAACTGCTTTGTTTGGCGGGCTATGTACGGGGGGGATTCCTACTGCAGAAAATCTTGCAGCTAGGGGGTTAAATTTCGGCTCAGTTTTGTGCAAAAGATGCGTGGATGAAGATGAAACAATCGTTCACGTTTTGGTGGAGTGTTTCTGGTCCAAATTGATCTGGTGGCATGTGTGTAAATGGCTTAAAATTCAGCCTCCTAATCAGATTTGCAGGTTAGATCAACTTTTGGAATGGGTGAACAACTTACAGGGCACGAAGAATTGGAAGAATACGATTTACGCGGTGATTCTAATGTCTCTTTGGCGAATTTGGTTGGCGCGAAACGCAAAAGTTTTTAATAACCAAGATACATTGGTGTCTAGAATGATAGAAGAAATTAAAGAAAACTCGTTTTGGTGGATGAAAAAGATATCGAAAGTGGCGGGACTTGAGACGACGAAGTGGTGGGCATTTGACGAGATCGACTTTTCATGACTTAATTCAAAGATGGGGCGGGGGGCTGCTATAATCTGGCCTGTTAGTTAGAATACGGTTTGTATTGTCTTGAGGGCTGTTTTGGTTTTCGAATAATTCCTCGCTATGCCGTCAATCAGTTAGATTGTATGTTTGGTGGACGACTGTATGTTTGTTTTCTTGGATGGATTAATAAGATGATTGTGTTTGCTTGTTAAAAAAAAAAAGTAAGAGCATGTTTGGCTCTCCTTATTTCCACCTCCTTATAACTTATAACTTTTCCAAAAAGTTAATAAGTTACAAAAAATGTTTGGCAAAAAGAAAAGGATTTTTTGTTTTAACTTTTTATAAGCCTATGACTAGTTTAAATACCCGTGTGATACATGGGTTACACAATGTTAAATGTGTAAATAAGAAGTTGTAAATAATATTTATACAATCCATGGTATATAAAAAATAAGTTGTAAATAATATTTCTAAATGAAAAAAAAAGTTGCACTAAATTTGTAAAAATAAATTTCACTGTAAAGATAATTTCCTGGCACACCACATTTGTTGTTTTATTTTTAAGTTTTTCCTCTTTGTCTAAAATTAAAAATTTGACTATTTCCCTGTTTTTTACTCTTGATAACGCATGTAAAATTGGCCATGAGTGAAAACCGGTTCTTTCAAGTACAAACCAACTATCGCTAGTGATTGATCTTGTCAAATAGCTCCTCGCCAATTAAACGATTATTTGAAATAGATAAACTCTCGTTATCAGGGTACGACATACTTGTAAATCTTTAGAGGGTTGAGTTATTGCAAAGAAAAAAAGTTATTGATTTCAGCAAAGTCAAGTTTTAGTTTGATCGTCTGGAAGTGATAAACCTGATTAAAGACTATTTATTCAATTAATATAAATTAAAAAGATTGATTTATTATAATTGACATATAATGTTTCAATACAGTATGTAATGTAATATTGTTTGCTTTTTGTAGAGGATGCCCCTGAGAGATATTTCCATGTAAAGTATTCGACATTAGCATATGGTACGCAATAAAAAAAAGATTGAATGAGCAACTTATTCAACACATATGCATCCCTTTTATGTAAAAATAATATGGCCTAAATGAAGCGTTTGAGATAAAGGGTGCCCAAATTAGCCCTTCTATAGGTAAATGGGACAAATTCGTCACCGGCAAAATTTTTGTATTAAACAACATACCAGTGACCAAATTAGTTGGGTGCCCTTTACCAGTGACCAGATCATTGGTACATTTTTTTTACAAATCAAGAACCATGATAGCAATTTGCGACAATCTTATTTAATGGAACACAAAGTGCCCTCTATGCACTGAGGCACTTGCTGCATCATTGACTTCCTAATATAGACTTTGGCTATAAAAGTTAAGCTTACTGAAACAAAAGGCCCAAAATTCCTCTAAGAATCGAACTCATAAAGACTACAACAACCTTGCAATATTAGGAGAAAATGTTAATCAACAACAACATAAGTTTATCTAAATCATACAGAAGAGAAAAAACTTAAATTCACGCTGAAATTAGGGCATATAGAAAACTAAATATGGCATTGTCTTTGAGTCAGCAAAAGAACCCTATCATCATAAGCATGAACGTAGCACATGACAAAATAAAAAATAAAAATAGATGTTCTTCCCCTTCCGTTATCAGACTTTTGAAAACACCTAAAAGCTAAATTAGTTTTTCAATTGAAAGAAACTGCTTGCAGGGTGTAGTTCATTGAACGATGTCAAACATGTTGTCCAAAGGAGCACAACTCCACAGCAACCACAACAACAAAGATTAAAGTTGAAAACGCGAGTTATGTGATTTCAACATAGAAGTTGTTATAGCTTCAACTCCGAGGTTATTCTTGCATGTCAATTTATGGTGTCAACTATGCAATCCCTAAATTTAAATAGAAAAAACCATTCTAATGCTCAGTTTTGTTAATATGCCAACAAATCGGTGGGCACAGGGGAAATCATTGAATAACTCAATTAATATATAACCATTGGATAAAAGTAAGAAAACAAATCAATACGAATAGACTGATTAAAGATGAAGTAACAATACTAAAAGACTCTTTAAAACAGAAAACAATGGAAAATCACAGGAGGTTAGCGATTCATATCAAAGCAAATGCAGACAATTTCTTTTAGTTGGTAACCCTAGTAAACAAAATTATTGGGAACCTTCCAAAATGCGGCCATAAATCAACCGTTTTACCCGTTTTAAGGGATGAACTTTCACTGGAGCATGAAATAGCTTCTCAATACAACAACTAAAATCATGAATGGTTAGAATGACATACATGTTTTGAGCCTAAAAACATATTAACTTATGTTTTCATATGTAAATATTACAACAACATATGCATACGATTGACCTTGTTTTTCAATTAAAATTATCAATATGTAGCAACTAATTGCAAGTTTTGAGACAATCTTGAATTCACAGTAATGTCACATGATCTTGAAGGTAAAAGCTTTCACCTTCTACAAGATTTTGATTTAGCTATATCAATGGGGATTTAATTTAGCAATATCAAGGCACATACAAGAAGCTATTAGAGTAATCTTATCAGGTTAAGTTTGAATCAAGAACATAAGGGGCAAAAGCCCAAACAAAATTAGATTATTAACATTCATTTTATTTGTCGGTTATAACGTTAACACAAATCATTAACTTAGGGTTCATTATCAAATGTTTAACATCTCAATTCTAAATTTACACATAATCAGGTTTCAGGTAGTGAGAAATTAGATTCCAGAGGCGATTAACAAATTGAAACGAAAAAAACTAAACAATCTGAAACATACATGTGGCGTGTCGCTTAAGCTAATCTAGCCGCTATCCATCAGATTTCACAGGCAATTAACAACTTGAAATGAAAAAAAACTATAAAGGCTAAAACATACTTGTGGCGTGGGGATTTAGGTTTTAACGATAAACAAAGCGACGATATACAAAGGGTTCTAACACAAAGCAGTCCAAACTCGTTCTGCAAATAAATCATAAGAATTGAATCGATTGGAGAAGGAAATAGTGGATGGTGATAAAGGGGAGGTAGCTAGGGTTTAGAAAGAAACGTGTTTTACCAATCTGTGGTTGAAGTCACATGAAAATTTTAGGAGGCAATATGAGGGAAAACAATATGGGAAAAGAGGAGCGTCACGTGGCAGAAAAAATTGGGTGGGAAATCTATAAAGCAATAGGTTTTAGAGAAGGACACGTGGACAACCCTATTTTGTTTTATTATATTTTATAGATTTTATAGATAAGTTGTTTTGGAAAAGGGAGGAGTGACTTTTTGAACCTCCTTATAACTTATTGATGGTTATTTACCAACATGCCCTTATTATATCTTTACACCTTCACTCCTTATACCCTTTTTGGTCATTTTACCTAAATAAGTTAAACCAAACATTTTTTTACAAACTAACTTATCAACTTATTGTTGTTCCCCACCACATAAGCTAATCCAAATACTTTTTTAAAAACTCCTTTTTAAAAAGTCATAAGTTAATAAGTCCTTTTAACAAAAAGTCCTTTTTGCCTCAAATAAGTTTATCCAAACATACCCTAAACCTTGACTCAAACACTTGGCCGACTTGAAAACACCTAAAATGAGTTTTTGTAGATGGACTCTCTCTAGGTTGTAGGCTCTCCAACAAAAACCAAACAGAAGAGTCCAAATACAGAAGGATTTGACATATTCCAAGATTAAGTACTTTTAGGGAAAAACAAGAATATAAAGTCAAGATTAAAATCTTCAGAACTCAAAAAGTGAACTATATGCCAAGAGGAAAATCTAAGACCATAGAGCTCTACTCTCTTTCAACCTCATTCCACTTTCTAAGATTTAGTTTCGTTACAAGAAGTAACTAATCTTATACCAGTCCAACACTTGTAGCCCAGTTGGTTGAGGGCCTAAGTTTCCTATGGGAGACTTGGGTTCAATTCCTACTATCTACATTTGGAGGACATTAATGAGAAATGAGGGATGACTCCTAACCTATGGTTAGGAGTTTGAGTCCTGATCTCGCCCGGGTTTTACCGGTTCTCCACAGCGGGTCTTCGGACGGGTGGGGGATCGGGTTTTCCCTGGTTCGGAAACCTCGTGGGCAAGCCTGACTACCCTGGCCAGCCCCTTGCATAGTCCTGGGGGGGTTCTTGAGTTCGCCAGTTTACGCGGCTCATGGGTAATCGGGCAGGAACGATTCGTTGGCCGTTAAAAAAAAAAACTAATCTTATACCAACCATTGTTCATAAAGAGAACAAGTAACGTCACAAGGCAGTGAGTTTTGTTAATAGACGTCTGTTTGTGAAAGGATGTTTAAAAACATATAAAGTAGTTATAAAAAGAATTGAAAAAAAAAAAAAAAAAAAGTCAACATGAAACAAGCATAGTATGTGGTTTTTTTTTTTGGATGTTAGGCTATAGGGTGTGATTAGGGGTATACAAAATGCTCGTGGCTCGGAGCTCGCTCAAAACTCGCTCGAAAAATGTATGAAAAAAACTCGACTCGAAAAAGCTCGTTTTGTCATCGAACCAAGCTCGAGGTCTTGGCTCGTGGCTCGGCTCGATGGCTCGGTTCGTTAGCTAGACTCATGGCTCGATAAACATATGTTTTATATACTTATTAATAATACTTAATAATATATGGTATATAGATATAGATGTTTGAAATTTTGACTCACGGAAGATGTTTTTTTTTTGAAAATTGAACATAGCATTTCCATATTTTTATACCCTAATTGTGCCTAAAATCAAGTAACCGACCATAGACGTTCCATATTTCATAATTAATAATAATATATTAAGGAAAGATAACATGTTCTCGTTTCTAACACAATATGCTTAAAAAATCGAGCTAGATTGTCGAGCCTCGAGCTAGATCGAGTTTTTTCAAGTCGAGCTCGAGCTAAAAATATTGGCTCGTTTTACATTTTCGAGCAGAGCCGAGATGGCTTGATTGCTGTCGAGCTCGAGCTCAAGCCCACCTTGACTCGGCTCGGCTCGGCTCGTTTACACCCATAGGTGTGGTGACACCCTTCGCCGACTCCCCAAACTCATAGCGCATGTAATTTTTCTCTTCGCCTTCCCCAAATGAGGGAAATGGTTTCCCTTCCCCCTTCCATTTTTTTATTATTTGATTTAAAAGGAAAAGAGGAAAAGGACAAAAAATAGCTAGGGAGGGGGGAGTGGTCTGGTGTTCCCCTTCGGTAGGGGTGTGCAACGGTTCAGAACCGGACCGAATCAACTCGTACCGAAACCGTTTAGTGATAACTATAAGAACCGAAACCGAACCGTATAAAACCCTACGGGTTCGATTCAGAACCGAGTTAAACGGTTCTTTCTAGAACCGGCTGTCAATTAAATCCTAAAACTAATAATTAAATCAAAGGTAACTTTAGTAAACTAAAGTGTAGTGTCCATGTCATATTACGGACCTATAATACATGTTTAGAAGTGCAATGAACCACATATATGTAATGATTTTAATTTTGACACTACGAATGATATTTGTCATACATTCCTAATGTCACATGTTGTATTACATCATTTTCCAATACACATTATAGGCCAACCTATGCACCTTATAAATGAATTTGCAAGTGTCGATTCTCAGTATAAACTATTTTGTTCCCTTTGTCGTACTCTATATGTTTTATAGAAATTAAATAATTCGAATAGAACTCCTATCTCAACAAGTTTGTTAGATATTATATAGTTAACATGACTCGAACATTATTCTTTATAAAGATTAAACCTGGGAATTGAAAATGTGGATAGCCGGTCTACAAACTGCTTGAAAAAAACCCATTAAATAAATAAGGTTTTGAATATAATATTTAAAGTTTTAACCTAATCCGGTTCTAGCGGTTTTTTAAAAAGAACCGCGGTTCTGAACCGAACTGAACCGAGAACCGTTATCACCAAAATTTAAGAATCGGACCCTAAATACAAGAATACAGTTCAGATCTAGCGGTTCGGTTTCGTTTCCTCGGTTCTAGCAGTTCTGAACCGTGAATTGCTCAGCCCTACCCTTCGATGCAACCATCCACATCAGCTCCCCGATAAACATACTGAAGAGGTAGGGTCCCAATTCCGAGCGCGGAGGCGGACCCTACCCCACAACATCATTTTCACAAGACCTCTGTGGAGAAACAGGCGGCCAAGTATGTGAAGATAACAGGTCTCCGCGGAGCATCAACCTTTGCAGAGCCAAATCCTTACAAGATCACATGTGGAGTGCAGTCCACCCACGCGGGACCGTGCGCCCAACTTAGCGATGGTCTCCCGCGGACAACTCACAGCCTTACGTGTGACAGGCCTAGCCCGCCACAATGGCGCGCCAGCAGGTAAGGTGCAACCCTCTTATCCCCACTTGCTGCAAAGATCCCATTTGTGTCAGGCGTCACCTCAGACAATCTTGTGGAATGAACATGCCGACAGACTGACGCCGCTGACACAGACTGACGTAGACAGAGAAAGATCCACCTCGAACCAATAACAACTCGCCACATGGACCAATGGCAATGTGATACTTCTTTCTATTTCCTGCATTTATTATATCCTCTTTGCTTTATCTTTACCCTAGTTCATATCTAACTGATTGGGCCGAAAGGAAGGCAGAGCCATAACCGGGCCCAAGCCCATTGGTGAAGTTATGGGTAAATGGTAACCGGCCCGTGTGACCTCCATAAATAGGAGCTCTCACCTCCTTCAACCGGATTCCACTCTCACGAGAATATAATCACACTTACCGGGCCAAACCACCATTTTTGTGTCTACTATCACGAGTCTCTCGAGACTCTAGGCGGTCGCCTCCTTTCATACGACCCATTGATTATTTACAGGTTTTGGATCCAGCCACGGTGTGGAGCAAATGATTATATTCTACAGCAAACACGATTCACCACCCCACGTACCTCCTATGAGACTATATCCATTATCACTCGTTTCTTCATTGGCACCACACTTCTTTTAGCCCATCAATGATAAATCCCAACCCCTCTGAGATCCCTGTGTTCACCGCATCCATTGTGATCCCTCATCCGCTGGCTGAAACCGCAGAGACTCCGAGACCATACCCCTTGGTCTTAGAATCATTATTGTTCAAACAAAGAGATGCAAAAATAGAAATTAGTTAAGACAATCCTTCCTTTAATCCAACCATTCATCAAATCAACTTTTCTTTCGACCATTTGTTTGTTTGTTTTTTACCACCAAGACACTTTTTCATTTATTTTTATTACGGGACATATAGGAATATTCATAGCGCATAGAGACTCTGGGAATGTTTTGTCAACCATACAACATGACTTATAACCTTTTTTTTTTTTTTTTTTTTTTTTTTGGGGGGGGGGGGGGGGGGGGGGGGAGGTGAAGGTCTTATTTGGAGGTGGCATAGTACTTCACACCCGCTCTTGCAGCTCATGCCCCCCACTCACATGCCCAGACTATGTTGTCTGAACCGGTTCCACGCTGGGGTTGTGGTAGGCATAAGGCTCCCCATGGAAAATTTTCCGCCACCTGTCACTTAACAGATGTTGCACTCTTCACAAGAGGCAAGCATCTCTAGAGTAAATGCACGGTATTAGAAAACGGGGCTGCCATTAGGATTCGAACCTATCCACTCTATGAGGGTAAGCTCTAACCATCACCTGGCTTACCACTACACCATGACTTATAACTTATAAGCTTCTTTTTTATAATTTCATTTGACGGATACACTTAAAATAAAAATCGATTCAGGACAGCAGAGCCAATAATCAATAATGCAAAGTTTAGATTTGAATCAACATTAATCAAACAATAATCATTATTTATGTTCTTGAAATCAAGAAATCTTGAGTTAATAACACTTAAACACTACTTTCAATTACATCAGATTCTAACATGACTCTAACCAAGATACAAAACGCTTCTTCTACATAAATTTCGGAGAACGATTCAAAGTCTGCACGAGTTGACTCACTGTAATCATCTTCCTTCTCTGCATCTGTACATGAATCCTCATCCTCATGGATAATATTTGAACTCTCTTCCACATGATCACTCCTCACTGTGATCCAATCTTCATCATCAACCCAATTTGGCATACAATAATTTACACCACTGGGTTCCACCAACTGTTTTATTCTATCAGCCGGAGACTCGCCGGAGAAACTCATGAACTTAGCCGGAGATGGAGTATATGCCACCTCCAAAGAGTCCCAAAACCCTTGATCCAAGATACTACTTGGAGAATCAAAAGTTTCAATCTTTTTCGAACTCGAGTTAATATTAACAAAAGGGTGTTGAAGAAGTTCTTTCACCGTCCATCTTTCTTCATCTTTTCTTTGCAAACATTTTCTCAAGAAATCTTTAGCTTCCTCCGATAACCACACCGGAAACAATGGCACTTCACCCGAATACCCAATTTTATATAAACCAGACACCGGGTTGTTTATCTCTGGCCACGGGTTCGACCGGTTGCCATTTCAATAACCGCACACCCAACCGCCCACACGTCAGCTGCAACCCCTGTTTTTCGCCTCGTGCGACTTCAGGAGCCATAAAAACCGGTGTACCGGATAATAATTCAGATGACGTGACACCATTATTATTATTGTTATTATTATTATCCACCAATTTAGCACACCCCAGATCACCAATTTTGACACTATCTTTACATACTAATATATTTGAACATTTAATATCACAATGTACCAGATTATTGGAGTGAAGATAATCCAACCCTAGTAGAATCTGGTGAGTATAAGATCGGATCAAAGACTCATCAAGAGAGCCTCCTTGTTTGTTAATAATATCTGAAATGGTTCCATTAGGTGCATACTCCATAAACAGATTATACATTGGAATATCATTAACATAATCGATATCGAAACCGATGTATTCGATTACATGAGGAGAACTTAATTTAGAAAGATATTGTTGCTCTTTCTGTAAGAAGGATGATTTGGAGAGGTCGGTAGACTTGACGGCGAAGAGGTGACCGGTGACGGTGGTGGCGAGGGAGACGGTGGCGGTGGAGCCACGGCCGATGATCGGACCTTTTTTGTAGTTCATTAGATTAGACTTTAGAGGGAATGTGATTGAAAGTAAAGGGAGGGGTGATAATATATAAAGGGTGAAATGGGGAGCTGTGATTGAACCACGTGGCAAAAGGAGAAGAGTTTGGGTGGGTGGGCGGCGTTTGGTTGGCTTAAAATAAACGAATCACATGAGAACACGTTAGCACATGTAGTCCGCATTTTTTACTGTGGCATTTTGTGTGAAGTCAAATGAATGAATGAATATTGCGGCGGCGGTTGGTGGTTTTACCCGGCTTGATTTACATTGATACGTCACGCTCACGCTAACATGAGGTATAATTTTTTTTTTTAAAATAGATAAATATGGGGAGCACGAAGTTCATTGCAAAGAGCTTCCTGGTTTCAAATACGGCATGACTGAGTGAGAGACATTTTGTGAGACTTCCTGAGAAGAGCTGAGATTTCTACCAAGAAGGAAGCCCGTGTTAATTTTCTCACGGACCATGCGGAAGGGAGATCCACCCTGCGACCAGCGGACCTGTTTGTCTTTGGATTAGCTGGGGCCTGGGGGGAACATGCTTGCGTGGACCTCACGGGGGGTGTCTCCTTTGATTGGGTTAAGGGAAATCGGGTTTGTAGCAGGGCAAGCGTCGAAAAAGGCGGAATCGAAGAAAATAGATAAACATGCTAAAGCCTGTGCAGAGAACCAACATGTCTTTATCCCCTTGGCTTCCTAGTGCCAGAAGTTATTCGTTTCTTGACTAGGGTTTAACAAGTCATCCATAGTAATACTTCATCTCTAGGGGCAGGGGTTTGTATTTGGTAGACTAGGGTTCGCAATTCAGAAAGGGGTGGCAGCGCAGCTTGTTACCCCTCTACCTTCTATTTTGTTGTAACTTTCATATTTAATTTTAATGAAAAAGTAAATAGTTTAATATAAAAAATGACGAATTTAGGAAATCCACGGGGCACCCGGTCTTTCAGGTCCACCAATCCATAAAAAACCCGATCACCCACCCGTCCAAGGGTACGACAATAAATAATCGGTAAAACCTGGTATCTTTCAAGGCTAGAACTTGTGACCATTAGGCCTTAAGTAACCTATCATTAGTCCTCCATACCACTCTACCAGAAGGTGGGAGGTGACATGTGGTATAATGAAAGGGGAGCTTATATAATATTTTTTTTGAAAGGCCAACAAAATTCTCATTTCCCCAAACATCACTAACTCTTAACTGTAACATCGCAAAAATTTTCAAAGTTTAATACGAATATTATTTTTATCGTTCATAAGGTGCCTAAGTTTTATTTACCGACTACACAACTTATATATATATACATACATATATATATGATAATAATAATAATAATATTGAAAACAAATTTCAGATTTTATTAGTAAAAAAAAAAAAAACAGATTTTATTATTTAGAACTAGTAAACCCAACCCAACCCAACCATATCCCTTGTTCCTGAAGCCCAGTTAAGGCGGCCCAAGACACTGAGCCCACTGAACAGCCGGCCCACCAAACCCTCCCTTTCCATTTTAAAAAAAATAAAAAGTTGTTCCAGCCGGGTCTCGAACCCGGGCCACTCTCACCACAACCACGCGTACTAACCACCTGAGCCACCATTCACTTTTGAATTTAACCCAACTCGCCTTGTATTTAACCCCGTTTTCAACTCTCCTTGTTCCTTTCCCTCTCCTTCGCGTTACAGCAGCAGCAGACCCTTTTTATAATTTTTTTTTTCTTTTCTCCTTTGATTCAGCAATCACACACATATCACAGGTTGACTTATGACCCGTAATTATCGACCTAAATTGACATACCAATACGATAATTATCAATTGATTGTTAATCAATTAACTTTGACGCGTTTGACATTCAATTCGTGGTCAACCTTGCCAATTGAACAATCCAACGATCCTCTATATAAATTGAACCTCTGCATAACATTTCAACTCGCTCATACTCTCTTCTCAATCCTCAATTTCCTTTCAATCACCCTGATAATTAGCTTTCTCCTTCGCGTTTGACCTTTTGTTTGACCAAGCAAATCGTCATCAGTTATAGATTGTAAGTTACAATTCTTTGCATATTTTCAACCTCTGGCATCATGTGACCAATAACCCTATGAATCTAGGGGTTATTGATTCATGAATTGGATTATTGAAGTGGCTAGGGTTCATCATACACGAATTAGGGATAAATGTTCCTGCTGCTATGTGTATTTATTCTTTTTGAAACAAACTCCAACACAAACTGATCATCAGACCAGTTGGTTGGCCTGCTTTCACAATGACTTGAACCGGCCAGATGGCCAGGTTCGAGTCTTAGCAACACCATTTTTTTTCTTTTTGTTGTTATAAAGCTTAACTTATATATATAATCATTTGTATATTCAAAATTCATTTTAAAATACCAAAACCCTTTTATAAAATCTACAAAAATTATATCATGTTGATCTGAGATAAAAGTTCAACACCCAATTTTTAGTTTTCAAAAAATTTATTTATTTAATATATATAATAAATAAATCAAGTTTATTCCATTTTATTTATAAAAATCCATTAAAATATCAAAACGATCTTATTAATTTCCACAAAAATTATCCTAAGTTTTTATAACATTAAGATTTTCAAAAATGATTTTTATTTCAGAAAAATCATTTATTTAATATTTTTTAATCAATTTTTGTTAGTTTTAATCATAATTAAATCATAATAAATCCAATTTTCATCATTTTTGCACCAAAATTTTATACAAATTATTTTTAATCATTTAGAACAGAAATATGATTTTTAAAACAATAATTCTTTAATTTTAGTATTTTTGAATATTAAGTTAAAATTTGACAAATTGTAATAAATAGATTTAATAATCTATTTTAAAGGAAATAATTTTATAAAAATTATTTTTATACTTCAAACATATTCTTGTGACCATCTTGGATTTAATATTCATAAAAAGATTTTTGGTTATTTATTTACTAAATTTCTCTCAATTGGCGAATATTTTAAAACGAGCATTTATCCCCAATTCGAAGCCCTAGAACTTATACATTTGTAGACTTGATAGACTTAGACATATTTATTACCTCATTTTAGGGTGATACTTGATACATTTGGTCAACACATTTCTCAACAGATATAACATTTTACCAAGGTGAGTTTTACATAGCCCCCTTTTCCATTTATCACCATTTTTGGGTGAAACATGTTTATAACATCATCATTGCAATTCAATCATCAATGTGTCTATGTGTTTTCTATGTTGCATTATGTCTTGAGCATGATTAGAGTAAGCACCATTCTAGCATAATCATTAACATTGATCAGCCGGCGGTATACATTGATAGATCTATTGGACTGACAATCCACCCGGATACGTGCCTCCTACAAAGGTTACGTGGGTGTTTGTTATCGTTATAACATATTGGACCATGAGCGTATGGTATGTATCATTTTATAACAGTCATCAGGGTTGATTATGCACTCGATTTATTTCTAGTATGTTCTCACATATGGACTAGATTGACATGACACATGAATTGCACAACATTTTATTTAATCATCAAAAACCTATGTAATTCTCACCAACTTTTGTTGACCCAAAACATTTTCAACTTAACATGTTTCAGGTTCTATTTGCTTGAAGATTTGTATTGATGCTTGAAGATATGTGTATAGTTTTATTCAATTTGAAGTACAAATTCTAGAACATTTGTATGTAAGTTATTTAAATCATTTATGAAACTTATTATTCACCATGAGCTACTGAACAATCATCAATACGTGACATCCCGATGTTTCCGCTATCGGTTGGGGTGTTACAGATTGGTATCAGAGCCATGGTTATAGGGAATTAGGTTATTAGAAAAATAATCTAGTCTATAACCATAGGATTTAACAAGTACTTGCTTCTTTTACTTGCTATTCTCTATCTCCCTCCTACTTCATATCCCTACTTTCATTCCTACAAGAAGGTTGCCCTCCATCACTGGATTCACTCTTAGACTAATAAGACAAAATCCTCAGGTATAACCTGAACCACCTTGAGATCTCGTCGAAGTTCTAGATTTTAATAACGAACACGTGCAATCTGGAAGGGTGAACGCCTGTATTCTGAGTCTTCTGTCTAGGCTGGCATTGCGCATATATCCCAATCAGACGAGGGACCCGGATGCCTACCTGGGAATTCTCGGGATGAGTGTTCACTTATAGGCTAAAGCATGTCTTCATATGTTATTAGAATCTGGAGTCTTTGATAAGTCAACGTTTTCGTTTATTCGTTTTAATTAATGAATAAATGATTACATTCCTTATATCACCTCATTCATTTCATGCCACATTGAACCTTCATTGTGTCCCTTACGGATCATGTCTCCACGTCGTAGCACTCGCAATAACAGTGATGAAAACCAAGAGGAAAGTAACAACAACCACAACACCAACCACAACAACAACAAAAACAATAAGGGTGTTGATGCCCGACTGGCTGCGATTATCCACAACCCTGCTCAGGTTACTAATCCTAATCGTCCTGGTAAATACAACTATGGTCAATGCTATGAATGTGGAAACCCAAATCACTACCGTAACCGATGCCCTAAACTAAACCAAGATCAAGACTCTCCAGCTACTTAACAGCAAGTCCCACCATTTGAATGTTGTTTGCTTTTTATTCTATGTATCGACGCTTTTGATTCAAGTAATAAATTCTAGTATTATCATAACATTTGTGTGCATGCTTGTTTTAATGTGAATAAATTGCTATATCTATAAACATACGTGCTTACTTGTACAACAATTAGTTGACTACCAAACAATCTACTCAACGATTGGTAGAGGTTATCATGTCTTCCAATAGTCGGGAGAGGCCCTACCACCTGCTCAACGACTGGTAAAGACTATCGAACCTGCTCAACAATCGGTAGAGTCATAAAAGGACGCAAAACCCTAATGTAAGGTAAATTGGTAATTACGGTCCGGAGCGTAATCACGAATTTACAGGTACGTTAAGGTAGTGAGAAATTTTATCAAGGTTTTCAGTTGTCGACCAATTGTAAACCTAGTGTTTCTCTTAACTTCGGGACGAAGTTCCTAAAAGTAGGGGAGACTGTAACATCGCAAAAATTTTCAAAGTTTAATACGAATATTATTTTTATCGTTCATAAGGTGCCTAAGTTTTATTTACCGACTACACAACTTATATATATATACATACATATATATATGATAATAATAATAATAATATTGAAAACAAATTTCAGATTTTATTAGTAAAAAAAAAAAACAGATTTTATTATTTAGAACTAGTAAACCCAACCCAACCCAACCATATCCCTTGTTCCTGAAGCCCAGTTAAGGCGGCCCAAGACACTGAGCCCACTGAACCAGCCGGCCCACCAAACCCTCCCTTTCCATTTTAAAAAAAATAAAAAGTTGTTCCAGCCGGGTCTCGAACCCGGGCCACTCTCACCACAACCACGCGTACTAACCACCTGAGCCACCATTCACTTTTGAATTTAACCCAACTCGCCTTGTATTTAACCCCGTTTTCAACTCTCCTTGTTCCTTTCCCTCTCCTTCGCGTTACAGCAGCAGCAGACCCTTTTTATAATTTTTTTTTTCTTTTCTCCTTTGATTCAGCAATCACACACATATCACAGGTTGACTTATGACCCGTAATTATCGACCTAAATTGACATACCAATACGATAATTATCAATTGATTGTTAATCAATTAACTTTGACGCGTTTGACATTCAATTCGTGGTCAACCTTGCCAATTGAACAATCCAACGATCCTCTATATAAATTGAACCTCTGCATAACATTTCAACTCGCTCATACTCTCTTCTCAATCCTCAATTTCCTTTCAATCACCCTGATAATTAGCTTTCTCCTTCGCGTTTGACCTTTTGTTTGACCAAGCAAATCGTCATCAGTTATAGATTGTAAGTTACAATTCTTTGCATATTTTCAACCTCTGGCATCATGTGACCAATAACCCTATGAATCTAGGGGTTATTGATTCATGAATTGGATTATTGAAGTGGCTAGGGTTCATCATACACGAATTAGGGATAAATGTTCCTGCTGCTATGTGTATTTATTCTTTTTGAAACAAACTCCAACACAAACTGATCATCAGACCAGTTGGTTGGCCTGCTTTCACAATGACTTGAACCGGCCAGATGGCCAGGTTCGAGTCTTAGCAACACCATTTTTTTTCTTTTTGTTGTTATAAAGCTTAACTTATATATATAATCATTTGTATATTCAAAATTCATTTTAAAATACCAAAACCCTTTTATAAAATCTACAAAAATTATATCATGTTGATCTGAGATAAAAGTTCAACACCCAATTTTTAGTTTTCAAAAATTTATTTATTTAATATATATAATAAATAAATCAAGTTTATTCCATTTTATTTATAAAAATCCATTAAAATATCAAAACGATCTTATTAATTTCCACAAAAATTATCCTAAGTTTTTATAACATTAAGATTTTCAAAAATGATTTTTATTTCAGAAAAATCATTTATTTAATATTTTTAATCAATTTTTGTTAGTTTTAATCATAATTAAATCATAATAAATCCAATTTTCATCATTTTTGCACCAAAATTTTATACAAATTATTTTTAATCATTTAGAACAGAAATATGATTTTTAAAACAATAATTCTTTAATTTTAGTATTTTTGAATATTAAAGTTAAAATTTGACAAATTGTAATAAATAGATTTAATAATCTATTTTAAAGGAAATAATTTTATAAAAATTATTTTTATACTTCAAACATATTCTTGTGACCATCTTGGATTTAATATTCATAAAAAGATTTTTGGTTATTTATTTACTAAATTTCTCTCAATTGGCGAATATTTTAAAACGAGCATTTATCCCCAATTCGAAGCCCTAGAACTTATACATTTGTAGACTTGATAGACTTAGACATATTTATTACCTCATTTTAGGGTGATACTTGATACATTTGGTCAACACATTTCTCAACAGATATAACATTTTACCAAGGTGAGTTTTACATAGCCCCCTTTTCCATTTATCACCATTTTTGGGTGAAACATGTTTATAACATCATCATTGCAATTCAATCATCAATGTGTCTATGTGTTTTCTATGTTGCATTATGTCTTGAGCATGATTAGAGTAAGCACCATTCTAGCATAATCATTAACATTGATCAGCCGGCGGTATACATTGATAGATCTATTGGACTGACAATCCCACCCGGATACGTGCCTCCTACAAAGGTTACGTGGGTGTTTGTTATCGTATAACATATTGGACCATGAGCGTATGGTATGTATCATTTTATAACAGTCATCAGGGTTGATTATGCACTCGATTTATTTCTAGTATGTTCTCACATATGGACTAGATTGACATGACACATGAATTGCACAACATTTTATTTAATCATCAAAAACCTATGTAATTCTCACCAACTTTTGTTGACCCAAAACATTTTCAACTTAACATGTTTCAGGTTCTATTTGCTTGAAGATTTGTATTGATGCTTGAAGATATGTGTATAGTTTTATTCAATTTGAAGTACAAATTCTAGAACATTTGTATGTAAGTTATTTAAATCATTTATGAAACTTATTATTCACCATGAGCTACTGAACAATCATCAATACGTGACATCCCGATGTTTCCGCCATCGGTTGGGGTGTTACATTAACCACGATGATGGGTTTGGGCCCGGATTAAGCGCTTGCCTTCCTTCGGCCCACATAGTTAGTATAAAAACATGTGGTAATAAATGCTGAATTGAGAGAAAGATAATGCACCCCTGTTAAGGCGCCACGTGTCGCAATGAGGGTGGCTGCAGGTGGCTCCTTTTCTGACGGGCAATATGGTTGACTTGCAGGGAGTGTCTGACGTGATGTCTGGCCACTTGCAGGGCGACGTTTAGTGTACAGTACCTCTGACGGTACTGTACAGGCATAGATTTATCATGTGCAGAATGGAAGTTGTCACGTCGTTATACATGGGGCAGGGTTTTTGGACCGACCTGTCACGTGTCACTATCTAGTTGGCTGAGCATGCGCCCAAGTCTGATAGGATCTTCTTGGATCAGGATTTCTGTACATCCTCGTACTTGTATACGATGTTGCATGTTTGTCTGCGCGTGATGCCTACGCGCATTAAATATGTTAATGCTGACATCTTATGCGTTGGGGGCTGTTGTGCATATACTGCATAGGGCTGGCATAACAGGTTACACGAACCAGTTAAGACACAAACACGGAACCTGCAAACACGAACACGGCACGAAATCTAATCGTGTCATTTTTTTCAAACACGATCACGAACCTGTGTATAACAGGTTAACACGATAAGGAACACCTATGTCACACCACGACAATGGCGGAAACACGTGGCGCGACGGTTCAAAGCATAAAGTCAAGGTTATTGCTAAACACAAGTAATTTAAGAAAATGGGTCATTTATTAAGACGTCAAATCTTGTTCAAATATTACATAAAAGTAAATTGTTTTTAAGACAACATAGAGGTTTCTCAAATATATCCCAAAGCCTTGGGAAATAAAGGTGAAACCCCGCAAAATGTTTGACGCCGCATTGGAGGATTCCACGACCCAGCTTGCCCGGTTCTCCTTCATCTAATTACCTGAAAGATATGTTTAAAAGTTTCGTCAATATAAATATATTGGTGAGTTCACAGGTTTTTAGTTTCCAAAACTTGAATACTTGGGAAATACCATGTTATGACAATATATAGGAGTTGCGAATTCCTATAACTCTACTTGAGACTATAATCAAACCAAGACGTATAATAATAATGCCCCGCTCCAAGTCGTTACTCAGTTTCCCACGACTTAAGTTCAGAATATATGCACCCCAGGCATAACCTAATGCATAATCGACGCTATCGATTAGGGGTGGGCCTTGTCAGGCACCAATAGTACTATTCAAATATTCCACCGGTTTCATTTCCCTGAACAAATGATTATAGAGGCGAGGACTCAACCCGAGTGGCGGTCACACCTCAAGTAACAAATCCGTCATACATTTTCCCTAACATATCTTTCCCCCGAAAAACGTAAAAATAGTTTAAAATGGGGCCGTGAAACTCACCTGAAACTCTGTCTGGCTTACTAGGCGGATAGCAAAGAGGGTCTCGCACCTACAAACGTCCTAGACGTATAAGTCACTATTCCTATAGTGCATGTGCCTTGGCAAGTTGTACACCCAACTCCCGGCCATAAGTTATTCCAATTCCCGTTTAATTAAGCGCGTATCCTAGGTTTTGTTGGCGTTACATTACCATTTGTGTTACAAGTTATATATTACTCTTGTTAATATTTCCCTAACTTGTATCTTATTATCATCGACTCGACTTCACTTAACATATAATTATTTTCCCATTTAAATAATTATACTTAAGATCGCATCGCTCGATATAATATATATTTCAACACTCGACCCGACTCACTTTGCCGCACATTTGTTTTCCCATTTAAACAAATATACTAAGATCTTGTCGTTCGATTGTATATTCTTAACGCCCGATTCAACTAACCATACCGTATATTTATTTTCCCATTCAAATAAATATACTAGGTTCTTGTCGGTATGGCATACACATATATATATCTTTGTCTTCTCGTCGCGGCTTTTCTTCCCACATATCTACTTTCCCATTAAGTAGATATACTAGAATTTTGCCGAGACGAGCATGCATATATATAAATGTGTAATTTTCTTGTTAAGTATATACGTTTGTTTATCGTCTTATTTGTTTACGTTATATTTTTTCTCCCACGAATAATCACTTCAACACTTAGGAAAGTGTTTACTAGTTTTCACCCATGATGTATATATATTTTACTTCTTAAAAATATATATTTTCTTATCTTGCCGCAATGGCATTTTTCTCATGTTTTGTCCGTGTATGGTTCGTTAACGCGTCTTAGTTCGATATCTTAGCTCGAATAGTTACTTTTTCCAAGTTTTTCCCAACATGTGTTTTATAGAAATATTATCCATATTTCTTCCTCTTAACACAAGTTACTTGGAAGGTTTGAAATACTTATGTATTTTTAACCCAACTTGTTAACCTAACTACAAAAATGTTTCCAACACTTTTATATTCCCATTTATATAAAAGTATTCATTTTTGTATAAGTTTCTCAAGTTTGTTTAATATTTTTATAAAATCTCTATTTTATAAAAATCCTTATGTTAACGTAATCCATATTTTTATAACTTTCAAAAATATACTTTTATTACTGAAATACCCAAGTATAACTACTAGTATTTACCAAAATCATCCTTAGAAATTTATTACTTACACTTTTGACACCAAACTTTCCATCCTTGCATTTTTGGACTAATAGTTTCTAAAATATCCATTTTAGTCCCCTAACTTTCAAAGTTACAATATTAGTCCCTTAACTTTCAAATGTTGCATTTTTCCACTCTAACTTCCAAAGTTAACATTTTTCACTCAAAATAGTAGACTTTGAAGATTCAACTTTTTATTGGTAAGTTATTTTTGTATCAAAACACTTTTGTTAGTCTTATATTCCATATGTAAGACTACTTGTATGTGTGTTTTATGTATTTGCCCATTTTAACAAAATACCATTCTTCTAAGTAAGTAACTTAAATTTTTCATCTTTTTATCCATGAACTTCTAATATGTTCCACCATACATTATACCTTAGATGATCATAATAAGATGATTTAAAGTTACTTTTTAACATATTCAAGTTCATTCCACAATCTTAACCAAATCATCATCCTACTTAGTTTAAGTGTAAACTTTATATATTTTCAAGATCATTACTTTATCATCATCAAATCCATGATTTATTTACATATCTTTAATCATCTATTTTACACAAGTAAAACCTATTAAAGATTATGTTCAAACCACCTTTTAAACCCTTCATGTACAACTTGCTTCTAAGAACACATACATGAATAATAATAATCAAAAACAAGGTTAAGGAGCTTACTACTAGCACAAGGCTAGGGAAGACAAAACCTTGGATTTTGAGAGGGGTTTAGTGTGTTCTTCCTTAATGGTTAAGCTCCAAGCTTGAAACACACAATAGGGGTTTGGATGATGGATTGTTTTGAGTGATTTGGAGATGTAAAACTTAAAAGAAGAGTGTGTATGTGGGTGGTATAGCTCACGGCTCAAAGAGAAAGAAGAAGAAAGGATTTTGCTTTGTTTCTCCAAGTATTAACACATGTTTATATATTATTATCACATGTAATCTTCCATAGATTATGTAAGATTTAATGGAGGATTGTATGTGTACTTGGGATCTTGGTGAAGATATGATATGTGTGTGTGTGTTGTGCCGTGTATGTATGTATGATTAGGAGTTTTCTTGCAAATCTTGCTAAAGGGTTGTAATCTTATCATAATCTTGCATTAGATCTTTTATACAAGCATGTGTACTAGTGTAATAATAAGATTTATCTTTGTCTTGGATTACTTGGCCATAGGGCCGATTTATCTTACATAAAGTAAGATTTTGGCATGCTTTAGTACTTGCTAATCTTGCATCCATTCCATGTCCAAGCATGCTTAATCCATAGGTTTATCTTTTGGACATAAGTAGGGTGTTTAGATAAAGAAAATAAAAAGAATTATAAGGCCATTAGGCCGTCCCTTGGTGGGTCTAGGTGGGGTCCACAACTTCAAATATTTACCCAATATTTGTTAAGTTAAATCCCTCGTCGTCCGGGTGTCGTTCGGGTATTTTTCGGGATTTAATCGCGCGTTATTCGGACATTAAGAATACCTTTAATAACCCTTAAATATAGTCTAATTTAAGCGTTGATTGGTTATTTAGGCTTTTACTGGGTGAAATTATGAGTTATGCGCGTATCGGGTGCGGTACGCGCAGTTTATTCGTTACCGGGAGACTTGTATGAGACGTTTCCACTTATGGTTTTGGAGTTCCAAAACTCATTATATTTAGTGAAAATACCCTTTATTTTATATCCTGGGTGTCCGGGATCCTTTTCGTTTATTTAATTATTACCGGTAATTGCCAACGTCCATACCGGATAGTTTATTCGCGCATGATCCAATCATGTTTTACCATTAAACGTATGCATTCCTATGCACTATTTGGAAATTGCTATCTCCTAAGGCCTTGATAATTAAATCACACATAATTGCATTTAATTACGGTAATCATATATTAATTAATTTGTACGGAATTACCTTATTTTTGCCGGTTGTTACAACCTAGTAAAATAATTTAACAAGACAAGACACGATAAGACACAACAAGACATGATAAGAAAACGATAAGACCTATTAAGACACGTACACGACCAGACACGGACACGAAACAGGTAAACACGAACACGACACCAAAATAAATAGGTTTTAACGTATCGACCTGTTATAGACATGAAATCTGTTAAGGCCAAACACGAAACCTGTTAAAATCGTGTAGGTTCGTGTCAGGTTATCGTGTTCGTGTCTAAATTGCCAGCCCTAGTACTGCATGACCAGCAACATGTTTCTGTGTTGAGAGTTGCTTGCGCATGCTCTTCTGCAGAATAGGCTGCGCGGATTTCTTGATTTGAGCTATTTTATAGGATATGGTAATCCTTGTCTGCGCTAGGATTTGTACCCAATCTTTTCAAGTCCCCCAATCTAAGCATCTCTTTGTCTTGCGGAAAGAGTAGGTAAAGTGCTAGACTCAATAGAGATAGTGCTCCTCAAGTGATAGCTCATGTGGCCTTTGTACCTTTTCTAAATTGGTTTTTACCTGACTTATTTTGACTAAATAAACTTGTTTTGACTCGTCTTGTTTTAACCCAAAAAAAATTGTGCCCCCCCCCCCAAAATTATGTATCCACCATTGGGTGGGTCGTTGTTCACCCTCAGTCCAACGTACATTTGTCATTGCGAGTCATATAGGGTTACACGGGTAGTATAGCATTGTCATCAGACATGCCTCGTACCAGTGACACTCGAGGCCGGCTTAACCTTTGAAATGAGTGATATTTGAAATGCTTGAAAACATTGGCGCAGGTTAGATGGGGCGGGGAGGGGGGGCCGACCCCCCCGAATTTTCGCTCAAAAGTTTCAATTATATAGTGTTCGTATAGAATTTTTTAGGTATATACGGTTTCGACCCCCCCCCCCCCGTTTTTTTGTTGAAAAAAAATAGGTATATTATATAAATCAAAACTAACGATACAAGGTTCCAAAAATCGGTTGTTTTACCGAATTTATCGTTTTTCTTGGTTTTTTTTTTCTTCTGGACCCATTTTAAGAGGTAAAACCCAAGTGTTTGATTTAACCCATTTATTTTTTAGGAAAACTAATTTAAAAGCCCACTCATATGATGGGGAAGAACAAAACCATAACATCTTTTTTTAAAAGAGTGTATGAAGAACAAGTAGAGGGAATAGATAATGAAAATATAAGTAAACGTCAAAAAACTTCAACAAGTGAACCAATTAATGAACCGGTTAATGAAGCGGATCAAAACAATCAACAATGGCATGATATTCCTCAAAATCCACAAGCAAGCAAACATGAATGAAGTGTATTTAATGTTTGACTCGACCCGAATCGAATCACCGACCCGAATACATAATCCGACCCGAACATATAATAGAAAAAAAATTATGTCCCGTCCCGTGACTGGTGATTTCCGACCCCCCAACCAATTTCCCAAGCTTCGCCACTGATTGAAAAATGACAAAAACCGAATAAACTGTTATATTTTATGAACAAACTCTTTGAGTGCATTATATGTATAAGTGTTCATGTATCTTTTATTTGTTAACAAACTTTGTCTTTACTTTTACGAAATGCCTTTCTTTCTTCTTGGACTTGCCTTAGGAAATAGGAATCCACACGAAATATTGTTAGAGCTTGAAGAAATGAAAAGTTAGAATATTATTATAGTCTATAGATGCAGTTTACGTAACTTGATTTATAGCTATTGAGTTACACGGTGTCTCTCTTCTAGATTGCAACCTCCCTACCAAACACTAAAGTCCAAATTCCAGAAGGATATGATAGAGCATACTACAATGTTAGGTAGATATGCTTTTTAATTGCCATAAATTGCATAAAGCCAATTGGGCACATCTTTAGAATTTTTAGTGATCATAAAAAGTCTTTCCAAGACCAAATGCAATGAAAGATAGGTTAGACTTCACAATTCAAAATTGAACTACATGCCATGAGGATTAGAGGAAGAACTCTAACCAATGATTGTCCACCTCCCTCTCTTTTCACTTGACTCCAATATATCCCTCTTTTGGGTATGTTACGAAAAGCGGCCCGATCTTTATGCCAAACTTCGCTTTCCTTTTCAATGGGTTTGATCCGAAAACCGACATTAAATGAAGTGGTAATTCAATTTTAAGGGATAGTTTATGGCATCTAAGTTGCAAACTTGGCTTTATTTGTTTGTGTGTAAAGTGACGTTTAAAGACTTATAAAATACATATACACAAAAGTCAACTGAAAGAAACATGGTATTTGGTTTTGGTGTTATGGTGTACTTTAAGAGGTTGAAGTCATTGGTGTTCACACAGAAAGGTTCAGATGTAGAAAGTGGTTGACTTGTACAAAATCAGCTCTTTGTTTAATCAATCATCAAAGTCAACGTGCTCTATAACCCTTCAATTTGCAACCGAACACTTTCACAAAAGAAAGAAAAAAAGTATCAATTCCCACTTGTTTAGTTCTACCTCCATGTATTTTCACCCTGCAGAAAAATAAAACGATTAAAAAAGTCGGGAACACATTTTTTTATTATAAAATGCCATATACATATGTTATATATATGCGTGTATATGGTGTGTGCATGTGCTTTTTTTTTTAATTGAAAACTCATTTTAAACTAAACACATGTCCATTTGGAAAAAAAAAAAAAAAAAAAACTCATTTAAAACTCAAACTTAATGTCTAAAAGAAATATTTTTTAATGACTTGAATAGGGCATGTAAATCTTCAGGGACGCCCATGATCTTTAGAATTAGTAAAATAAAAAAAAAAAATTCACATAGCCTCTACTCTTAATGACATAGTAAATCCAAATATCAATTGAGAAAAAATCTCGAGTCAACATTACATATTCTTTGCTCTACATTCAAATGGATAGTTTCAGAATCTCTCACTATAATTACAAAAGTAGGTAAGTTGAAGTATTTTCTTCAAACACCCTTAATTAAAAATATATGAATTCTTAAGATAACACTAAAATGTAAACACCAAACACAAGAGTCCAAATCCAGAAGGATATAGCATATTCCAAGATTGTGTAGTTTTATGCAAAGCTAGAATAAAAGGTCAAAATGGATGCTTTTAAAATGCAAAACAAGTACTCTCAAGTGGGATGTATATTTTTGACCCTATATGTGCCGTCCAAAAAAAAACTTGTAACCCTATAAAATATTTAGCCTAGTCATTGAAACCTAAAAAGTGAACACTACATGACAAGAGGAAGAACTCAAACCATTGACCTCTTTGGTCCTCTCTTTCAACCTATTTCTATTTTTAACATATGGTTTCGTTACAAATATTAACTAATCTTATACCATATTCCACTTTTTTCTTATTGAATAAGTTCATAAAGCGATCCACTATGGTCACAAAGTAGTGACTTTTGTTGTTGGACGTTTATTTGTAAAATAATGTTTAAAATGGAAAGAAAAGGAAAGTCAACTATGAAACAAGCATTATATGTGGTGTCCTTTAGGATGTTTGAATCATTGATGTTCAAACAAAGAGGTGAAATTTTTTTGCAAATTGGTTGACTTATAGAATGTCAATCATTTCTTTAATCCAACCATCCATCAAATCAACTTTTCCTTCAACCCTTACACTTGCACAAGGCAAAATATCTACTCCTACTAGCGTTGATTCTTTCACCATTCATATAATTCTAATCATATAGAACATTCAAAAAGCCAAACGAATATACAATATATAATAATAGAATGAGCAACGGAATAATTGTTTGGGCGCCTTTATTCCTTTAGCAACAACCGTCTATTGTGACTTGTTTATTTGTAAAACACTTTTGTAACCTTTCAAATTGATAGATTCATCTAAATAAGATACATACACAAGCCAATAATGTAATTATAAACACTTTTTGTAACCTTTCTATTCGATTTAGTTTCAATGGTTTTATAATAACGTCTAGAATGAAGCAAGCCCGTCTATAGACCACTTAAAATCCATACAATTTAGCTCAATGTTTCGCTTGACACTTGGAACCAACCATACAAACCATACCAAACCAAACCAAAGCACATGTTTAGCTTTTATTATCTTTAGAATATGTATTTATTCATCTGTATTATAATTACGCATCAAATTTTATCTTTTTTATTATAATCTAACCTAATGTATTCAAACCAAAAAAATAATAGAAATGGTTACCATCGCCAAATTAGCAAAATCGTGTAACAGTAAATCTTAGGGGTCTTGCCAACCCACCCAATCCAACGAGTTTGGTTTGTTACATTCTTTTAAACCTTAGCTAGCAGTTTCGACCTATAATTTTAACCAAAACTGATTGTACCATATCATAAACACTTTCAAAGTTTAGATTTGAATCAACAAGCAAACAACCATCATTATCCATATCCTTAAAATCAAGAAATCTTGAATTAACAACACTTGCACTACTAGTTTTCAATTACATTAGATTCTACTACAATTCTAACCGAGATAAAACCCCCTTCAACAAACAACTCTGATAACAATTCTGAGTCCAAACGAGTTGACTCAGTGCTCTCATCTTCCATATCACCATTTGTATATAATAATAATTCCTCATATGTAACATTTGAACTCTCTTCCACATGATTACTCCTCACAGTAATCCAATCTTCATCATCAACCCAATTTGGCATACAAGAACTAACCAATTGTTTAATTCTATTCACCGGAGATTCGCCCGAAAAGGGCACGAACCGGTCGGATCCTGTGACCCGTTACATCAAAAGAATCCCAAAACCCTTGATCCAACACACTACTTGGAGAATTCTTTTGTAAAGTATCAATCTTTTTAAAACAAGAATTTAAACTAACAAAAGGGTGTTGAAGAAGCTCTGTCACCGTCCATCTTTCTTCATCTTTTCGTTCCAAACATTTTTTCAAGAAATCTTTAGCTTCCTCCGATAACCACAACGGAAACAATGGCACTTCACCCGAATACCCAATTTTATATAAACCAGACACCGGGTTGTTTATCTCTGGCCACGGGTTCGACCCGGTTGCCATTTCAATAACCGCACACCCAACCGCCCACACGTCAGCTGCAAACCCCTGTTTTTCGCCTCGTGCAACCTCTGGCGCCATAAAAACCGGTGTACCGGATAATAATTCAGATGACGTGGCACCATTATTATTATTATTATTATTAATATTATTATCCACCAATTTAGCACAACCCAGATCACCAATTTTGACACTATCTTTACATACTAAAATATTAGAACATTTAATATCACAATGTACCAGATTATTGGAGTGAAGATAATCCAAGCCCAGTAGAATCTGGTGAGTGTATGATCGGATCAAAGACTCATCAAGAGAGCCTCCTTGTTTGTTAATAATATCTGAAATGGTTCCATTAGGTGCATACTCCATAAACAGATTATACATTGGAATATCATTAACATAATCGATATCGAACCCGATGTATTCGATTACATGAGGAGAACTTAGTTTAGAAAGATATTGTTGTTCTTTCTGTAAGAAGGATGATTTGGAGAGGTCGGTTGACTTGACGGCGAAGAAGTCACCGGTGACGGTGGTGGCAAGAGAGACGGTGGCGGTGGAGCCACGGCCAATGATCGGACCTTTTTTGTAGTTCATTGAAGAATGTTGAGAGAGATATTATTATTTTTGGTTATAAAATATAAAGGGATGGGAAATGAGTTGGGTTGGGTTGGGTGTGTGGTAAGGTTGGTTGTGAAATATAAAGGGGGAATGAGTAGTTGTGATAGGGCCACGTGGCGAGAGGAGATGGGTGGCCGGCGTTGTGTGTTGCTTGGCTTGAAAAAAAAGCCAGCCACATGAAAACATGTGAGCACGTGGACTGACTGCGACATCTGCGCTTCCTTATTTTTCACTGTCGCACGTTTTCTTTTGACAACTCGTTTGTGTTTTTACATTGCGGCGCCGGCTGGTTTACCCCGCCCGTAGTAATATTGTTTTCACCCCTCTTAATGCTGCTGCCAATCTGCCATGTTCAATTATTTATTTATTTATTTTATTTGAACGGTAAGTGTGGTGCAACTGGTGGAGCTCCGGCTAACACCTTCAGCCAGCCTGTACTGATTACCCATTCCACCTGAATTAGAGATCTCCCCAGGTGAAACCTCCACATGTGGCAAATATGGCTCTGACAAGAATCGAACACTCAACCTCAATTGTGTTACTTACGCCAAAGATTGCACAAACTTTAATGTGTTATTTCTCATCAGTCAAAGTCATATTAAAAACCTATGCGACACATATAGGTCTATACACAGCATATAGGGGGTATAGTATGCATTTAATGTTCATTAGTCAAAGCTATGTTAGGCCATGGAGTGTGGGGCGCGTCCCTGACTCAGCAAGGAGCGGCAATACCACCCCCTTGGGCTCGGCACGTCGAGACCGACATCCACAAGACGGAGAGGACGAGCCGGAGTGGGTCGAATTCGAACGTTGGAATTTATTAGGGGTGTGCAACACTGACGTCGAAGACTATCCTTCACACCCTAGGACCATCCCTTGGGTAATGGCCCTGACCCACGCTGACGTGGTGGCGGATGATGTGGAGGACCATTCCCAAAGGATGGGCTTCTTCCAACTCCTATAGCTTTAGAGACCTATATGCCATGTATAGGCCTATACTATGCAAATTATATAGAGTGTACCAATATCCAAATTCGCTATTTTTACGTAAGTCAAAGTAACCATATTGGGAAAAATATAACCGGAGTTGATTTCTCAGTTTATAAGAGCATTGACAACCCGTCCATCAAATCCCCTGTATCAAATTACACTAAAAATCACTACTTCACCCTTAAATTTTCTCTCTTCTAATTAAAATAATAATATGTTTTTTATACTTTTATCATTATATTTTCTCTTTTATCACTTATAACCACTTACAAAAATATTAAAAAATATATATACTGGTGAACAGTAGTTTTTCAAATATAAAGGTGAACAATGCTTTCACAAAATATTTCCACTCTCCTCCACTCACAACCACTCACACCCACCTTATTAAATTTGACGGAATTTATCATATAATTTGATGGACGGGTTGTGAATGTGTAAAACTAATTAAATACTATATTTAAATGTTGTAAGCTACTTTCCGCTGGTCGATTTTTTGGTTCATTTTTGTTTATTTTAATTTTCTATCGTGGTTATAAAGGTAAAAACTGGAACAATATGATAACTTTCAATGAAATCATTATTTGTGATTCTCATTCTCCTAATGACATTTGATTCGAAGAGTGTTGTGAAATCATTAGAATGTTTCAATTAATATAAATGGAATCTAAAGTGGTTGATGGGTTGGAATTTATTTTTAAATTTTTTATGCAATGTTTGGTTAGTAAGTTTAAGAAAAGAATTAGCTGTCCTTCACGGGTAGCTCAGTTGACGAATGGATCAGGGATCTCTTTTTGAGGTCTCAGGTTCGATTCCCACAAAGGACATAATGAGAAATGATGGATGACTCGTGGCCTATGGTCATGAGTTTGAGTCCTGATCTCGCTAGGTTTTACCGGTTTACTACTGTCGTGCCTTCGGGCGGGTATGTGGGTCGGGTTTTCCCTGGAAGCGGGCTAGGGGCTTCGTGCGTCCGGGGTGGGCCGGGCTGTGCCCCTGTCTTTCCCACTAGGGGCCGCGTACGAAGTACCCGGCGTTGTTTAGTTGGCCATTCAAAAAAAAAAAAAAAAAAGAATTAGAATGTAAAAAAGGTAAAGACAATTATTTGGATCTGGCTTATCATATTCGTTGGACTTTAAATAAATTGTGGCTTTTGATTGGTGAAGGTGAACGTAAAAGGTGACGATGAATGCAAATCCACTCCATTTCCCATCGTCGTTGGCATGAGAATCAATTCCTTTTTCGCCTTACCGATAATGAAATGGACGTGCACCAAGTGCTATGAACTTCAACCGTGAATCCAGGGTACGACCACAAATATATAGGTAAAATTCAACGCAAATTAAATTTGGCTTCTAATCTCATGGAATACGCTTATATATACGCTTATGTATTATCAAACCGCCCCTATGTCTTCAAGTAAAAGACAGAGAAACAGAACACCAAGTTACATCACATCAAATTTACACCAATCTTCTCACTTTATAGAAACCTTATTGAATCTATACCTAAGCCAAAGAAAACTTAAAGTTTCGACCTCCGCCACCACCTCCATGAGACCATGACCTTTAGCTTTTTATCTGAAAAAATACGATCATGACACGCCCGCCAAATGCTCCACATCGCTATGAACATAATACCGCGAAATACCTCTCTTTCGATGCCTTTGAGCCCCACTGTCTTGTGCATTTGGACTAGATCCCGAGTCGAAAATGCAAAGAACATCGGAAGACGACACCACTTTGCTATTGCCATCCAGATTCCATCCGAAAACAAACAGCCAGAGAGCAAATGTTCAGTAGTTTCTAGACTATGATCACAAAACACACAAGATTTTGAAGGGATAACAATTCTTCGTCTTTCTAAAGCCGCAACGGTTGCAATCCGATCCATTTCTGCCCGCCACACGAAGATGTTAACCTTAGAAGGAAGCCATTTACACCAATCTAACACAAACGCTGCATCATTAAGAACACTTTTCTGCAGCCAACGTTTAGCTTCTTGAACCGAAAACACCCCTGAATTGCCGACTGACCACGTCCATTTGTCATGAGAGTCCACAATGTTGACATTACTAATCATTCCTCTACAATCTGCTAGTTCCAACCTCACACCTGCAGGCATATTATCTTCTCTTTGTTTCCAAATAAAAGTACTTTCCTTAACCGCATTAATACGATCAGCCACCATTACTAATTTATGCCTCTCAAGTTTGAACAAATTAGGGAATTTATCTTTAAATACTTCTTCGCCACACCATGACTCAATCCAAAATCTTATGTTCTCCCCATTACCCACTTTAACCCTTCAATAAGTCGAACATCGTGTGACCTTCAACTTTAGTATTATACCCATGCTTGACAATATTTTTCTAAGTACCTGTAACCCGGTTATTAACCGGCAGCGCTCCGCACTTTCGTTTAGAGTAGTGAACAGCCTCAACAATTCTCTTCCACAAAACGCTTGGCTCCACCTTGTACCTCCATATCCATTTAAGTAATAAAGCACTATTACTCAAATCCAATTTCTTTAACCCCAACCCTCCTTTCGACTTTGGTTTCGTGACTATATCCCAAGCTACCCAATGTAACTTGCGTTCTTCTAAATGGCCTCCCCATAAAAACTTTTTAACTATGGCTTCCAAATTTCGTGTATAACCTTCATTAGAGCTTTGTAGATAGAAAAGTAATACGTAGGTAGGCTCTCCAAGACCACCGACTTAATCAAAGTAACTCCCCCCCCCCCCCAATAGATAACACCTTAGCCTTCCATCTAGATAATCGAGAACGAAATACCTCTTTTACTGGTTCCCAATTATTTATTCGATTCATATTTGCCCCAACTTTAACTCCTAAGTATATAAAGGGCAATACACCATACTTACACTTCATATTAAACGCCTGATCTTTTACCAAGTCTAACTTAACTCCACACCCATACATATATGACTTATGAACGTTAATCGTGAGACCAGAACATAAATAAAAGACCCTCAAAATTCGCATCACACTTTTGAAATTACTATCACTCCACCCAGCCATGACCATAACATCATCCGCATAGAGCAAATGAGTTAACATAGGACCCCCATTAGGAATAATAATACCTTCATACACTCCAAGATCCGAAGCTTTCCGAAATAAACTCGAAAGAGCTTCCATCACTATGACGAATAAAAAAGGGGACAACAGGTCTCCTTGTCGAATACCTTTCGTACATTCAAACTCAAAAGTACGCGATTCATACATTCAAACTCAAAAGTACGCGATCCATTTTGGTTTACCTTTTACCCCCAGTCCTCTAAGTTTCAATGAAAGTACATTCATTGATTTACCCCTTGACAACCTTTTGTGAAAACAATTTGTTGCAACTGAGATTTGAAACCTTCCAAACTTTCAGCACCCAATTGAATCCCGAACGAAATAGTATCAATAGCTTCCTGTTCAATTGGTTCAGGAACATTGTTCAAAGACATGTTATTACTTACTTCCTTCGACGATGCACTAGCCTCCTTATCTTCCTTCGAACCTAGCTGCTCGTTGATATCCTCATTCATACCTGCTACCATAGACATCGATTCATCATTGAAGGTACTCGGAACATTTAGATTAGGAGTCCTAAACTCCAATGGGCTATTAGTCGACAAGGCCGAACCAGAAGCCTGCTCACTGCTCGATTGGCCCAACAAATCATTTAAGTCAAATGAGTCACTTTTTCTAGGCCTCTTAGCATTCTTCTTTTGGGCTTCAGGAGACTTGGACAACCTCCTTTGTCTTGTTTTCAATCTTTTAAACTTTTTTACTTTTCCTTCAATTTCTTTATTAACAAAAGAAAAAGGAAAGAAGTTACTACTCCCCATATTTAAACTCTGCTGATTTTCCTCCCATGATTAATGTGTTCCTTAGAATTCGTTGTTTCAAAAATTATTCCTACCAGTTAGACAAACGCCAGATTAACATTCTCTGGTGAATTATCTGGTACCCGAGATTGATTATCACTAGCTTGTTCCTGATTGTCTACTTCGTGGTCTCCATCGTCTTGGTTACCGGAGCCATCAACTTTCGAGTCATCAGACTTCTCATCGATCTCCACTTCTTCTATCTCTTGAATCAAGCAATCACGGACCCAATCCCTACATTCTTCCTCAACCCAAATGTTTACTATCTTATCCTGCCATCGAATAGCAACCGTTTCATCCACTTTTGTCGCACTTTTCAACAACACACCAATACAAACAAACGACAAGTCAACCTCTTCATCCAAAGAATTAGCCGTTTTGACCACCTTACCAAATAAGTTACCAATGGCGTTGAACAACGGCGTCATGGATAAATTTAACGGAACCCCATAAATCTTCAACCAAGGCACCCGTTCGTAAGGAGGTGTTGTCCCCTCCAAATCTCCATCATAATGAACCAACTCCCCCACACTTCATTATCCTGCATGAACTTTGAAGCTTCTTCATGATTATGGAACTTAAGCATTACAAAGAGACTTCCAACATACTTAATGTCCACCCCATAAAACTCTAAACCGTCCAAGAACTTCCTTAAATCAATCAACTGTCTAAACTCTTTCACCTTAGCAACAATCGCCACATCAAACCATTCCGAGAATGCACACGCATTAGGAGCCACATCAATAACCTTATGATTGTTTTGACTCCCATTATTTAACAACCGATCTCTAAACTTCGTATCCAAGGAACGATAAACATCCGCAGATCCATCCACCCCTCTACTGCCTTCTGCTTCGTTTCCCTTTGTCTTCAGTTGAACCTTCTTACCCACATAATGGCCGTCTACAAACTTCGCCATGCTAATAAACAACTTATTATCTCCAATCTTTGCGTTCTTCATGCTTTTTTCAAGATCAGAAACATTCTTTACGTTCTTCATGCTTTTTTCTATATCCCCATAATCACCTAAGAATCCCTTCAAGTCTTCCACCGAGCACTTTTCAGGAATGTTTGCCATGAAAAACTTCGTAACGATCCTTTTGTTCTTGTTAGAATTATCAGCCTTTCGATCCCTCTTATTCCTTATCGGCCTCATCGTCGAGAAGGAAACAACCCGAATCACCAGCTAAGGCCTCTAAATGACCGCTCAGTGATAAAGGAGGTAGGGGTCTTCATACTGTCCAGGGCCTTCTATAGCTCCTCACAAGAATCAATGTTTATTTATCTAGCTAGAACTTTGACATGTGTATATCCAGAATTCAACTGAATTTATTGATCATTACATATAATTCAATTAAGATATTGCATGAAAGTATGATTTCTTCTATTCTCCTTTGAGAATTGGAGGGTTTTTTATTGAGTGGAAAAAGAAGGATTTTTTTTGTCTACCTTACTTTCTTTCTTCATTTTTCCTTATATCAGTGACTCAATCAAAATGCAATTGACTTTAGAGATATAGTAATATGGAGAAGACAAAATTGTTTCAAGCACCGACAAAACCGGAAGCGCCCCTTCTTTCAAAGAGAAGAGGACGGATTATTCACATGTCATTTGATGGTCAGAGGTGTAACATTACGCATTAAATACTTGTACGTTACGATTTCTATGAATAAAACGTCAAGTTTCATCATTATTCGTCTTTTAAAAATATTATTGTGACGCATTTGGAACCCTAATACTATGTTATTTATATATAATATACATATATATAGGGAATAATTGTCAAAAATAAATGGCTTGGGCCGGGAATCGAACCCGCGCCCACAGCCGGGTCAACCACACACAACAGCACAACCAACTGGTCTACACAACACACTTGGTTTAATCCCAACACATAATAAATATATAACGAGTTTAGTTCTTAACAGTTGACTAAGAAAGTCAACTGTGACATCGAATTTCCAAAATTAACACATTCAATCGTGTTTTAATCCTGTTATGGTATGATTGAAGATGCTTTTGACCTTTATGCGTACAATTACTCAGCCAATTGTCGTTAAAACATACCAAATTTACTCGATTATACGCGTCATCACATTCATGACGGGTCAACTTGCCCAATTCATCAATCCGAGCCTCACCCTATAAATTGGACCTCCCAAACCACTCTCAACTCGCCGATAACCCTCTCTACACCTCCAATTTCTGTTTTAATTCATCTTTCAAAAGCTTTTGCTCGAAGTGTTTGACTTTCTGTTTGTCCAAGCGATTATCACGAATTCGTATTTGTAAGTTGTGTTTTTCTTGTGGGTTTTGTTCATCGGCATACACACAACAATAACCCTATGATTAATTGGGTTATTGTTGTGTAAATCAAATTATTGTAAAACTAGGGCACGATCAGATTTGAATTGGGGAAGAACACCATCGCAGACTTGTATATTTATTTTAAACAGACAGAAACCAAACACAACCACTGATCTAGATCAAGTGGTTGTGTCTGATGCATGTTAATCAGGGCACTCGGGTTCGAGTCCCACTCTAAACGAGTTTTATCCTTTTTCTTTTTAAAAAGAATATAAATCAGATTTCCATATACTATATAATTAATTTAAACTATGATTATTCGTTCTCAGGGTCCAGACCAACTTGTCTGGGCTTGTGATTTAAAACCCCGACCCGGGTTTGACGCGGGTTCGATTCTTGGCATCAACAAAACATTTTTTCATTTAAACTTATATATAATATATATATATATATATATATTCTCTTATATTTTTTAAATTTAGTTTAAAATACTAAACCTCTTTTATAAATTCTACAAAAATTATTTTATGTTATTCTAGTAGAAAAGTTTAACATACAAATTTTAGTTTTCCAAAAATTATTTATTTAATATATATAATAAATAATTCAAGTTTATTCTATTTTATTTATAAAATTCTATAAAAATATCAAAACAATTATATAAATTTCCACAAAAATTATTCTGAGTTTTTATAACATTAAACTTTTCTGAAATGATTTTATTTCTGAAAAATCATTTATTTAATATTTTTAATCAATTTTTGTTAGTTTTAATCATAAATAAATCATAATAAATTCATTTTTCAATATTTTTGCACCAAAATTTTATATAAATTATTTTTATTTATTTGGAACAGAAATACAATTTTTTAATTTAAAAATTCTTTAATTTTTATATTTTTAAATATTAAAGTTATATTTTAACAATTTGAAATAAATAGATTTAATATTCTATTTTTTTTAAGAAAATAATTTTATAAAAAATATTTTCATACTTAAAACTTTATATTGTGACCATCTTTAATTTAAAATTTACAAAAAAACTTTTGTTTATTTATTTATCAAATTTCTCTTATTTATCAAACATTTTATTTATTAATCAAACGAACACTTATCCCCAATTCGAAACCCTAGAAAATATTTGTAGACTAGAAAGACTTAGACATATTTATTACCTTAATTATAAGGTAATACTTGGCATCGTTAGGCAACACATAATCTATTTTCACGAGACATAACATTTTGCTAAGGTGAGTTTTACATAGCCCCTTTTCTATTTCACTATTTTTGGGGTGAAACATGTTACAACATTCTATATGCAATTCAATCATAAAGTGTCTATGTGTTATTCTATGTTGCATTATGTCTTAAACATGACTAGGGTAAGCACAATATTCTAGCATAATCATTAACATTGATCAGCCGACGGTATACAATGATAGATCTATTGGACTGACAATCCCACCCGGATACGTACCTCCTACATAGGTAGCGTGGGTGATTGTTATCGCATAACATAATCGAGTGAACCATGAGCGTATGGGATGGACCACAATATTCTAGTCACAAGGGTTGATTATGCACTCTATTTACTGCTAGTATGTTTTCACATATGGACTAGACTTGCCATGACACTTGAATTGTACAAGCTTTATTCAATTATCAAAACCTATGTAATTCTCACCAACTTTTGTTGACCCAAAAATATTTTCAAAATTAACATGTTTCAGGTAACAATGAAGCTGAGGCTTAGAGTATGCATGAGGAAATACTTTGAAGTTTTTATGAAGTTATTTGAAGTTATTTGCTTTATTTGATATCATGTATTTGGGATTTCTAGACATCATTTCATTTTGGATATTTATGTTATGAATAAATTATTTAAAATTTCAATATATACCATGTGCTACTGAAACAATCATCAATACGTGACATCCCGATGTTTCCGCCATCGGTTGGGGTGTTACAGATTGGTATCAGAGCCTTGGTTATAGGGAATTAGGTTATTAGAAAATAATCTAGACTATAACCTTAGGGACTTAAACAGTACTTGCTTCTCTTACTTGTAACCCTAATTGCTTCCTTAATCTTATCCCTATCCTATACCTTATACAACCCTAAGCCTACAAGTGACTACTCTTATTCGTCTGCTGCAATCCTGATCTACCATTAGATTAATTGGACAAAATCCTCAGGTTTAACCTGAACCACCTTGAGACCCCGTCGAAGTTCTAGATTTTAATAACGAACACGTGCAATCTGGAAGGGTGAACGCCTGTATTCTGAGTGTTCTGTCTAGGCTGGCATTGCGCATATATCCCAATCAGACGAGGGACCCGGATGCCTACCTGGGAATTCTCGGGATGAATGTTCACTTATAGGCTAAAGCATGTTTTCACTATGTTATTAGAATCTAGAATCTTTGATAAGTCAACGTTTTCGTTTATTCGTTTTAATTAATGAATAAATGATTACATTCCTTATATAACCTCATTTATTTCATTGTGTCTCTTACAGATCATGTCTCCACGTCGCAGCACTCGCAATAACAGTGCTGAAAACCAAGAGGAAAGTAGCAACAACCACAACACCAACCACAACAACAACAATAACAACAACAACAATGGTGTTGATGCCCAACTGGCTGCGATCATTTCTCAACAAATGGCGCAGCAGATCGCGACTCTGGTTCCTAACTTACTGGCTCAAGTCATCCAGATGAACGGAAACGGCAACGGAAACGGTAACGGCAACGGAAACGGTAATGGAAACGGAAACGGAAATGGAAACTACAACGGGAACGGGAATGGTCTCAGCTTGCACTCTTAAGCACTTTAATTCCTGTAATCCCCCTAAGTTCAGTGGAGAAGAAGGAGCTACGGGACTTCTACAATGGTTCGAGGGTATTGAGAATACCATCTTTAACAGTGAGTGTCCCGATAACTTTAAGGTCCGTTATGCCATGAGTGTTCTTCACAAACGAGCACTCACTTGGTGGAATGAGGAAAAGCGCACCCGCGGAGCTGAAGTTTCACTTGCTATGACCTGGGATCAAGTCAAGGAGGTTATGAAAGATGAGTTCTGTCCCCGCAATGAGATTAAGAAACTAGAAGATGAGTTCCACACCCTTGCTCAAGATAGTGGGGAAAACCTTGCTTACAATACCCGCTTTCACGAGCTCAGTTTGTTGTTGCCTCATAAAGTCACTCCCCTGCCTGTAGCCATCGAGAAGTATATCGGTGGTCTACCCATGCAAATCCAGGACACGGTATGGGGAAGGAATCCTGCTACCTTGGAGGAAGCCAAACGTCTGGCGGCTACTCTCACCGATAATCATGTGAAGAACGGTACTCTCTTCCGCAAGAACACCAAGAAGACTGCTGCAAAAGACACTCCTCAGCCCGCTATTAAGATTAAGCCCGAGACCTCAAGCAACAAGAAGCGCAAGGCTAGGAACTACATGGTTGCTACCACCCCACCTGCAGCACAAAACCCAGCCAAGAAGCCATACACCGGGCCTCACCCCTTGTGCAACACTTGCAAATACCATCATCCAGCACAGGTGCCATGTCGTTTTTGCACCAATTGTCAAAGGTATGGTCACCTTGTGAACATCTGTCGAGCTCCTCTTGCTAACGGCCCTGCTGCCCAAAATAACCCAGCCAGAAATGTCCCAGCTCCCAACCAACAGAACATCAGACCTGCTCGTGGTCAGTGCTACGAGTGTGGCAGCCCAGACCACTATATCAATGCCTGCCCCAATCGTAACCAAAACCAGAACCAGAACCAAAACCGCAACCAAAACCAGAACCGCAACCAAAACCAAGGAGCTCGAGGTCGCGCCTACAACCTCAATGCCAACCAGGCCCGCGACAACAACGAGGTGGTTAATGGTACGTTTCTCGTTAATAACCACTATGCATCCATATTATTTGATTCGGGAGCTGATAAGTCATTTGTATCACTAAAGTTTGAACCCTTACTTAACCTACCCAAAACTAACCTAGAGGAACCTTTAGTGGTAGAGGTAGCTAATGGGAAGTCTATCTCGATCGATTCTATTATTCGTAACTGTGTGTTGAACCTCGACGAACATACTTTCTCTATCGATCTCATCCCTATGCATCTTGGAAGTTTTGATGTCATAGTAGGCATGGATTGGTTGTCAACCCATCGTGCTGAAATTCTATGTTTTGAGAAAGTCATTCGCATTCCTCTCGAATCTGGTGAGATTTTGAAGATCTATGGTGAGAAGCCTTATGGCGAGCTTAAGCTCATGTCTTGTACTACTGCCCAAAAATACTTACGAAAGGGGTATACGGCTTTATTAGCTAATGTGATAGAAAAGAAGGACAAGGGCAAAAGTATCCAAGACATCCCAATCATTCGGGACTATCCTGAAGTCTTTCCAGAGGATTTACCTGGTTTGCCTCCTGCTCGACAAGTGGAATTTAGGATTGATCTTGTTCCTGGTGCAAATCCTGTCGCCAAAGCTCCTTATCGTCTTGCACCCTCTGAGATGCAAGAACTTGCCAGTCAACTACAAGAACTTTCTGATAAAGGTTTCATTCGCCCCAGTTCTTCTCCATGGGGAGCCCCTGTCTTGTTCGTTAAGAAGAAAGATGGATCTCTCAGGATGTGTATCGACTATCGCGAACTCAACAAACTCACCATCAAGAATCGTTATTCCTTGCCTAGGATTGACGATGTTTTCGATCAACTTCAATGAGCAACCCACTTCTCGAAGATTGATCTTCGTTCTGGTTATCATCAGCTTAGAGTCCACGATGAAGACATTCCCAAGACAGCCTTTCGTACACGTTATGGTCATTATGAATTCATGGTCATGCCATTTGGATTGACCAACGCTCCTGCAGTGTTTATGGATCTAATGAATCGGGTTTGTAGACCCTACCTTGACAAATTCGTGATCGTCTTCATCGATGACATTTTGATTTACTCAAAATCAAAGTCCGATCACGAACAACATCTTCACTCCATTTTGGGTCTCCTAAAGAAGGAACAACTGTATGCCAAATTCTCGAAATGTGGATTTTGGCTTAAGGAGGTTCAATTTTTTGGACATGTCATTAATATGAACGGAATTCATGTTGATCCCGCAAAGATCGAAGCTGTGAAGAATTGGAGTGTTCCTAAAACTCCAACAGAAGTCCGTTCCTTTCTTGGTTTGGCTGGTTATTATCGTCGATTCATTGCCAACTTCTCTAAGATCGCTGTTCCTCTCACTGCCTTAACTCACAAGGGTAAACCCTATGAGTGGGGACCAAAGCAAGAGGAAGCATTTGAAACTCTTAAGCTGAAACTCTGTGAAGCTCCTATCCTGTCTCTACCTGATGGTAATGATGACTTCATGGTCTATTGTGATGCATCAAAGCAAGGTCTTGGTTGTGTTCTCATGCAACGAGGCAAGGTTATTGCTTATGCGTCTAGACAACTCAAGACTCACGAAAAGAATTATACCACCCATGATCTTGAATTGGGCGCTGTCGTCTTTGCTCTTAAGATTTGGAGACACTATCTTTATGGAACCAAATGTGTGGTTTTCACGGACCACAAAAGTCTCCAACATGTCTTCGACCAGAAAAAATCTTAACATGAGGCAACGGCGTTGGGTTGAGTTACTTAACGACTATGATTGCGAAATTCGCTACCATCCTGGCAAAGCGAATGTTGTGGCTGACGCACTCAGTCGTAAAGAGCGTATCAAACTTCATTGTGCGAGAATTCGTACTGATCTTCAGGATCGTATCCTCCAAGCTCAACATACTTCAGTCACCCAAGGTAACATGTACGACGAAATGTCTTGTGGTGCGGAGACTCAACTTGAAACCAAACCTGATGGACTACTCTATTTTCTTAATCGACTTTGGATTCCTGACCGTGATGATCTTCGTACCTTTCTTATGAACGAGGCTCATAAGTCTCGTTATTCTATTCATCCTGGAGCTGACAAGATGTACCAAGATCTTCACTATTCGTATTGGTGGCCTGGTATGAAGAAAGATATTGCTCGTTTCGTTGCAAAATGCCTCACTTGTTCAAAGGTCGAGGCTGAACATCAACGACCATCTGGTATGCTCGAACAACCAGAAATTCCTGTGTGGAAATGGGAGAGCATAGCGATGGACTTCATCACTAAACTTCCCCGTACACCCAAAGGTTTTGACAACATTTGGGTAATCGTCGATCGTTTGACCAAGTCAGCCCATTCTTACCTATTCGTGAGAAGTATTCTGTGGAAAGGTTGGCAAAGATGTACGTAAGTGAAATCGTATGTCGTCATGGTATACCTTTGGACATTATCTCTGATCGTGATGGTCGTTTCACCTCTCACTTTTGGGATTCTTTACAAGACGCTTTGGGTACCAAGTTGAACCTGAGTACTGCTTATCACCCTCAAACAGATGGTCAGACTGAACGGACCATCCAGACACTTGAGGATATGCTCAGGGCATGTGTCATCGATTTCGGTGGCGCATGGGATTCTCATCTTCCTTTGGTCGAGTTTTCATACAACAACAGTTATCATGCCAGCATTAACATGGCTCCTTTCGAGGCACTCTATGATCGTAAATGTCGTTCACCTGTCTGTTGGACTGAGGTTGGTGAAGCCCAGATCACTGGACCCGAACTGATCCAGGAAACCACAGATAAAATCCAACTCATTCAGGATAATCTTCTCAAGGCTAGAAGTCGTCAGAAGAGCTATGCTGATAAACGTCGTAAGCCCTTGGAATTTCAAGTTGGGGACCTTGTACTTCTTAAGGTATCCCCTTGGAAGGGAGTGATTCGCTTCGGTAGAAAGGGAAAACTAGCTCCTCGATACGTAGGCCCATTCAAAGTCCTTGACAGGATTGGAAAAGTGGCTTACAAACTTGATCTTCCACCTGAGCTAAGCAATGTTCACCCAACCTTTCATGTTTCGAATCTCAAGAAATGCTTAGCAGATGAGAACCTCCATGTTCCTCTTGAAGATGTGCAAATCGATGAAACTATGCACATTATCGAGAAACCCGTCGAGATCGTTGATACTGGAGTCAAGAAACTCAAGCGCAGTTGCATTCCGATCGTTAAGGTTCGTTGGGAATCTAAACAAGGTCCAGAGTTCACTTGGGAACGCAAGGACCAGATGAAGTCTAAATACCCACATCTTTTTCCACCAGACTCTCCAACTCCAACTTCGGGACGAAGTTCCTAAAAGTAGGGGAGACTGTAACATTACGCATTAAATACTTGTACGTTACGATTTCTATGAATAAAACGTCAAGTTTCATCATTATTCGTCTTTTAAAAATATTATTGTGACGCATTTGGAACCCTAATACTATGTTATTTATATATAATATACATATATATAGGGAATAATTGTCAAAACTAAATGGATTGGGCGGGGAATCGAACCCGCGCCCACAGCCGGGTCAACCACACACAACAGCACAACCAACTGGTCTACACAACACACTTGGTTTAATCCCAACACATAATAAATATATAACGAGTTTAGTTCTTAACAGTTGACTAAGAAAGTCAACTGTGACATCGAATTTCCAAAATTAACACATTCAATCGTGTTTTAATCCTGTTATGGTATGATTGAAGATGCTTTTGACCTTTATGCGTACAATTACTCAGCCAATTGTCGTTAAAACATACCAAATTTACTCGATTATACGCGTCATCACATTCATGACGGGTCAACTTGCCCAATTCATCAATCCGAGCCTCACCCTATAAATTGGACCTCCCAAACCACTCTCAACTCGCCGATAACCCTCTCTACACCTCCAATTTCTGTTTTAATTCATCTTTCAAAAGCTTTTGCTCGAAGTGTTTGACTTTCTGTTTGACCAAGCGATTATCACGAATTCGTATTTGTAAGTTGTGTTTTTCTTGTGGGTTTTGTTCATCGGCATACACACAACAATAACCCTATGATTAATTGGGTTATTGTTGTGTAAATCAAATTATTGTAAAACTAGGGCACGATCAGATTTGAATTGGGGAAGAACACCATCGCAGACTTGTATATTTATTTTAAACAGACAGAAACCAAACACAACCACTGATCTAGATCAAGTGGTTGTGTCTGATGCTTGTTAATCAGGGCACTCGGGTTCGAGTCCCACTCTAAACGAGTTTTATCCTTTTTCTTTTTAAAAAGAATATAAATCAGATTTCCATATACTATATAATTAATTTAAACTATGATTATTCGTTCTCAGGGTCCAGACCAACTGGTCTGGGCTTGCGATTTAAAACCCTGACCCGGGTTTGATGCTGGTTCGATTCTTGGCATCAACAAAACATTTTTTCATTTAAACTTATATATATATATATATATATATATTCTCTTATATTTTTTAAATTTAGTTTAAAATACTAAACCTCTTTTATAAATTCTACAAAAATTATTTTATGTTATTCTAGTAGAAAAGTTTAACATACAAATTTTAGTTTTCCAAAAATTATTTATTTAATATATATAATAAATAATTCAATTTTATTCTATTTTATTTATAAAATTCTATAAAAATATCAAAACAATTATATAAATTTCCACAAAAATTATTCTGAGTTTTTATAACATTAAACTTTTCTGAAATGATTTTTATTTCTGAAAAAATCATTTATTTAATATTTTTAATCAATTTTTGTTAGTTTTAATCATAAATAAATCATAATAAATTCATTTTTCAATATTTTTGCACCAAAATTTTATATAAATTATTTCTATTTATTTGGAACAGAAATACAATTTTTTAATTTAAAAATTCTTTAATTTTGATATTTTTAAATATTAAAGTTATATTTTGACAATTTGAAATAAATAGATTTAATATTCTATTTTTTTAAGAAAATAATTTTATAAAAATTATTTTCATACTTAAAACTTTATATTGTGACCATCTTTAATTTAAAATTTACAAAAAGACTTTTGTTTATTTATTTATCAAATTTCTCTTATTTATCAAACATTTTATTTATTAATCAAACGAACACTTATCCCCAATTCGAAACCCTAGAAAATATTTGTAGACTAGAAAGACTTAGTCATATTTATTACCTTAATTATAGGGTAATACTTGGCATCGTTGGGCAACACATAATCTATTTTCACGAGACATAACATTTTGCTAAGGTGAGTTTTACATAGTCTCTTTTCTATTTCACTATTTTTGGGGTGAAACATGTTACAACATTCTATATGCAATTCAATCATAAAGTGTCTATGTGTTATTCTATGTTGCATTATGTCTTAAACATGACTAGGGTAAGCACAATATTCTAGCATAATCATTAACATTGATCAGCCGACGGTATACAATGATAGATCTATTGGACTGACAATCCCACCCGGATACGTACCTCCTACATAGGTAGCGTGGGTGATTGTTATCGCATAACATAATCGAGTGAACCATGAGCGTATGGGATGGACCACAATATTCTAGTCACAAGGGTTGATTATGCACTCGATTTACTGCTAGTATGTTTTCACATATGGACTAGACTTGCCATGACACTTGAATTGTACAAGCTTTATTCAATTATCAAAACCTATGTAATTCTCACCAACTTTTGTTGACCCAAAAATATTTTCAAAATTAACATGTTTCAGGTAACAATGAAGCTGAGGCTTAGAGTATGCATGAGGAAATACTTTGAAGTTTTTATGAAGTTATTTGAAGTTATTTGCTTTATTTGATATCATGCATTTGAGATTTCTAGACATCATTTCATTTTGGATATTTATGTTATGAATAAATTATTTAAAATTTCAATATATACCATGTGCTACAGAAACAATCATCAATACGTGACATCCCGATATTTCCGCCATCGGTTGGGGTGTTACAAGAGGCGAATTGAAAGCTAAGCAGTGGTAATTCTAAAGATTCCCCTGGAAAGTCGTATGCTTTGGAAGAAGCTTGTACAGTTTGGGAAGGGGTTTTGATTGATAAAAAAGAAGAATCTACTTCAACCAATATGCCCTTAGGCACGGCCATACATAACATAGAAATCACACTTGGAAGCGGTGGACAATTAGCTAGAGCAGCGGGTGCTATAGTGAAACTGATTGCAAAAAAAGAGAAGACGTTTTTTATGACGGCTGGCCGTCAGACCTCATCCTAGAGAACGTTTAGGGTTTTATCTTTGCATTTGATCTACAATGTCCATGCAAGTTTTAATCCTTCTTCTTACAACATTAAAAAAAAGTACTATTTTAATACTTTTTTTTTTGAACAGCCAACAAAATATTTTATTAATCACCACGCTAGCGGGAAACTAGCAAACACCCGAATACACAATTACAAAATTACAAAAAACATCACCTCCTAACGTCACTCAAATTGAAACAATGCCACTTATCCCAATCTAAATTGCCTAACTTTGCTCGCGCCTTGACCCAAAGAAAACTCAATGGTTTAACATCACCTATAATCTTAGTACTATTTTAATACTAATTTCAAAACTTATATAGGAAATATTTTATTGTTGCCTTTTCAAGTTCACAAATTTTGCACCTTCCGATACCTTGAAAGTATGGGAAACACACTACCCTAAACAAAATTTTTATAATTTTGGTCAATCAACTTGTCTTTTTTAATTCCACATTCTTTGACTTTATTTCATCTTGAGATGGGTGCCAATTCCACAAACTATATTCATATAATCGTCTTTTTTTTTTCTTCTAAAGCAAATTATATATTTATATTAGAATCCAATCCAACCCAACGCAACCAAAAAAAGAACGGAGCACATGAGATAAAATTGTTTAAATTTGACTGCACCGTCCAGTAACTTTTTGTAATGGTTGTTCAGTAATTAGGTTTGCGTTTGATGTTGTTTTAGAATACTACAGAAAGAATACAAACATACACGAATAAATTTATACTTAATGTATGAATGGGGATGAATTATATTTAACAAAAGAGAATATAAACAAAATAAAGATGATCGTTTATATATACGTATTTGTTCATTTCTTTGATAAAAAATAAACCATAAATGAGTGCATTTATTCATTTAACAAAGATATTTTATTGGTTGTTTTGGACGCTAAATATTCCATGTGATGGAGCATCGCCGCCGGGGAAAGATTTTGGCATTTTTATTTGTGGAGTATTAACTTTGTAGAGTTCTTAACTCTGATGGAGCATCGCCGCCGGCGACCACCCATCCCGGAAAACATCCAAGTTCGCATTACCAAAGTTTTTGTAACCAACCTCCCTGAAGGATGTAGTGGAACAGAATTAGTAGCACATATCAGGTCGTTTGGGCAGATCTTCGATCTGTATATTGCAAGAAAAAGAGATAAAAATGGAAATCGCTTTGGTTTTATTTCTTTCCTAGATGTTAAGGATAAATCAGAGCTGATTAGAAACCTGAAGGGTATTCGGTTGGGAGAGGCAAAACTCTGGTTTAACATCGCAAGATTCGTTCTAGAAGATGGAGAGATTGGTGGATATGATGAGCGACCTCCTAATAATGATAATAATACACATAAAAATATGAGAGAGAACCATTTCTATAACAATAATGATAATAGTAATCACCACACAGAGGGATGTCAAGGAGTCAACACGGCTCCTCTTGGGTCCGGAAAATCGTTTAGAGACCTCTTTGCAGGAAACTCTATTAACATTGAGTACGAAGTGACGGCGTTTGCTGACAAGCATGGAAAGGCCATTGTAGCTAAGATGGCAAACGTTCAGGAGATAAGGAACATTTATGTAACCATGAATGGCATTTGTCCTGGACATGGTAACGTGCAATACTTGGGAGGGTTGGATGTCCTTGTGTCCTTTGAAGATAAAGGGATGGCAAAAAAGGCTCTTGATGCGGCTGCGCTAATGAAGGAGCGTTTCGTAACCGTGTCTCTTTGGGAAGGTCAAACGCTGGGGTATGAACGGATAGCTTGGCTCAAGATTCAAGGTGTTCCATTACACCTTTGGACAAACGAGGTATTCAATATGATTGGAGGTAAGTTCGGAAAGGTTGTTCACAAGGCAAACACTTCTGAATCGGATCGCGATTTGTCCTTTGAATATGTCGGAGTCCTTGTTGGTGATGGAAAGCGAATTTCTGACGAGTACATCTTGAATTGGAGGATGAGGAAGTATAAGGTGTGGATATTGGAAGAACAAACGGATTGGGTTCCGGATTATGTGGACGTTGAAGTTGATACCAATACAGAGATGGAAGAAGATACAGGTTTGAACGACGAATTGGTGACTCCTAGACGGTCACCGGAAGCGATGGAGCCCAACACCGGAGAAAGGTCGGAGAATTTAATGCAGGATGGTCAATTTTCTTTGGTAACCCCCAATGATTCAGGAAAGTCCTCCAAGGAATCCGCTCGCAATAATGGTGATTTTAATTCGAATGCTAATTCTTCGGGCAGTCAGTATATTCAAATTGTTGAAGTTTCTAAAGATGGGAGTAGTAATGAGGCAAGGGCTGCATGTGACAAAAGTAAATTGTCTAAGGGGTTTGCATGTGTGATTTCAAAGAAAAGAAAAAAGTTACGTTTTAAAAAAATTGGCAGTGGATCAAAATCTTCTAGTGGGCCAACTAAAAAGAAGAACAAACATAAACCCAATAGTGGAGACCCTTTTGGGTTAGATGAAATTATTGGGCCCATGAACCCTACTCAAGTGTTAGCCCAGTTATGCAACTCTGGAGATAGGAACGATGGCTCCTCTGTTAACATGGATAGGAATGTTTCAATGGAATTAAAATCCTTTGAACAGCTTATTGGGGATACGGAGGAAGTTCCACAGTTGAATGAAGAGGTCAATTTCGAAGATAATCCTGAAGAAGTTAATCTCCTTCGCCGAACAGAAACTAAGCAGACGGTAGACTTGGGTTAAAACTTGGCGCTGATCTTGGTAATTATGAAGACTTGGTTAGTGCGGCAGTTTTCGATGAAGGATTACAATCCGGTAAGCTATGAATTGTTTATCGATTAATATTAGGGGTATTGGAGGCATTGGTAAAGATAAATGGATTTCTAAAATTAAGGGTGATTGTGGCATTTCTTTTATCGGTATTCAAGAATCTATGTGTAGTGGGGTGGATGTCGAATTGGTATCTAAGTACTGGGGTGGTCATGGGGCTGATTTTGAGTCTATTGATGCGGTGGGCAATGCTGGGGGGATCGTTAGTATTTGGGATCCTAAAGTATTTTCTAAAGACAGGGTGGTTAAGGACAACAATTTTCTATGTGTCTCGGGTTCTTTAACTGAAGGGTCGGCTCGCATAAACATTGTGAATGTTTACGCCCCTCAGTATAATGCGGATAAAAGAAACCTTTGGGAGAGGCTTGTCAATTTGATTCAATCTAATGAAGGTAAATGGATTGTTTTTGGCGATTTTAATGCCGTGCGAAACCGAGATGAACGAAAGAATTCTCGGTTTGATTCTACTTGCGCGAGGGACTTTAATGGCTTTATTGAAGACGCGGGGTTGAGGGAATATCAATTGAAAGGTATGAAATTCACTTGCTTGACGGTTAGGAATGGGCAGTGTAAGTTGAGTAGGATAGACAGATTCTTCGTTTGTGATAGCTTTTTCAACAACTGGCCTGACGTTTGTGTTCGTGCTCTTAATAAGAATCTGTCAGACCATTCTCCGCTTATTTTTTCATTGATTGATACTAATTTCGGTGCGAAACCATTCCGGTGGTTCGACTCATGGCTGGACAAACCCGGCTGTGAGGATATTATTCATTCGGTTTTTGATGTATGGACAGATAACAGGCCGAGCGATTTGAATCTGATGCTCAAATTAAAACACCTCCGATCCCGGCTCACAGCTTGGTATCGGGAATGGCGCGAAAAAGAAAACCTCGAAGAAGCGGTTCTGCGAGAAGAGAAAGAAGCTATGGAATTATTGATGGAAGACAAACAGCTTGAAGAAGAGAATCTGTGGGTATGGACCGAGTGTTGTAGAAGTCTAGACGAGATTCAATTTCGTAAAAACCGGGACCTGAAACAAAAGTCCCGGGTTAAATGGGCTTCTATGGGGGATGAGAATTCGAGTTATTTCCATAACGTGGTGAACGGTAGAAAAGCTAGAAACGGGATCCCTGGTTTGTTGATTAATGAGAGGTGGGTTTCTAAGCCAACTCTGATTAAGAAGGAGATCATGTGCTTTTTTCGTAATCGATTTAAAGAAGACATCAAGAACCGTCCTTTTCTCAATTGCCCCGGTTTGAAAAAAGTCCCTCCCTCTGACAGAGAAGCTTTAATTGTCCCGTTCACAAAGCAAGAAGTAAAAGCGGCTGTGTTTGAATGTGGATCCAATAAGGCGCCAGGCCCAGACGGGTTTAATTTTCGGTTTGTGAAACGCTTTTGGGAGGTGTTGGAAGGGGATTTTTGGCGTATTGTTTCTGATTTCCACGAGACAGGGATTATTAGTCCGGGTTGTGCTTCTTCGTTCATCACTTTAATTCCAAAGGTTAAAACCCCTTTGGGTCTCAGTGATTATAGGCCCATTACCCTGATCGGGATGGTTAGTAAGGTTATCTCTAAAATCCTTTCTAATCGTCTCAAAAAGGTAATGGGTATGGTTATTTCTGAATCCCAGTCAGCTTTCATTACTGATCGTTTTATTTTGGATGGGCCATTGGTGATCAATGAACTCCTTGCGTGGCTTAAGAAAAGGGGTAGAAAGGCTTTCCTTTTAAAGATCGATTTTGAGAAAGCGTACGATAATGTGAACTGGAAGTTTTTGTTGGCTATCATGGATCAAATGGGTTTTCCGCCTATGTGGTGCAAGTGGATTGAAGGGATTTTAATATCCGCTCGTGCTTCGGTTCTCGTCAACGGCTCTCCCACATTTGAGTTCAGATGCGAAAAGGGGTTGCGACAGGGTGATCCTTTATCCCCGTTTCTTTTTCTCTTTGTAATGGAAGCTTTGTCGTGCTTATTAAAAAAGGCGAAGGATATTGGAGTTTTAAAAGGGTTGGAAGCCATGACCAATGAAACGAGTATTACACATCTATTTTATGCGGATGACGCGTTAATAATGGGAGAATGGTCCAAGGAGAACATCCAAACCACGGCTCGTATTCTTCGCATTTTTCACCTTGTCTCGGGTCTTCGAATTAATATTTCCAAATCTAACCTCTATGGGATCGGTACCGATGATATGGAAGTGGACAATATGATGGATGTTTTGGGTTGTCGAAGGGGTAACATTCCTTTTGTTTATCTAGGCATTAAGGTGGGCGCGAATATGTCTAGAATTAAACATTGGGATACGGTTATTGAGATTATCCAAAATAGACTAGCGTCATGGAAAGCTCGATGTTTGTCTATTGGCGGTAGGTTGATCCTCATAAAGTCGGTGCTTGAGAGTTTGCCGATCTACTACCTTTCGCTCTATAAAGCTCCTAAAATGATCATAGACAAAATTGAAGCCATCATGAGGAAATTTTTTTGGTCGGGCTCTAGTACCGATCGAAAAATTCCTTGGATCTCTTGGGAAATAATTACCACGTCTAAGGAAGATGGAGGTCTTGGCGTTTCCAAGTTACAACAAGTGAACGATGCGCTTCTCCTTAAATGGTGTTGGAGGTATTAAAAAGAGGGCAATTGTCTCTGGAAAAGAGTGGTTATGGCTTGTAATGGTTCTGCTCGAAAGTGGTCTATGATGCCGTGCTCTACCTCAGCTAGTAGTAACTGGAAGGATATAGTCAAAGTTGGAGAAAAAATTCTGCCCAATGGCCGCTCGCTTCAGTCTCTGTTCACATGCACAGTAGGCAATGGAGATTCTATTTCATTCTGGTGTGATGTTTGGCTTGGAGATACTCCTCTCAGAGTAGCGTATCCCAATTTGTTCAGATTAGAGGTTGACAAGTGGGTTACTATCAATCATCGCATGAAGTTACACAACGGCTCTAAAACTATTGTTTGGGGTTGGAGGAAGAATCCGTCTTCTCAACTCGAAGTTTCTGAACTATTCCAGTTGTTGGAAGATCTATTTAATTTTCAATGGAACAGGGGCATGGATTCGTGGAGCTGGAAGGGTGATGCTAGTGGTATTTTTTCAGTCCGGTCGGCGAAAGCTCTTCTTTATAATTCCTTCAATATTATTCACAGCCCGACTATTCAGTGGGATGTGTGGGTTCCTTTGAAATGCAAAATTATGGTTTGGCGTGCGTTGCGGGATCGTCTTCCTACTTGTGAAGCTTTAGAAAAGAGAGGCGTTCATCTAAATGAGAAGAGTTGTATCTTTTGTCAGTCAGGTATTGATTCTGCTATGCACCTATTCACGGGATGTATTTTTTCATTCGAAATATGGAATAGAATCATGTCTTGGTGCCGCTTAAGTCCTTTCTTCGCTTTTGATGTTTCGGACGTGCTTTTGATTGCCGAATCACAGTCGATCCCTATTCAGAAAAAGAGTATTATACGGGGAATCATGTTCACTGCTATGTGGTCTATCTGGAATGAAAGAAATTCGCGAATTTTTACAAGGAAAACAAGAAGACCGGTGGAAGTGTTCGAGTGTATCAAGACGACATCGTATTTTTGGTTTAGACATAGATCTAGAATTAAAGATTTCGATTGGAAAAAATGGTGTAACTACCCTTTGGATTTGATGTAATGTTTTTGTGGTGCTCGGGGGTCCTTGCTTTAAGGACCGCTTTTGAGCGTTTTTGAATGAAATTTACCTTACAAAAAAAAAAATATTCCATGTGAAAAGGGCAAGAGCAATAAATACCAATGAACGGTTTCTTATGCCACATAAGCAATAAATACCAATGAACGGTTTCTTATGCCACATAATTTCGTTTCACACTGCATGTTCCTTGAAAATTATGCTCCATGTGACTTTAATCTATCTATATAATAATTGAGTACACTTGGGTTGAATCTAGGCCTTAGAGAGAGTTTGAGGTATCCATATTGAATATGGAGCTCCAAGTTATCCCCTATAAATACTCTTTTGTATATTTTGATTATGTCCATTCTTCCATCACACTCTCAATTACTCACTAACAAATCTTCCAACCAACATTCATCAATCTTCTTTTTATGCATTCTTGCTTCTAGGTATGTATCTTCTTCCCTGAGATCGACAAAACTAGATCCATTATAATATGTTCCGATTCATAAACTTTTATTATATGCTTTATGTATTCAATCGTTGGATCCATATCATGTGTTCCGATTTGAAAACTTTTATGTATTTGATTCAATAAAATAGATCCATATCATAAACTGGATCCAATCTCCAGTTTATAAATCGTGTTTTATAACAGTTATTTATAAACTGGAACCATTTCATAAACTGGAACCAATCTTCAGTGCCATCCTTTTGTTCATTTGCAAACCCATGTTGAACATGGTTTTTCAAATAACCAGTCATCAGATTTATATGAAAAAATGCGTATTACACCATTGAAAAGAATCACCGGTTATTTGTTTTCAAATACAATCAACATAACCCTTGAAACAGATTTACTATTTATTTTCTTGCTTTACAAATATGGATCGTATTTATTGAATGTTTGGATATTTTTTCATTTGAATACTAGAATACCATCCGAAGACAAAGATTCGATTATAGGTTATCACAAGGGTGAGCAATTCTTCAAGATCATGCATGACCCTTCGGCAAGAGTTTTGGTATGATTCTTATTTTCATCTTGACATGGATCTTTGTTTACTTTACAAAACTGATTATTACTTGTGTTAATGTTATTTTTAATGTGTTAATCCAGACGTTGCCGACAGTTATGAACAAATTTTTGGTCTCTAAAAACATACACAACAATGTTGTTACAGTGGCCACATACAAAGGATAATCTTGGTTGGTTTTATTAGAATTGATAGATGATGTATTTTGTTGTTTTACATATACATTAGTATTCAATCCTACATTCCATATTCGGAGCATAATATTAGACCAATTTTAATTTCATTAATTTTGAATTATTGTTATTTATTTACATTAATAAAGTTGACCGAATTTAATGTCATTTAATTTGAAATTTGAATCTTATCGATTGTTATCAATTTACATTAATAATATTTTGACTCAATTTAATATTATTTATTACTATCTTTTAATAAAGTTGACAGAATTTATAGTAACATTAATACGAATTTAAGTTTACCATAATAAGCCTTATTTATTATATAAATGTTAGTTATATTATTTTTGTAAAGTTTGTATAAAAAAAAATAAATGAATATTTTCGGTAATCATTTAAACATACTTACAAAAATATATTTCAGGATAAATGTAAGCATAAAGTTGATTTCGCTCATTTGTATAATACGTAGTTTACATATTTGCACTGTAGCTTGCACTTGAATTGTATATTTTTTTTAACTTACTATATATATCAAAACTAGGAATGCTCACCAACATTTCTTATGTTGACCAAACTTATTTTTGTACATGTTTCAGGTGCAGTTTGATCTAGTGCTTTAGCAAGAGACATTTAGTGCTTTATTTAAATTCAGTTATTTATTTACATTTCATTTAGACAATGTATTTTTCCATTTCCATGTAAGACAATTTTTGGTTTATTCAATAATATTTACATTTTAGTACCATGTGCTTTTGAACAATCGTCACTACGTGACACCCCGATGATTCCGCCATCGGTTGGGGTGTTACAGATTGGTATCAGAGCCATGGTTATAGGGAATTAGGTTATTAGAATGCCTTTTAGCCTAGACTATAACCGAATTTCAACTTTCAGGTACAACATTTCCTAATTTATCATTCCCCTCATTTCCCTCCACTTTCCTTCCTCAATCTTTCCCCTTCTTCTCCATTTCTCCTCATCTTTCATCATGGTATATAGAGATGGTGTCCTACAAGGAGTGGAAAGACTACTTCATCATGGAGCGGGAGCAGTACCTTTCATGAAGACACTCTTAGGCATGATGCCTACTCTTATTTTTTTGCTCCTTCAAAGTTGTTGAACTTTAATGAGTGTGAAAAAGGACACGTGCAATCTGGAAGGGTGGATGCCTGTACACTGGGTTTTCTGGCATAGGCAAGCATATCGTATAAATCCATTTACGGACCTGTTATGCTTACCTGGGGATTCCTGGAGTGAGTGTCCACTTATAGGCTAAAGCATGTCTTCTTTGATCACCATTGGGCTCAATTTCTTTGAAAAGTCAACGTTCTTGTTGGGCTTTATAGCTAGACAAGGGCAATCCAAGCATGTTATGCAAATATTTCAAATGATATACTCCTATGTCACATACAATATCTTGTATTCATAATCATTTATGCAATTATACATTTACATTTATTAATCTCATAATTTTTCATTGACTGCCTTGTAGATGTCTGCTCGTCGTATGCTCCGTGATGCTAGCCAACGCACTGTTCGTGCTTCTGGACAACGTTCTGATCGTCGCCTTGCTTCTCTAGTTGCTGAGCAAATTGCTGCAGTGATTCCAAATCTTGTTAGTGAGCTAACCCAAAACAGCAACAGTGCTAACACAGAGGGTGCAACTCAATTCCGGTGCACATTCAAACACTTCAACTCATGCAACCCCACGAAGTTTACTGGTGAGGAGGGTGCTACTGGCCTCCTCCAATGGTTTGAAAGTATGGAAAGTACCTTCGTGAACAGCGAGTGTCCTGATGACCTCCGCGTTCACTATGCTACCAGTGTCCTTCAAAAGGGGGCATTGACCTGGTGGAATGGTGAAAAGCGTAATCGGGGCGCTGATGTTGCTCTATCCTTGTCTTGGGCTGAGGTCAAGGAACTCATGATCGCCAAATTCTGCCCTAGGAATGAAATGAGGAAATTAGAGGAAGAGTTCCATGGGTTGAAACAAGACAGTGGTGAAAATCTTGCGTACAACACTCGATATCATGAGCTCAGCATTTTGGTTCCACACATGGTTACCCCGGTCTCTCGAGCAATCGAGAAATATATTGAGGGATTGCCTGACCTAATTCAAGATGTAGTCACTGGAAGCAGACCCACTACGGTGGAAGAAGCTATCCAGCTTGCAGCCTCCTTGACTGACAAGCACGTCAAAAAGGGAAATTTGGTTAGGAAAGGAACCAAGAAACCAGCTGAGAAGACCCCCACCCCTACTACTGAATCATCAAGAGTTGCTGTAGACAATACCGGTTCCAACACTAGGAAGCGGAAGTCCAGGGGTAGAAACTATGCTGTTGTAGCCCCAGTAACTCAGGCTCCAATAGCCCAGGCTCCAATGGCTCAGGCTCCTCCTGTTAAGAAGGTTTATAGTGGAAACTTACCCAAGTGTGCCACCTGTCAGTACCATCACCCCTCAAATTTTCCTTGTCGCCACTGTACCACCTGCGGTAGGTACGGTCATGTAGCTGCCACATGTCGATCAGTGTTTCGACCTCAACCAATCAATGCTCAACCTGTTAACCCTCAACCAGCCAACCCTCAACCAGCTCGCCAAAACCCACAACCTATAGCATATGGTCGAGCTTGCTTCAATTGTGGTGATCCAAACCACCTTAGAAACCAATGTCCAGCACTTGTCCCAGCAAACCGTGCAGCAAACCCAGTGGCTCGTGGTAGGGCTTTCAACATCAATGCAGCAGAAGCCCAGGAAGCAAATGATGTGGTGAATGGTACGTTTTTACTTGATGGTCGTTATGCTTCGATTTTATTTGATACTGGTGCGGATAAAAGTTTTGTGTCGTTAGCATTCGAACCTTTATTATCTCACACTCGCTCTAGATTAGGAGCGCCTTTCACTGTCGAGGTCGCGGATGGTAAACCCATCTCAATCGATTCTATCATCCAGGGTTGTACTCTTAGCCTTAACGAACATAACTTCACCATTGATCTCATACCCATGAAAGTGGGAAGCTTTGATGTTATCGTGGGTATGGATTGGCTTTCTAAACATCATGCTGAAGTTGTCTGCTTTGAGAAATCTATTCGGTTTCCTCTTACATCGGGTGACTTTTTACGTGTTTATGGTGAGAAACCATCCAGTGGTCTTAAACTCATGTCCTGCACTCAAGCACAAAAATATCTACGCAAGAAATACGTAGCTTTTCTGGCCCATATTGTGGAAAAGAAAGGTAAAGACAAGAGTATCCAAGATGTTCCTGTTGTTCGTGAATTTCCCAAAGTCTTTCCTGATGACTTACCTGGACTACCACCGGTGCGTCCTGTTGAATTTCGTATTGATCTTGTACCTGGTGCTACGCCCGTTGCAAAATCTCCGTACCGCCTTGCACCTTCCGAGATGCAAGAACTTGCGAGTCAACTTCAAGAGTTAGCATACAAGGGTTTCATTCGCCCCAGTTCATCACCTTGGGGAGCTCCAGTCTTATTTGTAAAGAAGAAGGATGGATCTTTCTGAATGTGTATTGATTATCGGGAGCTGAATAAACTCACCATTAAAAACCGGTACCCTTTACCCCGCATTGATGACCTCTTTGATCAACTTCAAGGTTCGACTTGCTTCTCAAAGATCGATCTTCGTTCGGGATACCACCAACTTCGAGTTCATGAAGACGATATTCCAAAGACAGCTTTTCGTACACGCTATGGTCATTACGAGTTCATGGTTATGCCTTTTGGATTAACGAATGCACCCGCTGTCTTCATGGATCTCATGAATCGCGTGTGCAAACCCTTCTTGGATAAGTTTGTAATCGTTTTCATCGATGACATTCTCATTTACTCTAAAACCAAATCATCCCACGAACAACACCTTAGACAAATTTTGAGTCTTTTGAAGAATGAACAACTGTATGCCAAATTCTCCAAGTGTGAATTTTGGCTTAAGGAAGTTCAATTTTTGGGACACATTATCAGTGATAAGGGTATACACGTGGATCCAGCTAAGATTGAGGCTGTTAAGAATTGGATTACACCCAAGTCTCCCACGAAAATTCGCTCTTTTCTTGGCTTAGCGGGTTACTATCGTCGATTTATTCTCAACTTCTCCAAGATTGCCTTACCTCTCACTTCCTTGACCCATAAGGATAAACCATATGTATGGGGACCCAGTCAGGAAGAAGCATTCCAGACATTAAAGCAGAAACTGTGTGATGCTCCAATCCTCACTTTACCTGACGGCAATGAGGATTTCGTGGTTTACTGTGATGCCTCTAACCAAGGTCTTGGTTGTGTTCTCATGCAACGAGGCAAGGTTATAACATATGCATCACGACAACTGAAAAACCATGAGAAAAATTATACTACCCATGATCTCGAGCTCGGAGCGGTCGTTTTCGCGCTTAAGATTTGGCGGCACTATTTATACGGTACAAAATGTGTAATCTTCACTGATCACAAGAGTCTTCAACACATTTTCAACCAGAAAGATCTGAATATACGACAACGACGATGGGTCGAGTTGTTAAACGACTACGACTGCGATATTCGCTACCATCCTGGCAAGGCGAATGTTGTAGCCGATGCTCTTAGTCGTAAAGGTCATGCCCAGCTTTATTGTGCTCAGGTCCAGTCTGATATCAAACTCCGCATCATTGAAGCCCAACATGTCTCTGTTACTGAGGGCAACATGTACGAAGAAATGTCATGTGGAGCCAAAAATCAGTTGGAAACCAAAAATGGTTTACTTTATTTCATGAACCGTCTTTGGATCCCTGATCGTGACAACCTGCGTACCTTCCTCATGGACGAGTCCCATAAGTCTCGTTACTCCATTCACCCTGGTGCAGATAAGATGTATTAGGATCTGCGTACTTTGTATTGGTGGCCCGGTATGAAGAAGGACATAGCTCTTTATGTGGCTAAATGCCTTACTTGTTCCAAGGTCAAAGCTGAGCACCAACGTCCATCTGGTTTACTTATGCAACCAGAAATTCCAGTGTGGAAGTGGGAGAACATTGCTATGGACTTCATCACGAAGCTTCCACGCACCACTCGTGGGCATGACAGTATCTGGGTTATCGTCGATCGTTTGACCAAATCTGCTCACTTCCTACCCATTCGTGAGACCTACACAGCTGAGAAACTGGCTAAGATCTACATCAGTGAGATTGTTAGTCGTCATGGTATTCCTCTAGACATTATTTCCGATCGTGATAGCTGGTTTACTTCCCGCTTTTGGCAGACATTTCAGTCCGCACTTGGTACACAACTGAATCTTAGCACGGCTTATAACCCACAGACGGATGGTCAAACTGAACGAACCATCCAAACATTGGAGGATATGCTTCGAGTGTGCATCATTGACTTTGGTGGTAATTGGGACACGCACTTACCCTTGGTTGAGTTCTCGTATAATAACAGCTACCACTCCAGTATTAACATGGCACCGTTTGAGGCACTTTATGGTCGCAAATGTCGTTCCCCTGTGTGTTGGAGCGAGGTTGGTGAGACACAAATCACCGGTCCCGAACTGATACAAGAAACGACAGACAAGATTCTTCGCATTCGTGAGAATTTGCAAGTTGCTCGGAGCAGACAAAAGAGCTATGCCGATCAAAGGCGCAAGCCTCTAGAATTTCAAGTCGGAGACATGGTACTTCTCAAGGTTTCACCTTGGAAGGGTGTATTTCGGTTTGGAAAGAAAGGGAAACTTGCACCACGGTTTGTAGGCCATTTTAAGATCCTTGAGCGAGTTGGGAAGGTGGCTTACAAGCTCGATTTACCACCAGAGCTCAATAATGTTCATCCAACGTTTCATGTTTCTAATCTTAAGAAGTGTTTGGCTGAAGATAACCTCCATGCTCCTTTAGAGGATATCCAGATTGACGAATCGATGCGCTTCATAGAGAAACCTGTGGAGATTATGGATCGAGATGTCAAGACGCTTAAGCGAAGCCGAATTCCAATTGTCAAAGTTCGTTGGGAATCCAAACGAGGCCCAGAGTTTACTTGGGAGGGTGAGGACCAAATGATGTCAAAGTATCCTCATCTTTTTCCAGAGACTACCACTTGAAGGAATTTCGGGATGAAATTTCTAAAAGTAGGGGATGTTGTGACATCCGTCACTTTTCTTTGTATTGTTTTATATTTCGATGTACGTTAAACCTCAATTTATAAGACGTTACATTTTCATCATTCTCGAACGTTTAAAAAATATTCTGTGATACATTTGGGTTCATTTAATCATAATATAAGTTAATTATAATAAAATAATAGCTAAAACCTTGTCAAAAAATAAATGCTTGGGACGGGGTTTGAACCCGCGTCCCAAGCCGGTTCAAACACACATCACACACCAACCAATTGAGCTACATCATAATCTGTTTTGAATCCTACACATAATTATCTTATACCATGTTTATTATGAACCAGTTGACTTGAAAAAGTCAACTGTTTCCATCGATCATCACAATCAATCCATTAGACGCGTTAATTGATCCGTATATGGAATGGTGATGAATGCTTTGACTGTTCGCAGCTATTACACGCGTGATTTCTGTCCAAATCATACCAATTTTACACCCATTCGCGTCAAACACCTTCAATTCGAGTCAATACATACCAAATCAACAATCCGACCCTTTCCCTATAAATTGAACGTGTCTAGACAGTCCCTACTCGCCGATAATCATTCCTTTACCCTCAATTTCTGTTAATAATCTGTTACTGAAGCTCTCTAATCGTCCCTTTGACGTTTTTCTTTGACGAGGCCGTATACCCGATCGCAATCCTTGTAAGTTTCTTTTTTTTTCGTGGGTTTTAATATTCGGTACCTGGTAAACAATAGCCCCAAAGATTTAGGGGCTATTGAACACGAATTATATGGTTTTGAAAATTAGGGCTCGATTGATATAGAATTGGGGAAGAACACCATTTTCAAACAGTGTATAAGTTTCTTTTGAAAACAAAAACATAACAAACCACTGATACAGATCAGTTGGTTACACGAGTGGATTGGGAGCTCGAACCGGCCAGAGGCCAGGGTTCGATTCTCACATGCCCCTTCTATTTTTCTTCATTTAACCATTTATCTCATTTAACCTATATAATTAATTTAAATCCAATATATTTCGTTCTCAGGGTGTGGCTCAGTTGGTGGCCACGCTTGTGATAAAACCCGAACCGGCCAGAGGCCCGGGTTCGATTCCCATAACCAACAAGTATTTTTTTTGCCATCTTTATATATATACTTAATATATTAAATTTTTTAAAATAGTTTTTAAATACTAAAAGTGGTTTATAAATTCCACAAAAATTATTATATGATCTCCAAATGATAAAGTTCATCATCCAATTTTTAGTTTTTCAAAAATAAATTATTTAATATATATTATTAATAATACAATTTTATTCATTTTTATTTATAAAATTTAATAAAAATATCTAAACAATTTTATTAAATCTCACAAAAATTATCCTAAACTTGTATATTCTTAAACATTTCAGAAAATATTTTTATTTCAGAAAAACCGTTTATTTTATATTTTTAATTAATTTTTGTTAGTTTTAATCATAAATAAATCATAATAAATTCGTTTTTCAATATTTTTGCACCAAAATTTTATATAAATTATTTCAAACTATCTAGAACTGAAAAATAATTTTTAATTCAGAAATTATTTAATTTTAATATTTTTAGATATTAAAGTTATATTTAGACAATTTGAAATAAATAGATTATATATTCTATTTTCAAGAAAATAATTTTATAAAAATTATTTTCAAACTTAAAACCTTATGATGTGACTATATTCAACTTAAAAATTTGCAAAAAGACTTTTATTTATTTATTTATTAAATTTCTTATATTTAATAAACAATTTGTTTATTAATCAAGTAAACATTTATCCCCAATTCAAAACCCTAGAATTACATGTATCCTAGAGTTATTCCCTTACACATTATCAAATTCTTTAGGTTGATCCTTTGGAATAATTCCAACGCATACTTCGTTGTCTAGTTAAATTCCAAGCTATTACGTGAACAGTGAGTATTACTATCCCCTTTTTGCTTTTATACAGTTTTGAGGTGTTACATGTACACTATTACAATTTCAAATACAAGTTTACAATCTTTTTACAATACAATTCTAGTACTATGTGCATTGCTTACAACGTGCTTTATGCTTAGACAATACATGTGGATTACATTTGTACTTAGTGAAATCATTAACATGGTACAAGCCGACCTTAACATTGGATAGCGCTATTTGGATTGACAACCCGCCTAGATTGATTCTCCTCCTTTTTCATCGGAGAATCCGTGGCCATTGTTAAGTTATCACCCATTTATTGGATGAGTACACCACCGTTCATACAGTACATTATACAGTCACAGGGTTGATTTCGCTCATTTGTATGATACGTAGTTTACATATTTGCACTGTAGCTTGCACTTGAATTGTATATCTTTTTTTAACTTACTATATATATCAAAACTAGGAATGCTCACCAACATTTCTTATGTTGACCAAACTTATTTTTGTACATGTTTCAGGTGCAGTTTGATCTAGTGCTTTAGCAAGAGACATTTAGTGCTTTATTTAAATTCAGTTATTTCAATATTTACATTTCATTTAGACAATGTATTTTTCCATTTCCATGTAAGACAATTTTTGGTTTATTCAATAATATTTACATTTTAGTACCATGTGCTTTTGAACAATCGTCACTACGTGACACCCCGATGATTCCGCCATCGGTTGGGGTGTTACAGATATTTAATAACTTTAAACACAATTTTGTTATACATTGTTTATATAACTACAAAAAAAATAACAAATTAAAACCATAATTATTATTAATATGAAATTGATTAAATTGATTAAATTAATACGAGATTTTTTTAATCTCCAATTCGTCTAATTGATTAAATTATACGAATGATAATATTGATTAAATTATAATTGATTAAATTGATTTCGTATAATTGATCAAATTTATAGTTTACCATAATAAAACGTATTAATTCTTTTGTATAAATGATTGATTATGAATCAATTTGACCCGAAATTTAGGATTACCATAATTGACTGAATTTAATGTTATTTATTACGATTTTTTAATCTCATTAATTTATATTACTATTAATACTAAATTGATTAAATTGATTAAATTATACGATTTGATTAAATTAATATGAGTTTTTCTAATCTCTGCTTTCGTATAATTGATTAAATTATACGAACGATAAAATTGATTAAATTATAATTGATTTCGTATAATTGATCAAATTTATGGTTTACCATAATAAAACGTATTAATTTTTTTTGTATGAGTTATTGATTTATTATCAATCATTCCCAAATTTTTGGATTACCATAATTGACCGAATTTAATGCTATTTATTACGATTTTTTAATCTCATTAATTTATATTACTGTTAATACGAAATTGATTAAATTATACGAATTGATTAAATTAATACGAGATTTTTTAATCTCTAATCAATTATACGAATGATAATATTGATTAAATTAAAATTGATTAAATTGATTTCGTATAATTGATCAAATTTATGGTTACCATAATAGCTCTCATTTATTTTTATTTTTTTTCTTATTTAATTCTTATTACTATGCAGATAATTCCTAATACGATTGCTGAATTGGCAAACTTAAATTAATCAATGAAGATCAAGATTAAATTTACAGATGGGTACGCGTGGTCTGTGTCGGTACGTGTTGAAATTTCTGCTCAAGTCGCTAGGTTTGTTATTCAATTATTAAACATTATGTTTACAGTATTCTTATTTTATAATTAGGTAGACATTATAAATTTACTATACACAATACTTTTGTAAAGGTTTACTGTGATTGGATGGCCTGATTTGCTTCAATCAGAAGATATTTCCATTGGCGAATATTGTGTCTTTAAATAGTATTCAATCCAACACAGGCTATTTGTTACTAAGATTGCACCACAAAAAGTCATTGATTTTAAAATTTAAATTACGATCTTTTATGTTTTTAATGTAATTTATTTGAATGATTGATTACGATTTTGAGGTTATTTATTAAGATTTATAATCTTAATAAGATTATGATTAGTCTTGCAATTAATAAGATTTATAATCTTATTATGTTTACGAATTATGATTAGTATTGATTGCAATTAATACGATTTATTAAGTTTAAATGTTATTTATTAAGATGTTTAATATTATTTATTGACATTAATAATAATTGACCGAATTTAATGTTATTTATTAAATATTTTAATCTCATTTATTTATATTACTTTTTTTTTGAATATATGTTTAATAGAATTGACCGAATTTAATTTTTTGTATTATGACTTTCCTTTAATCAATTCTCATTAAATGATAATAATCAAAATCATTTCCTTTATATTATGACTTTTCTTTAATTATTCTTAATATATTTTTATTATGTTAGATTTACTGTTATTTATGGACATTAATAATAGTTGACCGAATTTAATTTTATTTATTACGATTTTTAACCTCATTTATTTATATTACTATTCATACGAAATTATGCTTTATCTATTTTTACGAAATTTCGTTTAATATTATTTATTGACATTAATAATAATTGACCAAATTTAATGTTATTTATTAAAAATTTTAATCTCATTTATGTATATTACTTTTTTCGACTTTATGTTTAATATTATTGACTGAATTTAATTTTTTATATTATGACTTTATTTAATCAATTCTCATTAAATGATAATCATCAAAATCATTTCCTTTATATTATGACTTTCATTTAATTATTCTTAATATATTTTTATTATGTTAGAATTAATTTTATTTATGGACATTAATAATAATTGAACGAATTTAATGTTATTTATTATGCTTTTTAAACCTCATTTATTTATATTACTATTAATACGAAAGTATGTTTAATCTATTTTTACGAAATTATGTTTAATACTATTTATTGACATTAATAATAATTGACCGAATTTAATGTTATTTATTAAAATTTTTAAGCTCTTTTATTTATATTACTGTTTTTTCGAATTTATGTTTAATATTATTGACCGAATTTAATTTTTTATATTATGACTTTTCTTTAATCAATTATCATTAAACGATAATCATTAAAATCATTTCAATAATAATTGACCCCTATTAATGTTATTTATTTCGATTTTTTTATCTCATTTATTTATATTAATATTTTACGAAATTATTTTTAATCTATTTATTTCTTATCTACCGAATTAAATTACGAATATATTACTAATACTAAAACTAATATTACGATTTTTAATTTTATTTTTAATCTCATTTATTTCTTATATACCGAATTAAAATTTTCTTTTACGATTTTTACGAATATATTACTAAAATATATACTATTTTCAAAATAATTTTCAATTATATTAATAAATTAGTAAATAATTTTAATTGTTAAGTTAACTTTTGTCATTCATTTATTACTATTATTAGTAATAATTATTACAATTATTAACATAAAGAATAAACGCAACATCAATATAAAAAATCCTCATTTGTCATGAAACCCTCGACCATTAACAACGTTCAAATTATTTCAAAAATTATAAAAAAAAACTCAATTAATGATAACAGAAACATTCAAGCGATAATTTTGGTAAACAAAATGTATTTAATAAATACAATTTAAATATATTCTTTTAATAATAGATATAATTTAAATCTATTCAAAATAATTTTAAATGATATTACTAATAACGACTTTCATTTTAATATTGTTGATTGATAAACATAAAAACTTTTTACGTTTTTGTTACTTTGATGGATATCAATTCTTTGACTTTATTTATTTTTCATGTCTTAAAATACACTTATTAGTAATTAGTAACAAAATTAGTAATGAAATATCATTTTACGTTATCAGTAACAACATTAACTAAAAGGCGATTCAAAACATTAAAAAACCTCATTTGTCATGAAATCCTCCATCATTGACTACATTAACTAAATATCGTTTCAGTGATACTAAGAATAAGAATATTACGTCTTTCATTTAAATATCTTTGACAGATTAACGTTATCTTATTATGTTTACAAAGAATTTTCCTTTAATCAATTGTCATGAAACGCTAACCATTATCATGATTGCAATAATTGTGCTAATTTTAAGCGTCGTTGACCAAATCACGTAAATTACCAATCCTTCCATTTTTATAATTCAACTATATAAATAAATTCGACAGATTCGATCAGAATTGTTCGAGTTCCTCATGTGGGTTTAGTATTGATTTTTCACCGTGGTTTTAGCTTGATTTTTAGGTCATTGGTTATGAGTCAAACCGTCAAAACAGTTCAGGGTTTTCTGGATATATTTACCTTAAATTCTTGATGATAATATAGTTAAAATTCCAAATGTCTTTCTTTTCCTCACCAGAGTTTTTTTTTTGGACAAATTTTACTGTTTTGTTATTCTAATGGTTCAGGAATCCTATATGTGGACATAAATTCTTTTCAAAGTTCCAAATCGTCTTGCCATATCAAACCGTTTTATAGAAGCTAAAATAATTTCAGGGAGTAACATTGGAATGCGAACTTTTATCCAAAGAATTAGGTTGTCCCCATTTGATAAGAAGATTCCTTTCAGATTTAACAGAAGACAATTCCCTCTTACTTTATGTTTCGCAATGACAATAAAAAGAGTCAAGGACAAACCCTATTTAGGATAGGTATGTGTATTTGAAAGATCCTATTTTTACACATGGGCAGTTGTATGTCGCTGCCAAGTGACAAGAGTAGAGATGACCTGAACATACTAATATTGGATAAAGATGACAACGTTAATAATAAATAACAAATGTTGTCTATAAAAAAAATATTTTGAATTTGTGAATAAGTATGTGATCATATTTTGCATAAATCGTTTTTTTTTATAATTTTTTGGTTGTGTGATTTGCTAAACTACATTTATTTACTTTGAATTTAATCTTCATTTGCATGCCGTTACAATAAATATATGTTTATTCATTTCATTATTTGTTTTTAAATCACGTCTATTCAAACATTTGTTGATTCATATATCTGTTATTGGGTAACATTAAACTTTTTTATGATAATTTACAATCAACCAAAATTCATACGAATTGTATTACGTAACTTTCAATAAATAAAATTTGCATAATGCGATCTTTATAGATTTTTTTTCATTTGACATGAACATGTACCGCGTGTACACGCGGGACTCAAACCTAGTCTTATAACATAGTAGAACTAAACTTGGTGTGTTCCGCGTTCTGGCCGATTTTAACTAAAATTTTGATCAAGCCCCTAATATTGAATTTTTTTCGGGTATGAATTTGGTGATACACTTGTTTACACGACCGATAACAATACCGGTATACCTGACGTGATTTTCTTTTATTTATTTATTTTTAAGTTTATATTCTCAAATCCTACGTCCCCCCCCCCACATCCCAATTTGCACCGTTAGTTGTGTTTTTTGAGGATTTACGTGTCTTATCTTAGCTGTTAAATATATGCCCTTTACTTTTGAGTTTTATGGGTTAATAGGTGTTGAGTTTGGGCTTTTATAATTTATATATATGCGGGTTAATAATGTTTGAGTTTTAAATGAATATTTATTAGGCTTAAGTTTTAAGGGTTAAATAAGTTTTCTATTTAAAAATATACATATATAACATATGTATACAGGAATTTTATTAAAAAAATGTGCCACGAAAAATACATGCCCTAGCCATGTGGCTTCCTCGGCCACCATAAGAGCCCGCCTTGTACCCCGCATTCCTAAAACATGAAACAAATGTATAAATAATTGACTACAGATTACAGAATGCCGCTAAGATCTTGTGTAGTCGAGCATGATGCTCGGTGCTAATTGGAATTCCGCGCCCTGAACACCAACACGGTGGGGCGCTATGGCACAAAAAAGGGTCGGGGCGCTTTTGTTTTAGCGTTGGATTGAAAGTTTGTCAAACCAATAATAAGTTGCCACGTCCCTTGTGTCTTTGTCTTTGTTTGAAGGAGATGGTCTACGGTGGTGGACTGGTGATGATGGTATTCGGTAGAGAAAGAAGAAGATGGAGGAGAGAAGGAGGAGAAAGAAGGTGTGGGTATGTGTGAGAAAGGGTATAAGAAGAAGAAAAAGAAACGAAGAAGATGAAGAAGGGTGATCGGTGATGGTATACGGTGGAGAAAAAAGAAGGGTTTGGTGGTGGTGATGATGGTGATCTGTGTTGCTACTGAGAAGAAGGGTTTTAGGCTTTTTTTTAATAAAATAATAATTAGCGCCCATTTCCCCCCTCCCACTACACCCCATTTTGAATTCAAGCCTCATGCTGACTCAGCTGCCATATGAACCAATCACAAAGAAGTGCCTTAAATTTTTCACCCCGTACTACACACGGTCTAAGGTTCTGTTTGTTTGCATCTGTTTGCGTCTGAACGGCTCTGAACGGGCGAGGGTCTGACTCGGTCAGAGGGGTGGGTTGTTTGGGAGGGACATCTGAACCGAAAACATATCTGACCCTGGGTCTTAACGGGTCAGATCCAAGAACATGTCTGACTGATCAGTCAGAGCTCGCATGATCAACCAAACCACAAACAAAGCTGTGAAGCTGCAGTCTGCAGACCGAGCTAGACTAGAACATGTCTGACGGACCACCGCCGCCGCCACCCACCCTTCCTTCTCTAACCTCTCGTCACTTGATTTTGATCCGGATCGAGATGGGTTTGGGCCTACAGTTGTGAGGAGGGTTTGGTGGTGTATGGATGTTCCTTTGGTGGATATTAGTGGTGAAGGTGGTGGTGTATAGAGATGGTGAAGAAAGGTGGGTTTGGTGGTGTACAGAGGTGGTGAGGAAAGGTAGGTTTGATTGTGAAGATGAGAAGTGTGTGCAGACTTTACAAAAGGGTAATGTTTTGTGGGTAATTATAGATATTTCATGATTAATATATTGATATTTTACGAAAGCATTTTGTTAGCAGTTATGTCATCTATATAAATTACATGTGTGAGTATAAATAAAAGGTGGGTTTTCGTGAAGCTGCGGTCCTGAACTACGGTGGGTGGGGTGTCTATGTTTTAAAGTTTAACTATTTAGATGTCTAACCAAACAGCACTTACCTATTCAGCACTTAATCATTCAGAACCTCTTAACCATTCAGACCTCTTACTGGGTCAGCACTTATCCATTCAGAAGTTGTCAAACGGCCCCTAAGTTTCAGTCACAACAAGACTATTAGAAAGGCGATGTAAAATTAGAAAGGTGATGTAAACAAACCATACTTCAATGTTTTTTTTCTTTTTATACATGTTTAAATTTTATAAGAATCACGACATTCATTTCCATTAAACTGAATATATATAGTGTAGGGTTAGGGTATAAAGGTAATATTTCGTGAGAAGTGTGAGAAGAATTAAAAATTAATATATTGGCATCATTTTTTTGGACTTATTCATTATGTTTTGGATTGTTTAGGCTAAAATATCACCAAACATAACACTTAAAAACACAAAACAATTTTATTTAGGCTTAAAAATTTAAAACACTATAGCAAGAACATGTGTTCTAAATTGTTGTGTTTTAGCTGTGTGTTTTAGCTATGTTTTAAATTACATGGCGATAATACATTGCAATGTGTTTAAATTGTTGTGTTCGGTTTTTTTAGCAAAAACAACCTAAAACATCATATCTAAATCTAGAACATGATACCTACATGTCAATTCTTGATCATTCTCACATTTCTCATAATTTATGACCTTTGTATCCGAACCTTTCACGTAAAGCTAAACATTTTTTAGAATTTAAACATACTTGCATAATGGGTATGTTGGATAAGGAGCTTCTAGCTTCAAGTTTTTAAGAAAACACCCATACTTAAGAAAAAGTCTTGTTTGGTTGAAGCAACTTGAAACTTTTAGGTTAGTTGAAAAATCTCCATATTAAAACGCTACTAGTATTAGCGTTTAAGAAAAAACACCTATTAACTACAAGCTTTTGCCATTGGGGTTGGTGGTTCAGTGGTAAGGCAAAGCCTTTTAATACATTAAAAGTGTGAGGTCATTTTTTTGGACTTATTCATTATGTTTTGGATTGTTTAGGCTAAAATATCACCAAACATAACACTTAAAAACACAAAACAATTTTATTTAGGTTAAAAACTTAAAACACTATGCCAAGAACATGTGTTCTAAATTGTTGTGTTTTAGCTGTGTGTTTTAGCTATGTTTTAAATTACATGGCGATAATACATTGCAATGTGTTTAAATTGTTGTGTTCGGTTTTTTGAGCAAAAACAACCTAAAACATCATATCTAAATCTAGAACATGATACCTACATGTCAATTCTTGATCATTCTCACATTTCTCATAATTTATGACCTTTGTATCCGAACCTTTCACGTAAAGCTAAACATTGTTTAGAATTTAAACATACTTGCATAATGGGTATGTTTGATAAGGAGCTTCTAGCTTCAAGTTTTTAAGAAAACACCCATACTTAATAAAAAGTCTTGTTTGGTTGAAGCAACTTGAAACTTTTAGGTTAGTTGAGAAATCTTCATATTAAAACGCTACTAGTATTAGCGTTTAAGAAAAAACACCTATTAACTACAATCTTTTGCCATTGGGGTTGGTAGTTCAGTGGTAAGGCAAAGCCTTTTAATACACTAAAAGTGTGAGGTCTTGAGTTCAAGTCTCACAAAAAGCAAGAAATTCGTCTTTCAAAAAAAACTAGCTACAAGCTTTTCATACACCTTCATAAATGCTTATCCTATGTGATACTAGTCAAATAAATAACCTATAAGTTTCTCTGAGTAAAAAAGAATATGTGCATTTTTTACATGTCCCTAAAAATTAAAATAAAAAAATAAGGGAAACTTCACTTTTTTTAACGGCCAGTAAATTAATCCTGAACACTCTTGAAGTATCCACTGGACAAAGGAGTATTCCGAGAGTAACCCGGGTCCACCAGTTCCAGGGGAAAACCCGTCGCGGAAGGCCCCACTACGGTAAAACCCGACCCACCAGCAACATTTTGGTGCCCGGACAAGACTTAAACTCCCCAACTCCCATAAGGAAAACAAGAAGGGTGCCACTCCGCCATGGAACCTTCACTTGATTATCAAATTTTCTACAAAAGTCACTCAAGGTGTTTTTTTTTTCTTTTCATTTTAAAGTCATTTAACTTTCATTGAGTGTTTCAATCTTAGTGATTTTTTTATAAATACTATTTTTTTATCGGCTAAGGACATCACCTCGTTACCCCGTTTCGAATCTCATTTTCCGCATCGTCTCTGAGGGCAGAAGCCCTTTCAACGTCAAGGGGTGTATTTTTGCTGGCCCTAAGATTCGAACCGTGTACCTCTTCCGGGCGGGAACCTCCCTAACTTGAATTACTATTTATTGATAATTCTTTTCAATTATTAACTTGAATTAGGAGGCAATAATGAAAAAAAAATCACTAAAAATAACTAAGTTTCATGATTAATTTAAGTCAAATTCAAAAAAAAAAAAAACGCTAAGTAGTAACCAAAGTTTATACGTGTTTTATTTGTTTCACTTAATTTTAGAATTTTCAAACATTTATAAAAAAAAAAAAAAAATCATGTTTCAATAAAAAGTTTAGTTAAATTAGAAAAAATAAAAAGTTTAAATGACTTTAGTGAGAAAATTGAAAAACTTGGTTACTTTATGTAAAATTATAGTACAACAAAGTAACAAACGTGTATAAACTTTAATGTATGGTAATTAAGAGATATGGTATATAATCCTCGCGCGGATAGCAACCCTATCTCATAAAATGTACCACCTACACGGAGTCCGCGGAACTCCAATCTGCGGAAAGTAACTTCAGACTAACAGGGACATCAATCCCCTGATGTTCGTGGAACTAAACCTGCGCATGCTAACAAATCCATGCGCATGATCACATCAGCTAGGTGACGTCACCATCACAAAGGAATCTCCACGCGTCGACATATGCGTGGAATATTCGACTAAGATCACCTTTTGGTACAAGGATGTACGGAAGATCAAGAATAAAGAGGATCCGGTCAAACGCTCAGCAGGCTCTGCGCCAACCGGAGACCAACAGGTGTTGGGGGTGGTCCAACAACCCCTGACAAGGAACAGTGACATGACTGCTTCCAAGCTTCCCCCATGCTATTGTGAACACTACACGTCAGAAGTACTGTGCACGCATGTCCACCTGCTGTCAGACGTCACGTCAAACGCCACCAACTGGTCAACCATGTTGTGTCAGCGAGAAGCGCCGGCTGCGCCCAATCACGTCGCACCATGTGGACTTACAGCAGGGCAGAATATACCTTCTCTCACATCAGCATTAATTACCACAAGCTACCCACCCATTACATGGGCTGAAGACAGCTTGGGCCTGGGACTTGGATCCAAGATTATTGTAACAACCCGACCAGGTGGGTTGGTCGAAATAACAGATTGGTAACAGACTTGCACAACGGAAGCAACGATAACTAATATTTATTGTTTTATACAACTTCTAATCCAACAAATAAAATACACGACTTAAATAACTAATCTAATAGCTATGCAGGGACGAATCGCGGCGGTCGTCGAAGCAGTTGAGAAGTGTAATCCACTAGTCGATCCGATCTCTATCCGTACATATCTCTAGATGCTCTAAACCGCAACGCTTAAAGCTCGAACCTTCTAACATGATAATCTCTAGTCCACACAAGCTAGCATATACCTCTTCTTCCCGATCATCTAAACGCAGTACCTGAACACATGGTTAAAAGAGTTTGGGTCAGCAATTACGCTGGTGAGTCCGTATAAGTAGTAAGTGGATCCAAAATAGTTTATCATCTCATAAACAAGTTTAACAGTTTAACACAAAGTTCAACACACGTGATGTACAAGCGACAACTCAATCCTAACACCGAATCTATCTACTGCCATTATAGATTCCCTGGCAAAATACATGTCACAACGGCCCCGAGGACCTCAGTGGAAGGTTTTCCGGGCTTCCGGATCCACTGTGTGTGGGGGTTTCCCCAAGTAGTACTACCCATATATTAAGTGGCCCACCTCTGAGTTAATGAGTGTCAGTGTTATCCGGCAGCTAGTATCTTGTCACATCACACAGTTTAGATACACAAGCATATGTTCACCCCAAAACAGTAAAACAGAAAAAGGGGATTGGTACACGGAACTCACCTTGGCAGCGTATCATGTTGTGTCACATGGTTACATGGTATTCCAAAGTCTTGAGTCCACCTAATGTGCAAGCCCTTTCAAATCTCCTCGATTGACTTAGCTTCTGGCCCGTAACTATCATACACCATCACCACTATCTTTGTTAGCCATCAGCCATCAACATCCACTGATAAAAAAAAACATACTTGAAATTATACCTTGTCGAAAAATCCTATGCGTGTTTTGAGAATTTTAGTCCTAAGAACTTTTGCTTAGTGTAAATTGACTACCAAATGGAGTCTTATAAAAGATGGAAAAGGAAATAAGGGTGTCATTTTGTAACGCGGCTATGGTTTTCTTAGTGGTGTTAGTCGAAAATTCCTACATATGTATTCTGCTTGTCATTTGTTCTTGATAACTATGTCTTAGGGTGGTTTAACTTCCAAAATGGGGTATCATATAAGACCATGTTTTAAAGGTTATATGCTACTCTCGCAAACCTTTATGCCTAATATTGTGGTTACTTTAATCTATATATCATTGGTAATTAATTTGTCGAATTCCTAAGCCATCAAAAATTTTCTATGGTTCGTGATGTAAGTTATGGTGACAAATTGTCAAGAAGCATGAAAAAAAATTAAACATCCAAACTCACCGTGTTGATCTTAGCCGTGTCTAGTTCTATTTCCACCATTGGCAAAATCGTTCTATTCTTAAGTCTTACGATACATGGTGTGGGGCATGGTGTCAATTTTTCAAGAAACATGGGAAAGGCATGTACCTAAACAGCATGTGTCGATCCTAATCATGTAAAAGTCACATAATATTTTCTTGGTGTATAATTCTAAGTTTTCGTAGGGTCGAGTTACTATCTTACGAGGATTTTTTTTTTTAACTAACTTCAGCTGTATTCTCTTATTCCAGTCAAATATCCCTTAATATAGTCATCATAAATGTATTCGCTCCCCCCGTTAGAGCTTACATATATAATTCTAACATATTTCATATGAATGACTCCTTGCTAACTAAATAGTTATTGGGCTTAATCCGAAGGTTTTTGACAATAATGCGAAGTTAATATAGGCGTTAAGGTGGCAGAAGCCTTGTTCAATCTTAAAGAATACCTCAAAGTGTTCAATCCGAGTTTTTCTCTAGTTAACTAGAGTTAGATGATCATGTATTTGATACATTCTTGAATCTAGGTTACTATCTTCCCGGTTGATATTCTAGAATCAACTCTTAAACCTGTCATGCGGTTACGAATTCAAGACACTATGCTTGACTTAAGTCTACGGAGGTGAATATAAATCTAATTCGAACACATAATTTAGTAGTCCATGGTTCAACCTCTAACTTCGGTCTTACTGATAAGAAGATATGACGCGAAATTCATCATATAATTGACAATAATTATTTGGATGGAAAGCAAAACTTATCGCATTAAGAGGCACTCATTCTCTAGTTTGGTCAAATATCACTTTGGTATCTTGATTCCTCTCGAGTTGCAGCGCCAACTTTTTGACGATGTACCTAACTCACACGGTTAGCTCATAACTTGATCAGGAAAGTTATCTAAAAATAGTAGCGTTCTATATAAGTTTATATACACATATATAAATATTAAGACGGTGAATATTATAATAGTCAAGGACGTGTATATATATGTATACTATTGTAACACGCAAGTCATACCAAGTATGTCTAGTCTCAAACCTTTACTATTGTCATACGAATGTTCCACACATTTTGCACTTTTCAATCCGTAATCCGTCACCTATTTGTTTACGACTCTGTCATAGTCCGTATTCTCACATAAGTCTATGGTCATAATTATAACTTCAACATAGTCCATTTTCCTTACTTAAGTTCATCGTCATCCTGGTTACCACCTAAAATCACAGTGACTCTTCGGATTTCTTAGAACTTCTTCGTGCCTGTAAATTCACAATTACATGACGTCAATTGTAATCGTCAATTTACCTAACGAAATTATTCTAGTAATCTCCGTTGTATTCATCCTTCACGTATCTCACAAAGCTCGCTTACGAGTCCAACGGGTTCTAAATCCATTTAAGCATTCTGGTGTGCTCAAGTACTCGAGTTTCGGCTTATCTCGACGCTACTCTGGTGTGTCATTAGATGCTTCCGAGGCATTTTTAGATATGTAATGTTAGAGTCTTAAACGCTAAGTTTTCTAAGTTGTCCAGATGTAGTATAGGAATTCTGGAGATATCCTATTTTGCTACGACCGTTGCTCTGATACCAACTGTAACAACCCGACCAGGTGGGGCTGGTCGAAGTAACAGATTGGTAACAGACTTGCACAACGGAAGCAACGATAACTAATATTTATTGTTTTATACAACTTCTAATCCAACAAATAAAATACACAACTTAAATAAATAATCTAATAGCTATGCAGGGACGAATCGCGGCGGTCGTCGAAGCAGTTGAGAAGTGTAATCCACTAGTCGATCCGATCTCTATCCGTACATATCTCTAGATGCTCTAAACCGCAACGCTTAAAGCTCGAACCTTCTAACATGATAATCTCTAGTCCACACAAGCAAGCATATACCTCTTCTTCCCGATCATCCAAACGCAGTACCTGAACACATGCTTAAAAGAGTTTGGGTCAGCAATTACGCTGGTGAGTTCCGTGTACCAATCCCCTTTTTCTGTTTTACTGTTTTGGGGTGAACATATGCTTGTGTCTCTAAACTGTGTGATGTGACAAGATACTAGCTGCCGGATAACACTAACACTCATTAACTCAGAGGTGAGCCACTTAATATATGGATAGTACTACTTGGGGAAACCCCCACACACAGTGGATCCGGAAGCCCGGAAAACCCTCCACTAAGGTCCTCGGGGCCGTTGTGACATGTATTTTTCCAGGGAATCTTTAATGGCAGTAGATAGATTCGGTGTTAGGATTGAGGTGTCGCTTGTACATCACGTGTGTTGAACTTTGTGTTAAACTGTTAAACTTGTTTATGAGATGATAAACTATTTTGGATCCACTTACTACTTATACGGACTTACCAGCGTAATTGCTGACCCAAACTCTTTTAAGCATGTGTTCAGGTACTGCGTTTGGATGATCGGGAAGAAGAGGTATATGCTTGCTTGTGTGGACTAGAGATTATCATGTTAGAAGGTTCGAGCTTTAAGCGTTGCGGTTTAGAGCATCTAGAGATATGTACGGATAGAGATCGGATCGACTAGTGGATTACAGATGATGAGGAGGGCAACTAGCTTGGGTACATGAACGCTCGAGGGGAGTTGTTCCCAACGTTTCCAGAAGAAGGGAAAGAGCTGATCATGGAATACGCAGATGAGTCAGATGAAGAGATCATCCCAATCACGAAGACGAAAATGGACGTTGAAGTCCCACCTCCGGTGCCACAGGTTAGTATATATGATTTTGGGAGTGACTCTGATGAAGAGGACGACGAAGAAGAATGGGCGGCGTATCAAAGGTCGTTAGTGAAGAGAGAAGTGATAGAAGAAGAAGTGGAATTGGGGGACTCCATAGGTATGATGTTTGGTGCAGATGAAGACAATGAGGATAGTGAGGAGTCGTTATCTGAGGATGATGAATTTTTAGATTTGGATTTAGATGGTTTACCTGCTTATGAAGGAGTTGGGGAGTCTGATCCCGATGGGGATATAGCATACCTGGATGCCCTACTCGAAGGTGAACCGACAGACATGACTGAACCTGCACCAGAAGAAAGAACTAAGTGTGGGGAGCATCCCATGGAAACGGTGGTAGAAGAAGAACACCATAGCTGGCCCGTGGTATTAGTGATAAATGGAATTTCAAAATCAACAGTGCCACGGGAGAGGGCAAGGAAGAGAAAGAGAAATGATAGACACCGGAAGAGGATCAAAGACTGGTATGACTTGGAGAAGAAGAAGCCAGTGAAAGTCAAGCACGACCAGTCTTCGTGCTACATGCCACGCATCCGGTTAATTCCAGGTAAGTTTAAATTTTGGTGGTCTGACCCGTTAAGAACTGTTAAATTATTTTTCAATTCCACAAATAAATATTTAATTGTTAATAAGAGTCGAGTGGAATTAAACGGGTTAGATAGGGTCCAGATAAAAGAGAAGCCCCCTGATTAACTTTAAGTGTGGGGAGGCTCTGTAGAGTTTGTAAATTTATTTTTATACTTATTTATTTTTTTCTAGCTGTTCAATTTTTTTTTTTGTGGTCCGTCTTTCGATAGTTGTCCATAGGTTTTTATCTTTCTATTTTATTTTTTATTTTTTGTGTCTTTGAGTCTGTTTGCAGGTTTTCGTGTTTGCCTGGGTGGAGGAAATTTCACCATGAGCGGATCCCATGTATTTATCTTTATATATATTTTATGATTGGGAGTTTTGGTAGAGGTTTGGGTAATAAAAGATATTTTTTCTTAAAAAAAAAATAAAATAAAATAATAAATAGTCTTTCTGTGAAAAAAGTCTTTTCACGTAATGTGAAGAGTCTGGGCTGACCTGTTCGCCTTATGCGACCAGCTATTACCCCGGAAAGTTATTTTTTCTCTTGCAACGCGTGTTGTGATCACCAGTGTCCTTCACGTTGAGCGAGAACCAAATTTTTTTTTCTTTCTACCCATTTGGTTCTACTACCATTCACCGCCATTTTGCCAAGCAGGTACGTCTTCTTGTTTGTTGTTATATTATGAGTCTAAGTTAGTAGTTTGAGTCTTTTTATTTTTGTTTGGTTCGGTATTATGCTCGGGTTTTGTTTGTTTCGTTTTGCGCAGGTTTGGATTGCACCATCCGTACTCAATCTCCATTCGGGTGATTCCGAAGCTGTTATCATTTATCAAGGCAAACCCGAGAGTTTATCATTGTGTCAGAGCCGGTCGCGAATGAAATGCTATACGATCGAGCTGGATTGGACTAGAGTTTTTGGAGCTTACGAAGAAAAATTAACCAGCTAAGTCCTTTCCAATTTGCCCTTGTTTTTTTCTTTATTTATTTTTATAATATAATTTTTGTATTCGGAATTTATTTTTGTTTTGAGTCGTTTTCTATTCCTACATTGAGGGCAATGTAGAGTTTAAGTGTGGGGATGAGAAACTGTCGTTTGGTTTGTATATAGAGTCATTTTGAGTCAAAAAAAAATCCAAAAAAAAAAAAAAATTTTAAAAAAAGTCCTTGATTTTGAAGTTTGCATTATATAAAATATGGAAGATGATAGGTAAAGTTAGGTGTTCGGTTTTCAAATAGTATGTATAATAAGAGATTAAAATTGATTGAAAACTTGTCTGATTTGGGATATGTGGGTAGCCTCGGCCGGTAGAAAGGTTTCCTTTGAAAAGTAATAAATTAATTATGTTAGGCTATTTTGTGGGTTCTCATCTAGGAGAAACGGGGAGACCGAAACCGCCAAAAATAGTAAAAGAAGCACCGTTATAAGTAGAAAACCGTTAGAATTTCTAATCACTTAAAAAAAATAGAAATCAAAGCAAAAATGCTGAAGCTTAAGGTGCCTGGCCACTGGGATAGCGACTTGGATTGGTCACACCCTCTGAGTTAAGTATGCTGAGATGAAAAAAAAAAAAAAAGCTGAAGCTTAAGGTGCCTGGCCACTGGGATAGCGACTTGGATTGGTCACACCCTCTGAGTTAAGTATGCCGAAAAAAAAAGTGATTTTAAATTCTCTTGGTTTTCTACATAAGACGGTTGGGAAATGGTCAATTGGTCGTTCCTTTAGATTCATAAGCTTGAGGCGGGATTAGGAGGAACTGTGGCTTCCTTCGAGTGAGACCCTAGATAGACCAATCAATATGAACTTAACATAAATAAAAAGGGGCTTGGAAACCGGTGTGGGTTTAAGAGGATCAATATACCTGCAATCGCAATCAACACGTTAGTAGATTATTAATTAAGTAACCTATGTTTTGAAACTGGATGTAAACCTAACTATGATTCCATAGCATAATTCTTTTTCAGGGACGAAAAAAAGATAAGTGTGGGGATATTTGATGTATTGTAAAATACATCTAATTCCAGTGTATAGTTTGTACAGTTTTCGAGTCGTTTAGATAGTGTTTTTACTAGTTTTAGGCGTGTACTGGTCTAACTTATTTAGTATAGGTTTTTATAGATGTTTATTAGTTTTGCGTCGTTTTTAGGACTTATTTATTTATTTTGTATTTTGTAGGTGTTCATGGACGTTGGAGCGTAAACGAACAACTTTGGTTAAGTCAAGAACACCCGAGTCAAAAACACGGAGTTATAATACTATATATAATAATAGTATATCTAATAATAATAATAATAATAATAATATGTGACTTTGTCACTTTGGGTCACGGCCCAAAGGCCAAAACAAATCTTGGAGAACAATTATTTATTGAAGGAGCCGACATCAATTGGGGATATATAATATCTTGAAGGCTGCGCACAAGAGAAGAAGGAGCAGAAGGCATCATATCATCATTCTAGAGCTGCGCACAAATACATTGGAGAGAGCAATTTATTTATATCTTGGAGAAGAGACAGAGCAATTTATTTATATCTTGGAGAAGAGACATCGAGCAGAGGACAATAGCATCAAATATTATTAGAGAGGCAGGCCAGGGATCAAAAATTCTAAGCCAGAGAGCGATTATTCGGGTGTCAATCATTCGGTTTTTTCGTTCCTTTATTATCTTTGTTCTATATAATGATTGTTGAAATTTTATTTGGCTTTGTTTTTCTTTTCAAGATGATTTGTGGCTAAAACTTTTATAGCTACCTAGACTAAGACAAATAACTATGTTTTGATTTACGTTTTCTATGGTTTTTGGAATTTGTTTTGGATTTATGATTCAGTAAAGATTTTGATTTCTCTATGTCTGGTTTATGTGCGTATCTATTATTTTTTAATTGTCACTTATTCACTCCACTTGCACTTTTGTGAATGTCTTTCATGTATGAGTGCTAGTTAGGTTGCAAACTTTGTGTAGCAACTAGTTTATGGTCAATAGTCGCGAATTTACCATAGGAGTGATATTTGGTGGTTAGAAGATTTTAGGTATTCTTCCAAGTTCAATAGCTGTGAGGTGAGGGCTTGTTGGTATGTCTAGGTTGTTAAATTGCTAGGTTAGAGGCTTTGTGAGAAGATCTGCCTAGTTGCCCTTTCAACTCTTGCATATCAAGTTAGATCTAGGCTTCAATAATTACCCCTTACACCTAGTGTACTGAGGCTTTCGCGCTGTGAGGTAGATTGTCTAGCGGGTACTCGATCATAAGAGTTAGATAACCTGTGAGGGTTTGTACTCCAACCGGTAGTTTAACAGCACAAAAATATTCTAGGGTTTCCTCTTGAGAAGGGTCGAGGGTGTCTAGTTTATTCTTGATGTTTAGTATTTTAAGATCCCGGTTCCAATTCAGTTCCATAACCATAGAAGCTTATCAGGCATAGTTAGGAGTCTGGTCTAGGTAGTGTCTTGTCATCATCTGAATTCGGCTCAGCTAAGTTCGTGTCTCTAGTTCAGTTTAGTAAATTTTAGTTAACCTTTATTTTATTGCAATTTATTTTTCAGTAAACCCCCCCCCCTTTAAAATAATAAATTAATTTAATAGATATTTAGGATAAGTAATCGAGTCTAGTTTTCGTTTTCCATTAGAGTCTCGTGGGTTCGATATCCGGACTTACTTTAGCTATACTAGAGTCGATAGGTTCACTTGTCTGTCAGTAGTTTAGTTTTAGAGAGTCTAGAGTATTACTAGGTGTCTAGTTTTAGGTTTAATTTAGTTATTTTTATTAAACTACTTTTAGCACATCATTCGACGACCGCCGCGATTCGTCCCTGCATAGCTATTAGATTATTTATTTAAGTTGTGTATTTTATTTGTTGGATTAGAAGTTGTATAAAACAATAAATATTAGTTATCGTTGCTTCCGTTGTGCAAGTCTGTTACCAATCTGTTATTTCGACCAGCCCCACCTGGTCGGGTTGTTACAATTATCACCTCAACCATGGGCCACGATAGTTGGCTCATGTGTCACACCCTCAAAATCCACTTGCGGAGTTTTACCGCGAGGCGCATGACAAACCAGGATCCAAACCAACGATCACAATAAACAAGTCTAACATGAACATAATGCAATTTCAAAACAATGTTTAAAATCCCCGTTTACAGCGGAAGCTTATTCAAAACAATTATTCAATATTAAACCAATGTTCAATGTTTGTAAAATCATGCAACTCTAACTAGACGCCGTGCAGACGCGTGCGCCCTAGTTCCATTGTGCTACCTAAGCGACCTGAGAAAACATGTAAAAGTTTACGTCAGCACAAAAATGCTGGTGAGTTTACAGGTTTTGTATCCAAGTACCAAGTCCACCTGTCCATACTATAATAATCGAAAACCAGTATACGCTAGCTAGGCGTACGTTTTGTTACTACCACGCTTGGAAAACCATTACTAACGCGAATACCAAAAGTATGCCCGATGTAGTTCCTGTTGTTCCTGTTGTTCCTGTTTGAGACAATATGCACCCGCCGACCCTCCAAGTCGACGAGCGGGGTTGGTCACTCCCAATAGCGCTATTCACATTTCCCCGTTGTGCAAACCCGCACATTCATGGTTCCCCCCGGGACTTACAAAGATCGCGTAGTACACAATAGAAACCCATAGTATGACAGTAGTTACCAAATAATCGTTTTAACACATGTTTTCTCCCCCGAAAGTATAAAACCAGTTTAAAAGAGGGGCCGTAAACTCACCTTAACGTGCAAGCAAAGAATCCGAACAGCAAGCAATATATGCTACCGACACCCTAATAACAGTGTCGTACAGTGAGTATAGGCGTAATATCATTACCCATATAACTCGTTTGTCCAAGGCGTTTTAAATGTTCAAAAGTGTGTATGCGACGCCTAGTGATTCTACATGCAATAGTAAACCCTACGGACCCGTTGGTGAATACGTTGGTTACAATTAGTTTCTACATTCCGTATGCGTCTCAGACAAGTGTACTTCAGTTACATGTCAATTCCATACCACCTAAGACCTCAATTAAGCACATAAGCACATAATACACAATCTGTGTTTTCAGGACAGATTGTGCGCCATCAAAACGAATTTATTTAAAATAGCAAACCAGTGAGTTAACCTCCCAAATTTTTACTGAATTTTCTTTGGGATTCACTCGACAATATCTATTTTTGTTTTGTCTCAATTCCAAACACAAAAATTATGAAAATTCGTACAATACAGCTATGTCCAGAAAATCTCCTCAACAGGTCAGTTTAGTAGGAAAATTCTTAAAAATTGTGTATTCATCCAAACGAGATGAATCCACTTGGAAAAGCTCTATTTTTCCAGTATTGACCTACTGTAAAAATTTCATAACCTAATTCCTTGTAAATCTCAAGTTATGACCATTTAAAGTTAGCCCAGTTTACAAATCCGAAAATCTGATATGACCCCTAATCAATTAAAATTCCAAAAACGACTCAAACGATGTCCAAATTCGATGGTTTTACCCATTATGAAAAGCTAAGACCTTGTACGTTACAATCATGCAAAGAATCGATCAAACCAATTATTTTCAAGCCATGAAACAGACCCTACAAGTCGACATTCAGAATCTGTCCAGATTCTGATCGTGCAATATTATCAATTATATCAAACCCTAGTTGCATATTATCAATCAATAACACCTAATAATCATCATACAACTTTCCTAATACCTATTCCCATCAGATCCTATTATCAAACATGTCAAGATCAAAGCTTTTAGGATCAAAACACCAATAACTTGCGCAACAAGCATCCTATGATGTTACTACGCGTTTATTAATAGGTTTAATCCGTTTAATCTTCAAAAAGACTCATGTTTTAATGTTTATTAAACCCATTCAGACCTGGACAAACTTGTTATATGATTTTTACAATAAAACATAAAGTAAAAAGCGTAAGAAATCATGAGTTATACCCTTAGCTCTTCAAATCAATCAATCGCGCGCCTTGGAGCCTCCCAATTGATGATCTTGAGCCTTAGCAGGAGTTTTTGGAGTGAAATATTCGTGTGGGGCAGTAAGGGGGCGATTAGGGTTGAGTATGAGGGCTGCATGGGGGTTAAGGATGCTTAAATACGAGTTTGAGGCGGTTTAAACCCGTCAGTCCCCTTCGAGCGGCCGCTCGGAGCCTGTGAGCGGCCGCTCACAGGTCCGGGTGGCGCGCTTTTGCCTCGTTTCGCCTCCCGACGCGTTATCCTTTGACGTTTTCGTTATTTCGAACCGTAACAAGTGTAACCCCATGCGTTAAGACCCTAATCAACCTCATACTCCACTTTTAATAATTTTTATTAACGTGTTCGGTCTAGGTTCACATAATCACGTATGGTTTTCACATAAGTTGTCAGATATCACCGAGACACCTAGGTTTATTATTCACCAACGTCCGAGGTTCACTAATCATGCAATCACACGTTAACCCACACAAGGAGTCAAAACCCGACCCACACAAGGAGTCAAAGCATCTCATAACCCGAGATGTGAAAGTAGTAACCCGACCCACACAAGGAGTCAAAGCATCTCATAACCCGAGATGTGAAAGTAGTCCCAAACCGGACTAGAAAACGTTTTGTAAGTTGTCTCAAACCCGAGACAATGCACGTATGTCCTTTCTAGCTATCTAGCTAACCCTCGTTAAGTATAATATACGCGTGACTCGCTAAGGTAGACTTTCATCTAGACAATGTTGTTAACCAGAATTTGCCGGGTGTCACATCATCCCCACGTTAAAAGAATTTTCGTCCCGAAAATTGCACAAGTACCAAAAGATAGAAACCAAGAGAGAGATTCACCCGAGTTGTCACATCATCCCCACGTTAAAAAGGAATCTCGCCCCGAGATTCATTCAACTGCAGTGGAGACATATCTAGACTCGAACGCTTCCTTAAGAAAGAGATGAGGACACTTAGACTTCATCTGATCCTCCCGTTCCCAAGTGTACTCAGGTCCCCGGTTCGAGTTCCATCGAACCTTCACAATGCGAATCCTGCTATGACGTAGGCTACGAATCTTGTAATCAAGAATCTCAACAGGTTCCTCCACAATCCGAAGACGATCATCAACCTTGATCTCTTCCAGTGGAACACTAAGAGATTCGTCAGCCAAATACTTCCTTAAGTTAGACACATGGAAGACGTTGTGGACATTACCGAGCTCCGTCGGTAAATCTAGTCTGTACGCCACCGGTCCAATCCGTTCCAGGATTGCGAACGGTCCGACGTAGCGAGGGTTAAGCTTGCCACGCTTTCCAAAGCGTATGACGCCCTTCCATGGTGAAACTTTCATAAGCACCCTGTCCCCAACCTGGAACAATAGCGGTTTGCGACGGCGATCGGCCTAGCTCTTCTTACGATCCCGCGCAGCTGCCAACGGTTACGGATCTGTACGATTTTTCCCGAGGTTTCGTACACCAGTTCCGGGCCAGTGGGCTGGCTCTTGCCCACCTTGGCCCAACACAAGGGAGACCGGCATTTCCGTCCATAAAGAGCTTCGAACGGAGCTGTCCCGATGCTGGAGTGGTAGTTTTTGTTGCAGGAGAACTCCACCAACGGTAGGTGAGCCTCCCAACCCTTGCCAAAGTCGATAACGCATGCCCGCAGCATGTCCTCCAATGTTTGAATTGTACGCTCACTCCGTCCGTCAGTTTGCGGATGATAAGCCGTACTCATATCCAGCTGAGTACCCAAGACTTTATGAAGAGCCTTCCAGAAACGTGAAGCAAAGCGGGAATCACGATCAGAAATGATAGAAACAAGCACCCCGTGCCGAGAAACCACCTCCTTAAGGTAGAGTCGAGCCAACCGCTTGAGTCCATCCGTTTCCTTAATAGGTATATAGTGCGCCGATTTCGTCAACCGGTCGACGATCACCCAAATCGTATGACAACCACTTGGTGACCTCGGTAGTTTGGTGACGAAATCCATCGTGATCCGCTCCCACTTCCATTCTGGAATCTCAGGATGTTGCAGGAGACCAGATGGCTTCTGATACTCCACCTTGACCTTAGCACAGGTCAAGCATTTGCTCACGTAGGAGGCTATATCAGCCTTCACGTTAGGCCACCAATAGAGTACCCTTAGATCTTGGTACATCTTATCCGAACCAGGATTAATAGAATACCGGGACTTATGAGTCTCGTCTAAGACAAGCTCCCGAAGTCCCCCGAATAAAGGGACCCAAACACGCCCAGCGAAGTAGTGTAGGCCATCAGACCTGAGTTCAAGATGTTTGTCCGCACTGTGCATCGTTTCGGCCTTAAGGTTTTCCTCCTTCAAGGCATCCAGCTGAGCCGAACGGATCCGGTCAGGTAAGGAGGAATGAATGGTGAGTTGCAAAGCTCGAACACGCCGAGGCTTTGCAGACTCCTTCCTGCTCAAGGCATCCGCCACAACGTTTGCCTTGCCAGGATGGTACTTGATCGCACAGTCATAGTCGTTCAGAAGTTCAATCCAACGACACTGCCGTATGTTCAGATGTTGTTGGTCGAAAATATGTTGAAGACTCTTGTGATCGGTGTAGATCGTGCATTTGGTACCGTACAAGTAATGTCTCCAAATTTTCAATGCGAATACCACTGCACCCAATTCCAAGTCATGGGTGGTGTAGTTCTTCTCGTGCACCTTGAGTTGACGAGAAGCATACGCAATCACTTTCTCGCGTTGCATCAGCACGCAACCGAGACCATGTATAGAGGCGTCACAGTAAACAACGAAATCGTCAGGGCCATCAGGCAAGGACAAAATAGGAGCGGAACAAAGCTTAGACTTTAGTTCCTCAAACGCTGACTCTTGTGGTTCGCCCCAGGCGAACTTCTTATCTTTCTGTGTGAGAGTGGTGAGGGGTTGAGCAATCTTCGAGAACCCCTGAATGAAACGACGATAGTAACCCGCAAGGCCTAGGAATTGCCGCACCTCAGTTGGCGTCTTTGGTGCTTCCCAGTCCTTAATCGCTTCGATCTTAGCTGGATCGACATGAATTCCTAGTTCATTAACCACATGTCCTAGGGACTGAACTTCGCGTAACCAAAAGTCACACTTTGAGAACTTAGCGTAAAGTTGTTCCCGTCGCAAGAGTTCCAAACGTAGGTGTTCCTCGTGTTCGGTCTTGTTCTTAGAATAGATCAGAATGTCATCAATAAACACAATGACGAACTTGTCCAGATAAGGTTTGCAAATGCGGTTCATCAAGTCCATGAAAACCGCCGGTGCGTTCGTGAGACCGAAAGGCATGACCAAGAATTCGAAATGGCCATAACGTGTACGAAAGGCAGTCTTTGCAACGTCAGTTTCCCTTACTCGCAACTGGTGATAACCGGACCTCAAGTCAATTTTGGAATAGTAACTAGAACCCTGGAGCTGGTCGAATAGATCATCAATACGTGGAAGAGGATAACGGTTCTTAACGGTCAACTTGTTCAGTTCCCTGTAGTCCACACACAATCGGAAACTTCCATCCTTCTTCTTAACAAATAGAATCGGGGCTCCCCAAGGGGAAGAACTTGGCCTGATGAAACCCTTGTCCAAGAGTTCCTGTAACTGACTAGACAATTCCTGCATCTCGGGAGGTGCAAGACGGTAGGGGGCCCGAGCAATAGGAGCAGCCCCTGGTACAAGATCAATACCGAACTCGACTTGACGATGAGGAGGAAGACCAGATAAATCATCGGGAAAGACATCAGGAAACTCGCGTACAACTGGAATATCGTCGATCTTCTTCTCATCACTCGAGGAAACAGAATAAAGTGCCAAAACGGCTGGATAACCCTTTCGAAGACACTTAAGGGCTTTCATGCTAGAGATGATATTCAGCGGAACACCACCCTTGATACCGTAAACAGAAAGGAATTCTCCATCAGGGAGAGGAATCCGAATAACCTTATCGTAACAAACAATCTCCGCGCGGTACAATGATAACCAATCCATGCCTACCACTACGTCAAAACTACCCAATGGTACCGGCATAAGGTCGATGGGAAAAGACAAACCCGACAACTCTAGTTGACACTCCCGAAGGATACAAGTAGCTTCAATCTTCTTACCGTCAGCCAACTCAATAACATACTTAGTCTCTAATGGTATGGACACTACATCTAGCAGTCGACTAACTTCCATGGATACAAAACTTTTATCGGCACCAGAATCAAATAAAACGCTAACAGAGCGATTATTGAGAAGGAATGTACCGGTAACTGTGTCAGGATCCTGTCTAGCCTCAGCGGCTCCAATGACGAAGGCGCGTGCGTTCCTGCCACCGCCCCCGTTGTTCCCATTACCGTTGTTCCCGCCCTGCTTCAGTTTTGGGCAATCCTTCTTGTAATGACCGGTCTCACCACAATTGTAACATCCTTGTCTTCCCGTAGTCCCTTGAGTAGTCGGAGCTGAGTTAGTAGTCGGAGCCTGGGTCGATGGAAGTGTAACCCGACAATCTTTAGCATAATGCCCTGTTCGCTGGCAGCGATGACAACGGTTACTGTCGCAGTTCCCTTGATGATGACGCCCACACTTGTTACATTTGGGCAACTTCCCAGCATAACCACCCTGTTTGTTACCAGACGAAGAAGAACCTCCACTGTCAAACCGCTTCCCCTGTTGTGCTGGTGCAGATCCTTTCCCGTCATTTTCCCACTTGCGCTTATTGTTCTCTGGGGCCTTAACAGTCGAACCCTTCGCAGGCAAAATACCCTCATTCACCTTTAAGTTGGTCATCCTATGAGCCGATCGAACCACCTCTGCGTATGTAGGATGATTTCCCGCAGCCACTAACCCTGCGATTTCTGGTACTAACCCCGAGACATAATGCTCAATCCTCCTGTACTCTGGCACATGCAGATCAGGACACAGCACTGCCAACTCGTTCCGCCTCACAGTATACTTCTCAATCTCAGACCCAGTCATCTCGAGGTTCCACACCTCCACGACTACCACCACCACGACCGCCACCACCACGCCCACCAGCGCGGCCACCTCCACGTCCTCCTTGCACTCCAGACATGATTCCGACATGAAGGACGAGAAAATTTAGTTTCACAGCTAATGGTAACCACTAGCGTTCGCAAGGTCAAAGCTAGATCCAATCCAGGACTATCCCTTCAAACCCAGAGCTCACTAGGGCTTTCATGCATTTCGGTTTATGATTTTGTGTGCACCCAAAATGATAAACCGCTCTACATGGTCCTCCAAGTGTTCTCCTAGTTCAAAGTTCAAATCACCGAACATAGACTCTTAGCTACACACCGTAATACTACGGTAGTTTTATGGCAAGTGTTTCTATTGGAGTACGAAAGGGAGATGTCCGAGCCTTGGACAAATCTCAAGAGTACACGATTCACTCCAATATACTACACCGCCTAGAAAGTACGTAACCCGACCTAAGATAGAAAGGATGATGTAACGTAGAAAGACCAACGATTTAGAGACACCCCGACAAGACCATACGTAAACCACCATAATGTTTAGTACCATGTGATCGTCTAGTGTGTGCGACTCGGCTATAGACTAGACTCTACATGCAGTCCTAGTTCACTATAACCATTGGCTCTGATACCAATCTGTCACACCCTCAAAATCCACTTGCGGAGTTTTACCGCGAGGCGCATGACAAACCAGGATCCAAACCAACGATCACAATAAACAAGTCTAACATGAACATAATGCAATTTCAAAACAATGTTTAAAATCCCCGTTTACAGCGGAAGCTTATTCAAAACAATTATTCAATATTAAACCAATGTTCAATGTTTGTAAAATCATGCAACTCTAACTAGACGCCGTGCAGACGCGTGCGCCCTAGTTCCATTGTGCTACCTAAGCGACCTGAGAAAACATGTAAAAGTTTACGTCAGCACAAAAATGCTGGTGAGTTTACAGGTTTTGTATCCAAGTACCAAGTCCACCTGTCCATACTATAATAATCGAAAACCAGTATACGCTAGCTAGGCGTACGTTTTGTTACTACCACGATTGGAAAACCATTACTAACGCGAATACCAAAAGTATGCCCGATGTAGTTCCTGTTGTTCCTGTTGTTCCTGTTTGAGACAATATGCACCCGCCGACCCTCCAAGTCGACGAGCGGGGTTGGTCACTCCCAATAGCGCTATTCACATTTCCCCGTTGTGCAAACCCGCACATTCATGGTTCCCCCCGGACTTCCAAAGATCGCGTAGTACACAATAGAAACCCATAGTATGACAGTAGTTACCAAATAATCGTTTTAACACATGTTTTCTCCCCCGAAAGTATAAAACCAGTTTAAAAGAGGGGCCGTAAACTCACCTTAACGTGCAAGCAAAGAATCCGAACAGCAAGCAATATATGCTACCGACACCCTAATAACAGTGTCGTACAGTGAGTATAGGCGTAATATCATTACCCATATAACTCGTTTGTCCAAGGCGTTTTAAATGTTCAAAAGTGTGTATGTGACGCCTAGTGATTCTACATGCAATAGTAAACCCTACGGACCCGTTGGTGAATACGTTGGTTACAATTAGTTTCTACATTCCGTATGCGTCTCAGACAAGTGTACTTCAGTTACATGTCAATTCCATACCACCTAAGACCTCAATTAAGCACATAAGCACATAATACACAATCTGTGTTTTCAGGACAGATTGTGCGCCATCAAAACGAATTTATTTAAAATAGCAAACCAGTGAGTTAACCTCCCAAATTTTTACTGAATTTTCTTTGGGATTCACTCGACAATACCTATTTTTGTTTTGTCTCAATTCCAAACACAAAAATTATGAAAATTCGTACAATACAGCTATGTCCAGAAAATCTCCTCAACAGGTCAGTTTAGTAGGAAAATTCTTAAAAATTGTGTATTCATCCAAACGAGATGAATCCACTTGGAAAAGCTCTATTTTTCCAGTATTGACCTACTGTAAAAATTTCATAACCTAATTCCTTGTAAATCTCAAGTTATGACCATTTAAAGTTAGCCCAGTTTACAAATCCGAAAATCTGATATGACCCCTAATCAATTAAAATTCCAAAAACGACTCAAACGATGTCCAAATTCGATGGTTTTACCCATTATGAAAAGCTAAGACCTTGTACGTTACAATCATGCAAAGAATCGATCAAACCAATTATTTTCAAGCCATGAAACAGACCCTACAAGTCGACATTCAGAATCTGTCCAGATTCTGATCGTGCAATATTATCAATTATATCAAACCCTAGTTGCATATTATCAATCAATAACACCTAATAATCATCATACAACTTTCCTAATACCTATTCCCATCAGATCCTATTATCAAACATGTCAAGATCAAAGCTTTTAGGATCAAAACACCAATAACTTGCGCAACAAGCATCCTATGATGTTACTACGCGTTTATTAATAGGTTTAATCCGTTTAATCTTCAAAAAGACTCATGTTTTAATGTTTATTAAACCCATTCAGACCTGGACAAACTTGTTATATGATTTTTACAATAAAACATAAAGTAAAAAGCGTAAGAAATCATGAGTTATACCCTTAGCTCTTCAAATCAATCAATCGCGCGCCTTGGAGCCTCCCAATTGATGATCTTGAGCCTTAGCAGGAGTTTTTGGAGTGAAATATTCGTGTGGGGCAGTAAGGGGGCGATTAGGGTTGAGTATGAGGGCTGCATGGGGGTTAAGGATGCTTAAATACGAGTTTGAGGCGGTTTAAAACCCGTCAGTCCCCTTCGAGCGGCCGCTCGGAGCCTGTGAGCGGCCGCTCACAGGTCCGGGTGGCGCGCTTTTGCCTCGTTTCGCCTCCCGACGCGTTATCCTTTGACGTTTTCGTTATTTCGAACCGTAACAAGTGTAACCCCATGCGTTAAGACCCTAATCAACCTCATACTCCACTTTTAATAATTTTTATTAACGTGTTCGGTCTAGGTTCACATAATCACGTATGGTTTTCACATAAGTTGTCAGATATCACCGAGACACCTAGGTTTATTATTCACCAACGTCCGAGGTTCACTAATCATGCAATCACACGTTAACCCACACAAGGAGTCAAAACCCGACCCACACAAGGAGTCAAAGCATCTCATAACCCGAGATGTGAAAGTAGTAACCCGACCCACACAAGGAGTCAAAGCATCTCATAACCCGAGATGTGAAAGTAGTCCCAAACCGGACTAGAAAACGTTTTGTAAGTTGTCTCAAACCCGAGACAATGCACGTATGTCCTTTCTAGCTATCTAGCTAACCCTCGTTAAGTATAATATACGCGTGACTCGCTAAGGTAGACTTTCATCTAGACAATGTTGTTAACCAGAATTTGCCGGGTGTCACATCATGTTTTCCCTATAAATAGGAGATCATTTCTCCTTTACAAGGGTCGAACATTACATGCAAGAATAGTACAAAGAGAGAGATAGTATTAGAATACTTGTAACAATCATCTTTGTATTTTTTTCGAGTAATAAAAGATATCTCCTACACAATGGACGTATGTCGATCTAAACCGAACCACTTAAATCTTCGTGTTCATACATTCAACACACACTGCACTCTTTTCTTGTCTACTAGGGTTCGGATTTAGTCACCGGTGTGACCGAATGATTATAAACTAAGCGAACACGAGTATCAAACCAAATTTACCCACTTTCTCAGATAAGTTATACTCGTTTCTTCAGGCAGATTACTAAATCGATCAATTCTTAAGTTTTTGTTTGTAAACCTATAATAAAAACTAAAAAATATCAAAATGTTATATTTAACTTTTAATAAAAGTAAAAAGAGTTGGCGGCAGGGAAGCCACTCGATAAAAGAAAGGTTCCAAATAGATCGTATATAAGTATAACCACCAAATTCTAAAAGTGCATAAAATGAAGTTGGTGGACGGAGGGATATTTTTATTCTACATTCAACTTTATAGTTACCAGTATATTTCTTTTTTTTTTCTTTTTAACCAAAACAACCTATAGATTACTATAAGAATAAAGAACAAAAGGAGAAAATAAGGACAGGGCATCATCGGTTTGGGGTGTTAGGCTTGTGAAGCCTCTCGGATACACGGTTTCTTGCCAAGAGGCTTAGAAAATCGGCTTTCAAATGAGGCTTGTTGGAGTCAATTGAATCGATCACGCACTCAACTCACAAATACTCTTATAACAAAACAAATGTGAATAAGAGGAGAGAAAGATTATAGACACAAGTTTTTTTTATTAATCAAAACCACAAATAAAATATTAACCCGATCAATCTATTTTACTAAACCTAAACAAGCCTTCCTAAACCAATATTAAAACTCAAATACTAATTATCTAATAACTATTTAATTAAACTAACATTATTATATATAACATTTGAGGGAGTTAAAATCACTGTAGCGAACGTCACCATCAGCTACAGTATTTGCTTTTTTTCTTCTCTTTTTTTTCCTTCTTGCGCTACAGTTTCTTTGAAGAATTTTTTTGTTTCGTGCTAGCTGGGACCCATGCATATGGATTTCAGACATACAACATTCAGATATTTGCATATATAAATAATAAATTACAACTATAGGAACTCGCTACAATATCTTTATTATTATGATAATGTAGCCGCCTGTCAACAACCTTATCGCAACCGTCAGCTCCACCATCCCCATCACCACCAGAGTAACTCAATTTAACATCGTAAAAAACATTGTTACGTGATTATTCTTAGGTACGAAGTTTTTTTTTACGTATTGTTTACGAATCGTGTGTCGACCACTGTTCGTTCTACTCCAATTCGTAGCGCGCCTACCTTTTGACTACGTCTTCCTTCATTCGGCTCCACTATTTTTACCGGTTAGATACGTCTCCGCGTGGCAACTCCTGTGGGGCAAAAATTAGTTTATCTTTAATTTAATTCACTAAGATCTATCATAACAACCCTTCAACTTTTGACTTCTTTCACTTTTCACCCAAAACTAGGATTAAACCAACATTCACCCCCTTAATCCTAGGTTGCGTCCACTTGTTCCTCACATCAACGGTACCGGCTCATCAACTCGAGCAAATTGAGCCACTTCATCCTTCGGTTCTTGCTTAGGGCACTCCCACACATAGTGACCATACTCTTGGCAATTGTAACACTTAATATGTCTCTTATCTCTATGTGTATCTTTATCCTTTCGATCTTCATTTGATTGGAATCGGCCTCCTCGTCCTCTACCTTTACCACGACCTCTTCCTTGACCTCTTCCATATCCACCTCGGTCTTGATCAAACTCGCCCCGTTTTGACCTTTCTTGCAACTCTTCCTTTGTAAGCAACAACTTACCTTGATCATCATCTTTCTCAACATGATCTTTAATCCTCTCTTCATATGCCTTCAATTTCCCAACGGCTTCCTTAAGAGACATATTTTCTATCTTCGAATATTGCTCAATCGAAGCAACAATTCGCAAAGAATTTCTTTGGGACCGAATTCAACATCTTTCTTACCACCATTTCATCTTCTAAGCTAGACCCAAGACTCTTGAACTTTGTAGCAATTCCACTAAGTTTTCCTGAGAACTCATCAATCGATTCATTTTCTTTCATCTTCAACATCTCAAGTTTGGTTCTAAGAGCTTGTAGCATTGCCTTTTGAACTCTCTCAGCTCCCAAATATCGCACACGAAGTGCTTCCCATACATCCTTTGCATCCTTGTACCTAGCCACTTGAAGTAACAAGTCTTCGGGTAACGTTTGAAACGCAAACGCCCTCGCCATTTAATTCTTCTTATCCTCTACCGCTGCTCCCATCACCGGATCAATCACTTCCCACAACCTATACGCTTGTAGGATAGACTCCACCATGATTAACCAACTCGTATAATTTATACCCGTCAACTTAGGACATTGTAATGGAATATTACTTTGATGACTTGCTTGTACGATCGCCCTTACACCTTCACCACCTTCGGCCATCTTCAATCACACAAAGTTCGCAGTGTTCACACAGAATCACGTTAACTCTTTCCTTGTTTGAATCACACAGATTTTGGTTCACCTAGAACTCCTCTCCGGTTTCACAAAGAATCTCGATTAACTCCCGGATTCACACAGAATATCTCGGTTTCACTAATTAAAGCAAATTAAAATGGGCTAGACCCTTTTTAAACCTTCACATTCTCAAATCTTAATCCGACCCTAGTAAGTTCTATGTGTTTTCAAAATTTCATGTCCAAAAAACTTACAAAACTAATTAGACATTAAATAACCAAAACATTTCAAACCTAGTTGTTCCCATACTCCCCACAAATCGGTTATCATGGTAAGTATTAACGAATCAAGTATTCTACTCTAACAAGCCTGAACCGTGAAATAAATCCATAACGTCAGTGACAGTTTGCAAGTTCTACATTTTGGTTTTGGTTTACAAAAATGAAAACCTTTATTAACGGTTTGATTCACTGTTTGACCTAAAAACCGCGAACACCCTTACTCTAAGGTCACACCGTTCAAATCTTAGCATGCGGGTTGCGTGATAGAAGTATTGATTATAATTAAACACACATGTTATTCGGTATGTTTAACTAGTTCATGTGACTCTATAATAACTTTACGTTCATAGACAAACTCAAAATATTATTTGTTCCTTTTACCAAAAAGTAAAATCTAATTTGTGATTCTTGATGAACCTTATTATGAAAATTAATTACTTGATTGGGTTTGTTTGGGATTGAGTTGAAAAACAACTTATTAACTTATTAGCTTCTTCAAAAAGCTAATAAGTCAATAAGTTATTTGTGTAAATCAAAATCACTTTCTATTTTGGCTTTTTTATATGGATTGAAAATCTGTTTTCAAGAAGTCACAAATTCTATCTTTTAGCTTTTGGCTTTTGACTTTTGACTTTTGAAATAAAACTGACAATTCTACCACACACACGTCCAATCTTCACAATAATTAAGCCAAACACTTTCTAAAAAATAATTTATTGACTTATTGGATTTTCCCATCACAAAAGTTAATTCAAACATTTTTTTTAGAAATTCATTTTCAAAAAGTCATATGTCAATAATTGAGTAAAAGCACTTTTGGAGTTAAATAAGCTCCCAAACACCCAAGAATCTAATATCTTTTACATATTAAATCGTATGAAAAACAAGAATCACATAGACTGCTAAAACAATGGGATCGAACATAGTCGTTTCATATAAGTTTATAAACCAAGTCATAGAAAATAAACCTTAATGTAAAAACTAAAATGTTTTAGCCAGACATGACGGCTAAATAAATCAAAATTACTAAGAAACAAATCATGAAATTAAAAACTAATTATTTACTATAATCCCAATTATCACTTCTATGGACTATCGATCTTGAAGCCGGCTTCGTCTTGCCGTCAAAAGTCGTTGCCTATTATTCTCTCCAAAAAATTGCCTCGTTTCCTTTTCAGCCCAAGTGGCATATTTGAAGCCCAGCTAACTTTTTAGTTTAAGTCCATTATTTTAATTTCTTTGGATTGGATTTTGCAATCCAACGTCAACATTAAAAATTTAAAATGCCATAATATTGTTATTTTTCTTTTTCTATTTTTTTTTCCTAATTCACTCTAAGAAATTGTGGTTTAAAAAATTCCTCCATCTACACTTGTTTCACCTTCTTTTCATCCTTAACCGTAGCTTTGTTTCTCTTAAAACCGTGTTTTTATCTGATACTAGTAGGAAGCCCGCGTGTTGTCGCGGGAGTGATAATATAAAGTATGATACCCCATATTAGTTTATCAAGTCCATATCTAATATTTTCATCTACCAAATCGTCAATGCGACAAGCTTTTCTACGTAAAAATGTGTTCTTACGCATTAAAAAAAATCTTCGACTTTAAAGTCTAGCTTTCAAGAACTTAAGCAGGATCACATCACTTCTTCCATCTTTAGATCCAGATGACTTCAGTCATATATTATACAAATTTTAACCTGGGTATAGTATTATAGCAGACTCCACAAGTTCAATTTTAATTCAATGAATTGGCGTTAAGCAAAGAAAACATAAGTTCCCATTATCACAATTATGATGATACCAAAAGGTCTTGTTATCAATCAACGTATCATACTCATTATCCATGAAAATTTGAGTGCGTGTACTATGCAATGTGTTTTCAATCTATATTTCACATAGATGTATATAGATAACATATAATGTGGCGTTATGACTTAGGATAAGCTAATTTGACATGATTTACTAGAGCATTTATGAGGACTTGGTCCAGCTGTCCAGGTAGGACCTCAAGGAGGCATTGGATTAAGGTCAAAGACCTTAAGGGAGGGTACGTGTAACATCCGACCTTTCTCACCATCAATGTTGTCTGCTTTGTCTTCAATGGGTTGTCCTTCCAGGAACTTACAAATTTATTTTTGGTTGCCCCAGTAGAGACTTCTAAGGAAGTCACCCATCCTGGTACTATTCCCACCTAAACACGATTAACTATGGAGTTTTCATGTACTCTACAGCCAATTAAGACCAAAACACGTTGGTGATTTAAGAGGCGAGGTATGTCTTATGAACCAATAATCACTCATGTCCACGGCCGATGTGGGATTTACGTAGGGTGTCACAATGGTCCTTGTTAATATTTTTCGGTAGTTTGTATCGTTAAAGTACGGTATAGAGCCTTAATGATGTCTCAAAGACATAGACTTTGCTACATTTTTGGAGGACTTTATAGGTAGTTGTCTTTGTGTATTTAGTCTATATGTTAGTATGATGTTAACCATATTTATAATTATAATGCATACTCTCTCACCACTTTTGTGACTATTTATGTTTGTTGGTCTTACATGTTTATTTATTTCTAACTTTCTTTAGTTATGAAATAACAACGTTTATAATTATAACAAGAGAAATTTGCAGTTTTCGTCCCTGTGATTTGCCTAAACTAACAGGTTCAGCCCAGGCTTAACATCCTGAGTACCTGAGGTTTCATTTTCTAACACTTTACGTCCCTCCTTCTAACGGATGTAACGTTTTCTGTTAGTGTGTCGTGAAATGACTCTTATACCCTCTCATCTTCTTCCCTAACCCACCCACCCACCACCACCATCACCACCACCACCACCATCTCCACCACCACCCCCACCACCTGCAACACCACCACCATCTCCTTCGCCACCCTCCCCCTCCTCACCATCTCCACTCCAGCCTGCAACACCCAATCAATCAAACCCTCCTCAAGTTAATGATATTGGTCAAGAATCGGGACTTAATCCCGAAAAGGGTTTTTCTGGGTTTGATCTTAATCAAGAGGTTTCTTCTGATGAAATCGAAAACAACCGTCCAGTTGACCAGATTTTGACCCCAATCTCAGTTGTTTCAGCTTCCAGGGCAGCAACAGCTTTATTTATAATTTATAAATAAAGTAACTTATGGGATTTTATGCATATAAAATACGCTTTGGGAGATGGTTTGAAGGATTGAAGTGGTAACGAATCAGGGACTGAAAAGCAGGGACTGAGGAGAGAGAAGATGCAGGTGGAGATGGTGGAGGAGAGAGGAGATGGTGAGGAGAGGGAGGGTGGCGGTGGTGGTGTTGCAGGTGGTGGTGGTGGAGATGGTGGTGGTGGTGTTGCAGGTGGTGGTGGGTGGGTGGGTGGGTTGGAGAAGAAGATGGGAGGGTATAAAGGTCATTTCACCCAAAAACTTAAGGGTATAATAGTCATTTCACCACAAACTAACGGAAAACATAACAGACGTTAGCTCGAGGGACGTAAAGTGTTAGAAAAAGAAACCACAGATACTCAGGGTGTTAAGCCTAGGCTGAACCTGTTAGTTTAAGCAAACCACAAGGACAAAAACTACAATTTTCTCTTATAACAATTTTATAAACTTCCAATACCTTTATTTATTCTTTAATTTTCTAAAAGTTGTATAATTTTTCATGACCTAATGATCTGGTGTCCCCTCTAGAGCTAAAAGGTGTGTGTTTCAAATCATTCAATAACACTTTTAATAGCTTAGCCACGATCTACGATATAACTTAGGCCTTCTAGTGCCTAATAGTCATTTACAGCACGTGATTTTCAACAAGTTTACATTTGAACTCTCACTTTAATAAAGTTATATTTTTTTCTTTTTTTCTTTAATCGATTTATACTACAACCCTTGAACATTAATAAAGTTATCATTTTGAGTTCTTAGTGAATTTGACGTTATGTGACTTTTTATAGGTTTCGTTTTTATATCAATGCTTCAGGCGAGTTATTTTTATCTACATTTTGACATGAATTTTCGTAACATTGTTTTAAACTGTATGGTTCTTAAATCGCCCCGTGCTCATCTCTAAATGATTCATTACACCATGTCCTTCTATCTACATTTAAATCGGCATGATGTAGTGTGCGGCTGTAGGGTTTATCCTTATATATGTGTCGGTGTAATTTTTCAAATAAGTTGGATTTCGTATACAACAACGTGATTTTTCCATTACTTTTGGAAATACCATCACGTAGTAGTTTTGTATCCTTACATTCGCGATTTGCTTATTTTTATCTACGTTTTGAACCCGCCGCAAAATAAGGTCGGTAACCTACTAGTTTACATTTGTCACTGTATTAGTCATAACCACTAAATTAATTAATTTGATTAAATGCAGGTTGTAAACGAACCAAACGAACACGACTGTCTTGTTCGTGTTTGTTTGTTAAGGAAATATCGTGTTCACAACCTGTTCATGAACACTTACCGAACAACATTGTTTGTTCGTGTTCGTTTGTTAATGAAATGAATGAGTTCGTGTTTGTTTGTCAAATTTAGGTGTTGAAAGTGAACGCAAACAAATACAAATGAATGCAAACAAACGTTCATGAACAAAGCTAAGCACAAATTAACACATAATAAATTTCGAATAAAATCAATATTTTTCATCACAAACATTATCTGCCCAAAATATTCTAATCCAATTATCTAAACATATTTCACATAATCTTGATCACAAAATTACCATAAATTAACGTCTCATAAAAATATAGTATTATCATATTAAACTTGCAATCCTCGTTTAACCCAACAAAAATAATAGTTAATTAAAATATGTGAAGTGATATTAATATGTAATACACTAGTACATATTAAATATAATCTATCATTAGGGAATTTTGAAGTACATAAATTATAAATAAAAAGTTAAAAACCATAATGAACTATTGAACACAAACAAACATAAATGAACATGTTACCGAACATTCACGAACATAAATGACAAATGCGGCCTCTATTCATGTTCGTTTATTTAACTAGACGAACAAAATTTCTTTTTTGTGTTCGTTCATTTATTAAAAGAACACAAACGAACTTACCACCAAACAATACACAAACTGTTCACTGAACGTTTGATTCATTTGCAGCCATACCTTTCAATACTAGTGTGATTGATTCTCCTTTTATAATGGATTCAACCACTTAATAAACCTGATCACTAACAATCTTTAATATTAAGAGTCAATAAACATAACTATTTCACTAAAAGTTATGTTCCCAACTCGTTAGTTTATCATAATCCAGAACCGAACCTTCAGATGACCTATTGGTCTAGTAGTATGGTGTCGATCTTCTTACAAGTGTGAGGTTATGGATTCAAATCTTGCAAGTGAAGGTAAATGTAGAATTAAGGGTGTTTAAAAAAGTTTGTCCGCAAAAAAAAATAATAATAAAAATATACCAAAATTGACAGTGTACAATATAGATATAGTAATATAGTCTAGAAGGTTTGAGACTAGTGTTGAATGTTGATACAAGTTTTGGTATATACCCTTTTAATAGTGTTATAAACAACCGGTACATATGTAATCCTTTCTCTCTTTACAAAGTAATGTAAAGTTTGGGCTAACTATTCTAACATCTCTTCATATTATTATCATTTTTTATCATCACTGATATCACCACCACTGTTAGAGTTGTTACTGCCAATAATGGAGCCAATCGCGGCCACTAAAGCAGACATAAAGTGTGGATCCGAGGTGACTGCAGCCGTGGTTGCGTTCATCATGTCTTGGTTGGAGCTTTGGACATCCGAAAACCTCGTTATATTGTTCTGTTGACCAGCCAAATGTCCTAAAGCCAGTGGTCTGCTATGAAGGTTAATATCAGGATGCATGTTTGTTGAAAAGGGGAAGTGAAAGGGGGGCTGCCGAATATGGTGGTCGGGTCTAGGGTTGGTGAGGTCTAAGGTGATGGTTGGAAATGGAGCAGTGGCGGATAGAGTGGTGGTTAGATGTGGAGGGTAGGGAGAAAGCATGGATCCGGGTGTAAGGTGGTGATGGTTGAGGTGGTCCGAGCTTGATTTGGAACCAGAGAGTAGTGAGGAGGCGGCGGCAGAGGTGGTGGAGGCCATTGCCATAGCGGCTTGTGGCAACGGATGGTTGTGAATACCTTCATATGTTGTCGTTAAAACCCTCCGGTCTTCGGCACATCTTTGTACCTATAGAAGATTTTTGTTTTAATAAATGTAAGTTTATTTAAACCGAAAATGTAACTAAGGGGGACTGTTTGGTAGCCTCTGGATGGTCATTAAGAGGCTACATCTGAATGGTTCATAGTCTCTTAATGGTTAAGATGTAATATTAAGTATGAATGGTTAAGAGGTAACATCTTAACCATGTGTAAAAAGGCTTATAGCTCGATGGTACTTAAAAGTGTAGTTAGATGTTCTCTCTCTAAGCAATGCAAGATCTAGTCTTGCGATGAATATTGGTGTGAAGTTTAAATGTAGATTTAGTATGTGTTTTGAGTTTGTATGCTTCGGTAACTACAATCGACATGGAATGTATATATTCGACATAGAATAATCTTGTTAATAGTTTATGATATATAGATGTGATCACATTTTTAAGGAAATAGTTTCAATGATTCTTTAGATGTGTTCATTACTTGGCATTAGTTTTTACCACTAGAAGTAGTATATTTTTATCATGAAAAATGTAACTTTTTACTAATGCAAAACTAAAACCCTAGATTTTATAAGTTCTTTAATGAATTATATAAGTAATTACTAATATCTTTAAATTTATTAATTTGATTAAGCTTCTAAACCAAAATATATATGTATTTTCAAATTATCTACTTAGGGGGTGTTTGGGATTGATTTTTCAAAACAGATTATGCGTTTTGGAAAAGCAGGGGTGGGGCTGCTTATAGATTATTGCGTTTTGTTGCCTAAAAAACTGATTATCCCGTTTTCAAATCGCAATCCCAAACACTAAAAACTGATTATCTGCGTTTTTAAAATGCAATAATCAAAAAATCAGATTCAAAACGCAATCCCAAACACCCTCTTAAAAATGATGATACATGTTACAATTGCAATTAAAGTAACATGTGTATATATAGATATGTATGTATGTATTCATCCGGTAGTGTAAAACATTCATCTACATAGAATTGATTGTGTATTTGATAAACCCTCTATGTGTACATAATCTTCACATCAACAATTTAATTTAACTAAAAATGTCAAAATCAGCAACACAAGTATTTTCTTTTTTTATTTATATTTTTTACCGGTTACTTAACTTCACATATCCACCACGGCCATCCCCATAACCCTAAAAAATCGGCCCTCGAGCAACATATAAACTTGGCCCAAACTTTAGTAAAGATAGTGAATTTAAAAAGAAATAATAAGATTTAGTGCTAAAGACAAGCAAAGACAAGACTAGAACCTGAGACATCTACATGATATTAAAATAGTTTTCCAACTCCCCTAAGAAGATTTTTATGTGTGTATATATATATTAAAAATTTGGGAACCATATACAGAGAGACTGGGCTTGAGCTGTAGCCTACCCTGCCCACCCTTAGAGCCAGACATGCTCATGTCATACTTCTAAATCCACACATTTGCTATATAGCACCCAAGGACCACAACAATATTTTAGGTTTATACCTTGAAAACAGTTAAGGATGATACTAGGTTAGAGTGATTGCTACATGAACATATGTTTGGTAGCAATAACTTAAAAGATCTATCAAATTGATAATGTTTAGAGTGCTTTTTTTTTTTTTATCGTCGCTCTTCAGGAGTTATAAGTATTTACATAGATAAACCCAAATGATTTAAAAACTACCGAAAGTTCCTAGCATAGTAGCACATATTTACATGCTAATTAAGAAAGCCACACACTAAGAGCATTTGCTCCATAATAGTGTGAGGTGTGCCTCTATATTATATAGAGTGGGTATAAGTGGTTGTGAGTAGAGGAGAAAGAAAATATATTGAGTAGACACTGTTCATCAGTAAATTTGAAGGAGACACTATTCACCCTCCATAATTTTTTAATATTTTTAAAGTGGTTGTGAGTAGAGGAGAGAGAAAAGGTAATGATAAAAGTATAGAATAAGTATTATTAAATAAAAAAGGAGAGAGAAATGTAGTGATTTTTAGTGTAATTATAGAGATGAAATGAAGTTTTTATTGTGAATACTCTAAGACCCTTGGGTGTGGTCGCGGCATAGGAAAGTCATGCCAATGCCGGCCCGGGCAACACTGCCCCCCTTAGGCCGGCACGGCATGACCGGCTAGAAGACTTTGGTGTCGGGCCATCATCTCCTATAATATTAATTGTTTTATTATTTTTAATAATTCTGGCCAATGAGGAGGTCCGTCAACATAGTGCACACCACCCCCTTGAAGGCCCATCATGAAGATGTCACTCCTCCACTCCGACGTGACGCCTACGTGAAGACCCATCCTAAAAATATCACCCCCTTCACACCCAATACTATTGAATCAAATATATATGCTCCAATTTTAGTGTTGGCAACGAGATATTTTCCTCCATGTGATGTATGAAACACTACAACATTCCTGAAATCACTACTACTTCTCTAATTATATAAACCTATGCATGTGACTTAATTTAGAAAACTTTTCATATATATGAAATGTAGTGGATGCATACATGCACATGCACACACTTTACGTGCATACTGTTCTTTTCCATTTCACTATGTGTCCTTGTCTCATTCTAAGATCCATCATTAGGTACTTGCATACGATGTCTAGCACTCTAGAAACATTGTCATACAATAATAACTAACTAATTCTGTTTTTTTTTTTTTTTTTTCTGTATTAATTTGTTTAACCAAAAAAAAAACATAAAACAGTAACACGTTTCACACACTTCACATAGAAATTTGTCAAAACAATTTACTTTTTAACCCAATACCCGAGTTAATTAAAAGCATAAAGAATGTTACGTTATCATGCATCTTTTATCGTTATTTGTACACAAATTATATAGAGTTTCTTATATGCGCCCATAAGTGTAACAAAGATGTATGTTGTACATGTACAAAGATAATACTTGTATAAAACGTGGGAGAAAAGCTATAAATTTACGTTGGTCTTAAAGTTAAATTTATAAAATTACTCTATCTTTGTTATATTATAAACTTTTGACTTTTGTGTTGCTTTTCCATCTTTACATTTATGATCCATCAGTTAATTTCTTCCCTTTTATTACGTTTACACTTCACAATATATATGTTTTTGATCGAGGCGGATATGGTTTGACTTATGTGGATAGAATAGGAGAAAAATGGGGGAGAGTGAATTATATATGTTTTTTTTTTTCAAAGATCTTTTCTTTACGTTTTAATAGACATAGTCAAGAAATAATCCCTCCTTAAAATTTGTTGGTAATTCGTCAATAAAGGCAGTGTCTATGCATGTTACTTTTCTTTAGCCTTTTGTAGACTTATTAAGGATGACTATGACCTTAACCAAAGGACCACCAACGGTTATTTTTGTCGAAAGTCCTTTGATTTAGTGTAAAGAAGAAAGTGCACACACCTGTTTGCGGACAGGACAACCTACAGCCATTGTGCAACGATAATAAGCGCGAGGACATGGATTCCCTTTCGCCATTTTTTGCCCATATTTTCTCCATTGACAACCATCTGAAATCTGTAAATTTATGTTTATTGTTAGAGTTTCTTCATATGTTTATGTTTTTTTTTTACCATTTTCCATCAAGTTTAAACAAAACTTTTTTTATAAAATTAACATGGTGACTTAATTATAACTTATAAACTAAAAAAATACAAACATTAAGATTTTAGTTTCTTATATTGCATGTGCATCGGATTCCAAAGTCTAAACAATTAATGAAATATTAATAACTAATTGAACATCATATATATATATATTTTTTTTATCTTTTTTGAAAATAAGAGATTGGATATTTGGTTTACATGAGGACCACTCAAGTCCACGACTCAAAGTTTGAAATTTGTTGATATGTTGGTCAAACATAATTTGTAGACTAGTATAAAGCCATCTTACAAATTTCAACGTTCTTTCTTTCGTTTTAATAACTTCACTTTGATCATAAATACTAAAAATAAACAAATATCGTTTGCCACAAATTTAGTTTTTAAAAAAAGATTATCAACAATTATAAAACATTGATCTTTAGAAATAATACAAATTGTATCAAAATATATAGAAGTGCTAACCAGGGATGCTTCGGACTGAGCTCGAACGGCCACACGAACACGTCTCATCGATGCTTCAACCGCACCTTGATCACCATCTTTGGATGAATCAAGCTTAACATCATCTATGTTATCCGGGCTATGATCAACTCTTGAACCACTCTTTAATTCCAAAGGAACCAATAAGCTTTGTTTCGTGTCCTCTTTGGCCTCACTAATAGTCTTTTTTTTTTTTTTTTTAATAAATCAAACATTAGAATTGACTTTATTCTAATGAAGTAAGACAAGTTATAATCAAGAAATAAAATACCATCTACATATATATTCACCTTAATACTATTTGTAGTTTCATGAGGTATGATATTTTCTTCAATATGCCTTTGTAAATATATGTACTTTTCCTTAACTTGAGTAACCATTGATCGTAATCCTTCGTTTTCTCTCCTCATGTGTTCGAGTTGCGCCTGCAATATAGCGAGCTTCGACAAAATATGAGGGTGTATGAGTTTTCTAGCTATTGTATTAAATTTTACTATAGACTAATTGATTAGGGATCCATGACCTCTTAGTCTAGTGGTATGGTGTCCCCCCTTACAAATTTGAGGTTGTGGATTCAAATCTTTGCAAGTGCAAGATTAGGTGAAAATAAAGTGGTATAAAATTTGCCGTTAAAAAAAAAAGATTAATTGATTAGGGTTTATGGTTTTGTGAAAAAACAGCATTAGGGTTTTTTAAAGAAAACTTAATGGTCCTCTATAATATATGTATATGTAAATATATGTATATACCTTGTGAGAAGATTGGCTATTTGTAAGCAAAGATCCACCATTGCAACTAGTTGTTTTTGTTGTAGTAACATTTGAGCCAACCTAAATAAATACACAAAACAGTTGGAATCGGTTGATGAGCAAAAACCAATGAAAACTAAAATAAAGAAAACAAGAATATAATATGTTGGTATTACATTTAAGTTAAGTTGAAGTTCTTGATGAAGTGCTCCATCTTGTTGTTGTTCTTGTTTGACATCAATAGTCAATGGATTAAGGGAAGCACTAGTTGAGAAGAAATCTAACTCGTTGATCAATGAAGATCCATTATCATGGTTTGTGATTGGAAACTTGTGACCATCGAATGAATTAAGAACCATATTCTCACATCCAGCTTCCATTAACGAATTGGGAAATGTATTGATGTTTGAGAGAGAGAGAGAGAGAAAGATGAAGGAAAATTTGATGTTAAAAAGTCTATGGGTTGAAAGTGTACATGGAGTGGGGATTAAGAAGATCGAATGGTGACCAAATGGGAAACGAAGTGAGGATTGGAATAATATAATTATTATTATCTATACCTATAATAAACCAAAGCCATTTTAATGACTTGTCACTTAAAGAGGGTATTCTCTTCATTGAGTGTGCCATGTGTCATCCTATGTGGCAAGGCATTTATTTTAGAAAATAATAATTTAAAATTTAAAAACAAAATTAGATTTTTATCTCTAATGTTTTCTCCCACAACTTTTAAACGTTAATATCTTTTATATACGAGATTTTTTAAAGAAAAAAATTACACCAAATTAACGAGCGTTTTATTATCTTTCCAACGAGTACCATAGTGCTATATAAAAACGAGAAAAAAACGACTATTTTTTTGTAACCGGACAGGTATTGTGTCAGGTTTGAAATTAGTTTAAAAAAAACTGTGGGTTTGGGTCGGGCCTGGGATTAGGTGATACCTGACCCAATTACCCTTTTTTTTTATATTAGAATATGATAACTTATGGCAGAGATTTGTTTAATAATAATAATAATAATAATAATAATAATAACAATATTCATTAATCATATATTGGCAGATGTCATTTTCATAGTTTAGATATTTCTAATTTTATTCACTTTATTTAGATTTCTCAACCCGGGATGCTTCCGGGGTATAAACTAGTTGTTATTATATGGAATAAAATAAAAAGAGCAAAGTGAGGTAAGATGGTGCGTCAAGGTACATGTGTCTTTCTCTCACACTCCAAGTGACAACCTTAACTAACCAACCCTAGGCTATATCATATATAGGGGAAAATCACAAAATTAGTCTCTTTAGGGCATGTTTGGATAAATTTATTAGAGGTCAAAAGGATTTTTGGTTAAAAAAAACTTATTAACTTATGACTTTTCAGAAATGAGTTTTTAAAAAAAGTGTTTGGATTAGCTTATGTGGTGAGGAAAAATAATAAGTTAACAAGTTATTTTGTAAAAAGTGACTGGTTTAACTTATTTAGGTAAAATGACCAAAAAAGAAGATATAAATAATGAGAGAAAACTAGACTCAGTAATTACGTATTGCAAGAATGAGTAATGAACTTGCCTAAAGGAAGGATTAAAGCGAAATAGAATGGGGAATGGAAGGTCATTACACTCAAATTGTGTTGAACCATTTAGGTTCGCTGGCTACTTGTGCGTCTCATCCAATGTACACACAACGAATGGGTGAATGACGATGTGACATGCCAAATGTATGATACTAAAATTATTACCAATTTACACATTCAAAATTATTCATGGTAGCAGAAGTCGCTAAGCGCTCCCAAGTGTCGACTGGGGAGTTGCGAGTACGTACTCGACCTAGGCGGAGAGTACATGTGGATTACTCATACATGGTAAATTATAAATAAATTAGCTTTTGAAAAATTATCTATATGTCAAATGTTTTAAGTTTGCTAACATTTATAACATAATATGTGAATATGAATATAAATAAAAGAGTTAAATGCTAATTTCGTCCCTGAGATTTGGGCCAGTTTGCCACTCCAGTACAAAAGTTTTTTTTTTTGCAATTCCTTCCATGGGGTTTGGATTTTTTTGCCAAATTCGTCATTTTCACTAACCCAGTTAAAAAAAGCTCATTAATGACAGGGGTAGTGTTGTCTTTTTACCTCAGGGACGAATTTGACATTTAAAATTCAACCTTACATCAGGGACGAATTTGGCATTTAACTCTTAATTTAAAATAATTGTTAATTAAATAATTTATTATGAATTTATAATGGTTAAAAGCATGTTTCTTTACCTGGATAGTGAGCCCGAAATCGAGGATACAAAGTTTTAGCCTCTCTCTAAAAGCGTCAAAGAGAGATTGGTATTTTTTTTGACACCTCAAAAAGAGGAAAACTAAAACTTTTGTGGGTTCTTTAGAGGTGACAATGGTATCCATTTACTTGTGAATGGATTGATGGTTTGTGTTTTAGCTTTAGCTGGTGAAATGGGTCAAACTAAAAAGAATGGTTAAAAGAAGAGCATATAAATGGACAAAACAGGTTGAAAGTCATCCAAACTCTATTTTATTTGCATACAATCATCAAACGTTTTATTCAAAGACTTAAAATCATTATTGCAATAATATCGTATTTTTGTGAAGGCAAAAGAAATGTATTAATGAGATTTTTAAGATCTTTTCTATACTACAAAGTACACGTATATATAGACCATGGACCAAGAACCCCTAACATGGGCAGATTCAGCTAACCCTAATGTGTATATACTTTTTAAGTAATTATAATCAACGCATTATCCAAAAAAAATATAAACAGACTGAGTATATACGGGTCAACCCAAATTGACCAGAACCGTTTTAACATTATTTGACCCTTTTGTGTATATATTCTAACAGTAATTATAATCAACACATTATCCGAAAAATATATATATAAATAGACTAAGTATATACGGGTCAACACAAATTGACCAGAACCATTTTAACATTACTTCATCCGACCCTTTTGCAACATGATTTTTGACCCGTTGCCCAGCCCACCCACCTGCCATATTGCCACCGGTACAGTTCTTTGTGTTGCTCAAAATGAGGGCTTAATTTTTAATTGAAAAAATAAAGCATAAAATTTGTACAAAAGAATCATGCAGAGTTTAAAAAAAACACGTGGAATATATTTACCAAATAAAATTCATGTTGGGGACGTGAAAGAACGGGCTTCTCGTTATAGGCACTCATAAGCTTCGTTTCAGCTGAACTCATCTGAAGATCATCTAAGTTTGTGATCCGGCCCAAGATTTTCAATCTTTCCCTATAAGGTGCAATGGTATCTACTGGGAAACCTCTAACCCTTTCCACCTCATCATCTATTATTTTCTATCAAAAAGAGAGGATTATAAACCAAATAATAACACTAGAAATAAAACGTTTATCATAACTGTATAAAGCTATGAACATTGAGATAGGACCATCTTACCCTAAGATTTTCTTGAAAATGGAGTGGAAAGGATTAGAGGTTTCATAATAAATTATTTAATTAATAACAATTCTTTTAACCATTATAAGTTGATAGGTTAAAATTGAAACATTTTCATGGTTAAAATTGAAGCATGATCTTAAGTTGTTATAAAGCATGAACATTGTTATTAAGTTGATAGGACCATCAAAAACATTTTCAATTTTAACCATAATAAATTATTTAATTAACAATTATTTTAAATTAAGAGTTAAATGCCAAATTCGTCCCTGAGGTAAAAAGACAACACTACCCTTGACATTAACGAGTTTTTTTAATTGGGTTAGTGAAAATGACGAATTTGGCAAAAAAAAAATCCAAACCTCAGGGAAGGAATTGCAAAAAAAAAAAAAAAAAAAAAAAAAAAAAAAAAAAAAAAAAAAAACTTTTGTACTGGAGTGGCAAACTGGCCCAAACCTCAGAGACGAAATTGGCATTTAACTCTAAATAAAATAACCTTATTCAATAGTAAAGTATTTCAAAATTTGCTACTTATTCTTTGATATGATATGATAGATATAGGGATTTTGTTTTATTAATTTAAGTCAAACTCGGTCCGAGTTGACCAAATAGATCCGATTATAGCCAAGGTTGATCGTGTTTGATTGATTTCGAGTAATTAGATGGAGTTGAAGAAAATCATCTCAACAATTTATACCTTGTAGGCATCGATTACTTGACGAGTACTCGGCCTCTAGTCCAAAAACCTTGTTTTAATTACAACATTAGTTAGGAGCTTCTTGCATGAAGGGCTTGACCAGTTCCATATAAAGCAGGCCGAAGTTAACGGCATCCACATGAGACATGAGTTATGGAAATTGCAAAGAGTCAACGAGTTTGACTAACAGCTCCCTATGCCCCACAAACACCACATTTAACGTTTCAACTATGGATTGCATTTCGCAAGTCTCCTTGTGCAATATGAGTTTTGCTTTTCTTCTATATATACAACTTTTTTTATACAAAAAACATATATTATGTCTTTTAATAAATCCCTAATTTGTTATAAAATTTACTAAAATAACCCTCTAGTAAAAAAATGGTGGAACACAATAATTTTTTTCCACGTATCCTTCCAAATCCTTTCTATTCCTTTGTTAAATGAAAACCGGGAACACAGCGTAATGGAGACATCCTTTCTACACACTGCATGATATTCAAACTTAAAAATTAGAATTGAATTAACCCTTTTGTGATCAAGAGTAAAGGCGAATACGATAAGTGTATATCTAACAAATAAATTGACTTTAATTTTACTTGACTCGTTAAAACCAGACACGTTTTCAAAGATTCCTAGCCCTAATAGTATACTTTGTACACCCAAATGTGATGGGAATCATAGTTAGGTTCTTGAGCAATTTCGGTTACTAGTAGCACATATTTGGTTTGACTAGGTAATCTTTATTTTAATGCGATTATATTAATTAATTAATTAGATAATCCGAAAGGGCAAAAAAGATTAAAAAGAAAGAGAGTTGACCCTTGACTGAGATTCTGCTAACATGATTCTTACACGTACTTTAGTGGAAATAAAGCTTGTATATTAAATGTGGTTAGGTCTACATGCTTAGACCATGGGGTGTGGAACAGGGAAATGGATCGGTGAGGTGATGTGGAAGGGTGTCCAGTCGGGGAACACCGCCCCCCCCCCCCCCGAAAGTTGATCGGCACAGTCGGGGAAACTACCCCGTTCATACCGTCCCACTTACCAAGATATGAAGCACTCAATCATATATAATATTAATATTATATTATATCCTTTGTAGTAAAGGACAAAACAAAGGGGGAAGAGGTCTGAATATGAATATTATATTATATAACTAGATATTTGCTCGCGTTGACACGCAGTTTACCAACGTACGATTATTTGGAGTAGTATAACATATAAGAAAAATAAAGTATATAAATTTTATTAAAATTAAAAAGCAACGAATACACATTTATTCAAATATCGCTGAAAATTTCCTTATAAACAACATTTTTTGTTTTAGTCATCACTTTCCCATCAGCATCCAGTATAAGTAACTTCACGCCTGCCCTGCTTTTAACTCTTGATAATGCGACATAAAGCTGGCCGTGTGAGAATACAGGGTTTCTTAAATACAATCCAACCTTCGATAAAGACTGTCCTTGGCTTTTATTGATGGTCATTGCAAAACATACGCTTATTGGGAATTGACGCCTTTGGAACTTTACTGGAATCTTGATATCAGATGGTATCAAATTTATTCTTGGAATAAGAGTTTTGGTACCAATGTTTCCACCTGATATGATCTCGGCTTCAATAACACGCTTTGCAAGTCTGGTGATTCGTAATCTCGTTCCATTGCACAAACCATTTTGTTGATCTATGTTTCTCAACAACATGACGGGTACACCAACTTTAAGTGCTAAACGATGATTAGGTAACCCAGAAATTTTTAAACCATTAAGGACATCAGGAGAGTATAAGTCTTTCTGTGAACGGTTATTACCATTCTCAATCTGACATATACTATCAGAGCTCAGATACTCGACTTCATCTCCAGGAAACAATGCAAGAAGCCTTTCATTTATATCATGTACGACTTCATTTGTAGGTGCAAGTATTGCTCGTTCTCCAAAGTAATCTTTATCTTTGTAAAGTTGGATAAGTGAAGGGTAGACGAAGTCAATTAATCTAGAAATCGGATCTGATGTACCCTTAATAAGAAGATCATCTGGAATGTCCACATCAAACTCATCATCATGAATTGACTCACCAACTTTACCCTCACCTAATTCAAGAAGCCAGTTTGCAAATGCCTTTGTTTCTTCGGATTCAGACGTGTTGTTACAAAACATTAACCTCATGTTTTTTTGTTAAAGTAAGGACTTTGCAACTATTCCAAATAGGAGAAGAAGTTATTGATACATTTAAAATATCTCTTCTACTACCATTTGGAACAACCGGAAGGATCTGTCTAAAATCACCACCCAAAACCATAACCTTACCACCAAAAGGCAACTCAGAATTAGGTGAAGAATTTGACTGCAGGACGTCTTTCATTGTACGATCAAGTGCCTCAAAAGCATGCTTGTGAATCATTGGAGCTTCATCCCAAATAATTAACTTAGTTTGCTTCAATAAATCAGCAATATCACTATTGGGCTTTATACCGCACAATGATTGTTCAGTAACATTCAAAGGTATACGAAACCTAGAATGCGCTGTCCTTCCACCAGATAACAGCAGAGAAGCAATACCACTGGATGCAACGTTCAAAACAATTTGTCCTTTAGATCTTATGGCAGCAGACAACGTTTTCCATAAAAAGGTTTTACCAGTTCCTCCAAAACCATAAACAAAGAATAGCCCACCTTTGTTACAATCAACCGCATGAATGATTTGATCAAAAATTGAACGTTGCTCATCAGTTAAAGAACGTGAATGGGTATGAAATTCCTCAGCCAACGTACTTACTTGATAATTCAGCTCATCAAGAATCAAACGGTTATTTGCAGATGATATCGAATCATTATCCGGATAAGGCATAGAAGGAAACCTACGTAGGCTTGAGTTATTCCGAAGCAACTGTTTCTCAATTTCAAGCAACGTAAGGTTCTTTATTTGTTCATCAGGAAGAGACAAACCTAAAAACGAAAAAGTTTGGAACATTCAATTTAAAAGAAAAGGGACATTAAAAAAAATAAATTCATTAAATTTCGAAATTAAAATTTGTTACCTTCAATTTGGAATACGTCTTCGTGTCTACGCATAATACCATCTGACAGATACTTCCATGATTTTTCCCAAACATGCTCAGGCCTAGATATGGTATTAGACAGCAACATCATCGCAAACAAATTACGAAGAGAATATCCAGAACCTGTATAATGAGCCTCTTCAATAGCTTCTACATATTCTTTGTCATCGTCTAAGAGGCCAAGAGCATAACATGCATCACGAAATGTTGGTAAGATTTCTCCATTGACCGTTCTTATCTCCTCAAATGATCTAGGGCCTTTTACTTTATTTAGAAGAACTCTCAAAAAATACGCCTCGCCCATAGATGGATTAACCATGTGAACACGACCAATTGCCTTACCTATCTTTCGAAAGTCCCATTTTTTTTCTTCATCTTTCCAGACAAATTTACTTGGGATTTCAATGTAACTTAGTTCACGTGCCACAGCTTCGTTTTGGTTCAGTTCCATCCATTTTAGAAACATTGTTGCAGCCACCGTTGGTTTGTCGAGAACATTTTGAATATTTTCTTTTGGACCATATACAACACTTTGCTCACCGGGCAGATGAAATGGAAGCCTTATAACTGGAGGGTATCTGTAATGCACTTCATTTTTAAATATTCTCCACGAAGCTTCACATGCTGAAAGGAACCTACAATCAAAATGTTTTTTGATTTCATCTTTTTGCATCACTTCTTCACCTTCTCCATTATCTTCTACAAAAGCAACTTTAGCCATATCAGGTCCTTTATTAATGTATTTAAATAAATACTTAATTGAAGCAGCCTGGTTACACCATTCAACATTGATATGAGCTTGGTAACGCCTTAAAAGTTTTGCATTATAAGGGACCACATGTCTGTTGTCTAACGTAGCAGTTCCTTTTTCAACAAATATCCCTGACTCTCTTCTTCTATAAACCGGATATCCATTTGAATCTAACGTTGAAGCAGAAGAAAACTTCTTTGGAAATTTCTTGGAGCACTTACCGTCAAGCATGCACGGACAGTTCGGATATTCACGTCCACATGGTCCATGAATCATAAAGTCACTCACAAGACTAAACAACTCCGGATCAACATTCTTATCAGGGATTTCAGCCGAAACAAAACGATCAACGTGTTCAATTGTGGGTAGCTTACTGGCTTCTTTAAGAAACAGACAGATATGAGCATGGGGCAGTTCACGTTTTTGGAACTCTATAGTATAGACCGCTGCAACATAAAGTAAAACAATATAGTTAGAAAGTTAATTAATAAAAACACGGTACTATTTAGAAACAACAAATAAAAATTGTATTAGTATAAGTGAATAAAGATGCTAATCTATGAATATATATTGGAAGTTTTTTTTTCGTAATGAATTTTACCTGCTGAAGTTTTGCCCAACAGTGCTTTTTCACGTAAATCTTTCATGATTGAGTCTAGCTTAACTTTGAATAGTCTAGCTAAAATATCTGGCCTGTCTTCTGGATTTGTCTTCTTGTCTTTAAGAAACCGTCTAATTTCAGGCCATTTTGGATTGCATGTGATTGTAATAAAAAAATCAGGGTATCCATGCCTTTTACAAATAGCCATTGCATCAAGATAATTTTCCCTCATGTAGCGTGCACCACCAGTAAAAGAAGAGGGTAAAATCACAGGTGTCCCTACTTTTGCCAAGTCAGTAGGTCCATTTTGGTTCAACGTTTGAAGATTAGTATAACTTTCACACCTAAGTTTACTTTGCTGGAAACGGACATAAAATAATCGCTCACTCTCAATCATTGTATAAACGTCAACCAAAAACTGTTGAAGAAGCCGCCTTGCATTCAAAATCAATGAGAACTTACCAACTCTGTCCTGAATATGATATGCAAAATACTCTCTCATTGAACACTTTGAATCTACCTTCTTTTTAGATTTCCTCTCTTCCCTGTGTGGTATATCAACCCTATAACAATCTTCTCCAAACGGAATAAGCAATGGATACTGCAGGGCTAGATACGACGGATGAAGTTCAGATATACGCTGAAGTCCCTCTGATCTTGATTCCACGACAATATCTCTATTGTCAAGCTGGTCATCATTGTCTGAAAAAATAAGAGCGGCGATTTCTGATGAAGTTGGTAGGTTGTATGTTCGGCCATCTTTAGTTCTCCTACCAATAAGATGCAACTTAAGGGTAACTTCCGGATTTTCATGAAATCGATCCCGTACACTCCTATAACTTTTCACAAGCTGATTATTTGAGTCTAACATCGACTTCAGGTACTGAATGATTTCAATGTCAAGGAGGTCAGAAATATCCTTACACTTTTCCTTTTCCTTACTGAAATGAATGTAAAAATAATTTTTAATAAATTAAAATTTATATACAGGGCTAAAAAAAAGTAGAATAAAATTTTTAGAATATTACCTATAAATGTTTTTTCGGTTTGAAACTTCATTTTCAGTGTCATATATATATAACTGAGAAAACTTCGGTTTCGAACCATCATAAGGAAGAAGACCACCCATCGTGTGATAATTCTCACCACTTATTCTGTATATGAAGGGAGCCTTTCCACTATTGATATTTGAATCAACCTTCCCTCCCATTGAAGTAAAACAAAACATAGAATTGAAGCGGCGAATGTGCTTTAAGAAATATTTGCTCTTTAATTCTATGTTCTTGAAAAGGTTCTGATAATCTAAATTACTCTCTTTGAAATCTGGAAGTTGTACCTTTCCATAACCACAACATAGCATATAGCTTGTTCTTCCACCAACATTTACGCTTCTAAGAGCTTCTGATCTCCACAATTTTGCATTACACATTTGACATACAACCGTTTGATCACCATGATCCAGATAATCTTGCAAACAGAATAAATAAAATAACATTAACTTATAAAAGAAAAAAAAAAGCTTTTAAATGTTTTGTAAATTTAATATTTACCTTTAGAGACACCCTTAAATTGCAAGCCATCAATTGTTTGAGCTTCCACATTTTCTTCGTCAGACAAACTAACCATTCGGACAGGTGAGATGCAACGTCGATTATTCCTTGATGTATTAATCGGTTCTCTTTGAGCAGAAGATGATGCAAGTGAGACCGTATTAACATCAGTAAGTCCACCTGTAATTAATCATAACATTTCAAGGTTAGTATTAATAAGATTCAGAAATTCATTAGATTAATCGACACAAAGCAAATTGCACCAGATGGGGTTGGATAAGTAGGAGTTCTAAGCGTGTTATCATTTGAACACTCATGTGCAACAGTGGGTTGTTTTCGAGCTCTAGTAACAGAACCAACTTTACGTCTTTTTGAATCAAGTTGTGCTTTTCTAAAGTTTCGTAACTCTGCAGAATTGTGTCTTTGGACTTCAGGCACGGAAACTATGGATAAAAATAATATCAGTTTGTATATTCAATGAACGTTTAGTGTTAAAATAAAAGACTAATATAAAAAAAAAGTTGTATAACATAGAATATGATACCGTTTGTAATATTGGACAAAGGAGTTCGTTGTGTAGAACCTGATAATACATAATGAAATAACAAAAAGACAGTGTTAGAGTAAAAAATTTGTCATCAATTTAAAAAGTAAAGCTATCGAATTTTTAAATGTCATACAAATTTATTACCAGAAAAGGATGCGTTAAATGGGTTGTTGAAGCTTGATCTAAAGGATGACATATCGATTGAAACTAAAGTACTTCTGGATGTTGATGAGTTTGAATTTTGTCATTGTTTAGCATTGAGTCTCTTAGCATCCATTTGTAGTTTTCTGGATTTTCGACACTCCGTTGCAATATTTTTATTGACTTCAAGCGTAGAAACAACGTATGAAATACTATTAGTTTTTATAATGCAGTCAATAAGAAATTAGGATATTCTTATACAGTAAAACATGTAGTTTAAATAAATAAAATACCATTTGATAAAGTAGACAAAGGATTTTGTTGCAATTGTCCTATAAAAATAGACGAACAAATAAAATTGACTTAAATTATAAATGTGGATTGGAAGTTCAGACTGTATAGAAAGATTTAAAAGTAAAAAGTGTTATTCGTTGGTTTACCGGGTGTAGAAACATTCAATGTACTTTGGAAAGATGAGCTTTGCTGAATATAATGGTTGGAACGTTCAACGGAGTAACGATTAAATATTGTAGTTGGCGGCACATTTTGAATTCCATTATTATGATTGTTTACCTTGCATCTCTTTGCATCCAGTTGTAATTTTCTATATTTACGACACTCGGCCGCGTGCTTAACTTTTTCTTCATGGGAGATAACTTTGAAGAATTATGTATTAGTTACATAACTAAACGCTAATATAAATAAAGACATATATAACTACGAAATAAGTGTACCGTTTGAGATATTAGATAACGGCGTTCGTTTGTCATCACCTTATAAAAAATCGAAAAATTAGATGACAAACCAAAAATAATACATATAGAAATACATTGTATATTTATGCCAAAAAAATTACCATTCGAACTGTTAGATAGTCTTTTACGTCCCATTTCAACTAAAAGGAGGCAATTCTACATAAAATGCATCATAAGAGTTTAACAAAATATAAACAAACTTAAAATTATGGATGATAAGTTTATATATATGTAAACATTCAACGATACATAATACTTAACTAACAATATATTATAAATCAACATAAACTACAAATAATCAAGTATTACTAAGAAATATATAATACAGCAAACTAAACAAAACATGTAGATAATCATGTTATGCGAAAAATATGTAATATTGAAATAAAAGAATTACATACCTTCAACTTGTTTGATAGAACAGTAGAGAAAACAGAAAAAAGCAAAGATGAACTCTTGAATATTTGAGTGTTCTGATTTGTTTGTAAGACTGAATGGATTACTTTAGGAGAAACGTGTTGTTTTGATTTAGAGTAGTAGGGTCACTACTAGAAAACTGAGCTTTTGTCACCATATTTTCGGTCGCTAAACGATAGCAATTGCTGTGTTGCCACCATTTTACCACCGAAAAGGTGGTGGCAAAAGCCCCCGTGTGAATTGCCCTAATGCCACCAAATAGCGACCATTTTAATATTTTGCTACTAAATTTTTGCCACCACAAAAAAGGTCAAAAAATTTGCGACCGCTCCTTATTTTCTACGGTCCGCTGTGTTTGCTACCGAGTTGTGACGGGTTTTTTGCCACCATTTAGCCACCTATATTCCTCACCATTTAATCACCTTGTTTGCTACCGAGTTGTGACGGGATTTTTGCCACCATTTAGCCACCTAAATTGCTCACCATTTCATGTTTTTTTGTCACCGTTTTCATACCATTAAAACCATTTAGTCACTTAAATTTGTCACCATTTAGCCACCATTTTCATTAAATATAAACATTTACTCACCTATATTTTTCACCATTTAGCCACCATTTTCATTGAAAACAATTTAGTCAATAAGATTTTCCACCATTTAGTCACATCATCAATCAAAATTACATTTAAATAAAATTACAAAACTGCGTAAACCATTCCAACAAAATTCGGAAATCCCAAATTTATATAAAACATCTTTGTTTTAGTATTTACTATTTAAAATAAAAATACCAACTGAAATGTCAAATAACTGAAATCATCCTAACATGATAACTATCGAAACATTCAAAACCAAGTGTTTGTAGCCTATTTTCGAATTGTAGCTGTTAACATAGTTTCAATTTGTGACATCCTATCATTCATAGCATCCTTTTCCACCTTATCTTTTTCTTTTTCGGCCAACAATTCCGCAATAATTCCATCTAACCTTTCATTTTTTTCCTTAATGAGCTCCTTGATAACTAAGTTCAACTTTTCAATCTACAAAACAACATAAGAATAGAATCAAGAAGTCAGAATTAAAGAAAACTGATAATGGGTCAAGCTAGTTGTAGAAAATAAAATCCAATTCTAAGTTACAATTTAAGTGCTATAAGGCCAAATAGCATGCAATATGTTTACATACCAAGAATGAAATTTTGGATGTTTGCTACGATCTTTCCCATACTTCTCCACAAGAAGCCTATCATATTTAACCTATTGGGATGAACATATAACTATATTATTCAAATTTCATTGTAATAAACTTTTTCTTTGGAAATAGGATTTTTTGGATTTACTAATCTGTCAACTTACCCAAGTCTCCTCTGCCCTATCGTCAACCCAGACCAGATTTTCTGCTTGAACGTCCTCTTCTGAATCAACGTCCAAAAGTAGCGAACTGCTACAACTAGGATCTTTATCCAATGGTCTGCTTCCTTTCTTGCAGTGTGACTGCTTCCACATCTCATGAACTGACAGTTCACGCCCAAGTATCTTAGCCTACAAATGTTGAAGTTATGGTTAATAAAATGATAATATATTGACTTGATATATATACTAAAAGAGGGCAATTAACAGTTTTTACCGCTTTTCTTTTTGCTGTCACATAGGTTTGAGATCCTAATGTATGTTTTCCCCCAGTTGCCTTACTTCTAATATCTTTATTTCTTAAAGACTTTGCTTTCCACTCAGGTATGTTCCAATGGTTAACCATTTGATTCCATATCTCAGATTTTATCCATGGTGGTTTAAAGTCAATAAGAACAGACATATCGTCTCCAACCTCTATATGTTTTTGTTTCGCGCATCGCGTACTGTTCACAACAAATTGGGGAATTTACCAACAATGCACTTCTCCCAGTACCTATAAATTTGTGCATTGTGTTTCTTTTCCCACTGAAAATGCATCTCTGAAAATAAAAAAACTTTAAATACACATACAAAATGACCCAACAGGTTAAATAAAATTTCACTTATATCACACACCTGGAATCGCTCAAATAACCATGTCATGTCGTCATTAGAAACATCTTTCCAGCTTTCCCATGGACTGGACCACAAAGCCTTTAAGTTTGATGAAATAACTCGGGTAGCATCCCCTTGATTACTAAATCTATAAAATGAAAAGTAATTAATGCAAAAGTATATTAGTTACACTTTTATATACATAAAGAAATTTTGTATATTTACTTACTCTCCTTCTACAATCCAAATCCAGTCGCGATTGATTGGTTCAGGTACTTGAACTTGGGATGCGCTTCCTCGCCTCACGGGGGCAACTTGAAAAGTAGACTCATCATCACCAGCACTTCTTTCAATGGGAGAATTCATCACATGATAAGCAGGCACATCATCACCAACACCTCGATCACCAGCTTGATCACCGCCACCTCGCCCAACTCCTCGATAACTAGCTTGACCACCACCTCGTACAACAACTCGACTACCACTATGCCAAACCATTTGATCACCAACTACACAATTACCTTGACTACTACCTCGTCCAACACCTCGTTCACCAGCTTGACCTTCATCTCGTCCAAAACCTCGACCAACACCCCGACCACTAGCTGCAACACTACCTCGCCCCATAGTACGTGCCATGGTATCTATAACAAAAGCATTTATAAATAATTAGAAAAACCATTAGGAAAAGAAAACTAATTACAATACCATTATTTGAATGTTAGACAACTAACCATCAAGCCTTTTAGTCGATGTTAAGCTGTTGTATGTACAGGCTTTTAGTTGATGTATGTACAACAACAACTAATATTTTTTAGTTTGAATGTTGATCTAATAGGTTTAATGGATTAAGGAACTAAAACTATATCATTAACCAATACATCTATCAAAACAGAAGAGTATCTCCAGCTATGGTATAATAAGTATAATGATAATGCCAACCAACATGTATAGATTACAAAAGAAACCATCGTAGACTTTTACCCGCCGAACCCGATCCAATGTCGTATTACATTAACCCCAAGTGATTATCAAACAAATTCAAACAACAGACCAATTAAAAAACCAAAACTTATAAAATATATAGCATAACTGAATTAGAAACATCAGACCATCTAGTATATATATTATATAAAATCAATATGTAAAATATATAAACTTCAAAATATACAAAACTACAACAGAAATAAAACGAGTAAGATGTAGGGTACCTGATTCGGGTTCGAACTTGAAATGACTAAAAAAAGAACATAGCAATTTTTCTAAATCTCACGTTTTTTCTGAAATAATCCATGGAGAATGGACAATTGAAATTAGTTCTTATTAAACCATTCGATTAAAAGTTAACCAGAGATTAAGAATCATACCTTGGAATGATGAAGTAGCAAAGCCCTAATTTGTGAAGTGGGTGGAGTCGATGGAATGGTGTATAGGGAGATTTATTAGGCAGTTAATATTTTTAGGAGTCAAAATTCTATTAATTAAAACCCTAATTAGTGGAGAAGCCGGTTATGAATTGTAAATAGTATGGTGCGCTTGATAAAAAAAATAACCCGCTCAAATTTCAAGGGTCACTAATACGGTGGCAAATCAACTACATACCTACGTTATTATTTTGTAAGATATTGTTTCTCACAAATTTACAACCAGAAAAAGGGTGACAAAATTTGTGACCGCTTAGCTACCATGTCTTACCAAATAATTTATAAAATATTGTTTTTTCTTATGTATTTACAACAAAAAAAAGGGGTGGCAAAATTTTTGATCGCTTAGCTACCATGCCATAACAAATACGCATAGTTCACATGTAGTAGGAAATTGGTTGCTAAATTTGCTACCTTTTTTAATTTGTGGCAAATTTTGGTGACAATTGCCCAGTTTTCTAGTAGTGGGTTTTATAGATTTTTCAAAATTAAATTTGTAGTCAAAAAAGTTATTTAATATGCTTAATTACTTACCATGATTAAAGAAATTTCAGGATTTGAATTTTTTGTGTAAGTATAATTCAAATTTTTCGAAAATTTGAATTTATGCAGATTTCAAGTTTTTTATTTTTAGTAAGTGTGTAATTACAATGAATTTTTAATTAAAAATGTTAATTAATATGCATAAATACTTACCATTATTAAAGAAATGTTACTATTTGAATTTTTGGTGTAATTATATTTTAAAGTAAACGAAAAATTCAAGTTAATTATATTTATTTTTTTTATGTTTTTTTTATTAAGTGTGTAATTACAATACATTTGTTTAATTTAATTGTAGTATAGCAACTTTGTAATTTTAACATAATCTTTCGTTTTAGTACTTACAATTTTATATTAAAGTAATTTAAAAACATTTATTTAAAAAAAATGTATAAACGGAATATAATTAAATTTTAGTCAGATTTTGTTGAATAATGTTATTGAATGTATTAGAACTTTATGTTTGATAAATTGTTTGTAAATAATATAAATATGATAAAAAAAATGTGAATTATATATAGGTGGACTTATAAATAATGTTATGCTTCTTATAAACAATTCAACATAACGTATAAATCATAAAAATTTATTCAACAACGCAACAATTATTTGGCAAAGGTAAGGAAAAAAACATAAAGTTCAAACCAACAATTTATTCAAATGAAAAATAGTAGCAAACATCAAACAAACCATAATAAAAAACAAATTGTCTCACACCGTAAACAAACATCCGGAAAATTAAAAAAAATAGTAAACAAACGGATAAATGTTCTTATTTTTCAAGCTTTGGGATCAACAGGGGGATCTCAACTAATTTGTCAGTGCAAACTTTCTTATCACCCTTACGCACTTTGGTAGTAGACTCACTTGCATCATCTTCTAGACCGTAAACTTTGTCAAGGCTACGCTTCACTTCCTGCTCGTCATGGACAAAACTAACTCTGCAAGATGATTCTGGAGTGTTGTTATCTCCAACAGAATCCTACAAAAGTAAATGAAAGGTAAAAAGTTTGATAATAATAGCAATTTAAATTTAATTGCGTGAGTGATTTAAGAGGTGAAAACAACCTTAAGAGAGACTGCATTTTGTGTAGACGATTCAACTCCATCCAAGTTTTCAAATCCAGGTTGATCCACCTAAAAACATTAAAGGATTTGTATGTGTCAGATTATATAGTAAAACAATAAGAATTATTTATAAAATCAACTTATAAAGGAATATAGGACGGGAATAAAAACCTGAATATCGGAGAACTTTTGTTCTAGTGAAGAAAGTATCGATGACTCATTCGTAAACTTACGTATACTATATCCGTCTAGGTGCTTGTCAATATTGAATTGACCAACTTTAATTTTGAACGCAAACTTTTTGTCTTCAAGAGCATGAAACTCAGTTGGAGTTGTTTTTTCTTCACCAGAAACCTTAATAACAAATGACATACATAATATAAAGTAAAATAAGTAACTTGTTTTGGACTGAATATAAACAACTTACCTGCTTAGATTTTTCTAAAAGCTGCATTGCTGACATTCCCAGCAATTTCTTTGCTTCACGATCAAACAATGTAAGGGATGTAATACCAGTAAAATCCTGAACCCTTAATGGAATTCTAAACCTACATTTACAAATTACAAAATATTATTAAACAAATTTAATATTGTTTTACTTTAAGATGTACATATTTAAGATAAAGCCTACACTGGATCAGCAGAGACGATGTGCTTTGGACATTCTTTATTGGGGCAAACTAACACCTGTTTAAACGAAGTAACATCTGTTTCTTCATTATCATCAGGTAAACTTAAAGTAGGCTCCACCTTGTGATTACAGTGCTCACATCCCAGATAATACCACTCATCCTTATCATCGACACCCTTAATGGTTCCAAGAACAATGACCTGTTTGTTAACCTACAAAAGAAACAGGAATCGGTTAAAAATGAATTTTAAATAAAACTTGTATATAATGATATGATAAATCAATTGAGTCTTACCTCTGTTATCAAAGGAAGATCACGAATAGTGCTTAAAGGTGTTTTATTCAAGAATTCATCATTAATATTCATGCTACCAGACGATCCAAGAGATCTTTGTACAGAAGATGATTCCGTAGAAAAAAACTTTTCAATATAACTGTAAGTAAAAAAAAATTAATATAACATATATATCATAACTCAAATATATAGATATATGTAAATAATAACAGGATAATTTAAACATATCACCTTTTCTTAAAAGCACGAATATCGTCAATATCTTCATTGATAAACAGTTGAGTTATATTGAACCCATTTTGCAAACTTATATTACCTTTAAACATAAAAAAAAGCAAGCGTTATTTTTTAAAAAAAAAGTAATAAAAATGTATAATGTAATACAAACTGTAAGAAATGACAAACCTTTATAATTGGTAAAGCTACCAAATTGAACAATGAGAACAACATGGACTTCAGCTTCATTCTGCTTGATGTACTCGAACATCTGCTCACTATATTCATCCCACAAAGAACATGACATTTTTACCCCACTACATACAATACATTTTTTATTAGATCATTCATAAATTTCAAACATGTCTTCCTAAGTATTGATCGTAGAAATGACACATGAATATAACATCAAAGATTATGAGATAATAAATTATGATTCGAAAAAATGAAACACATACTCTAGATCAATCAAGATAAGGTTCATTTTCATTTTCAACCCAGCTTTTGTTTCTACTGGCTCGGGTGGACTCCATTCTTCAACAAACCCAATGAAATCTAAAATATTTAAAAGGTTATTTCAACTAATATATAAGAAGCAAAATTATAAGAATAAAGTTATATAAAAGATTGAGGTTTGGAAAACTACCAATCCTCTGTTCCTGAGAAAGGTTACCAGACTTAATAGACTCAAAAGAAGAGAAATTAAAACCATATTGGCTTCCATCAAATCTGTTACACTTTGTAAGATTTGTTTCAAAAGTAAACGATAATATGTCATTTTTAGAAAAGTGTTTAACAGATTTGTTATCCGCTAGTTGTGGTCTATAGATATAATATGCTTCATTTTCACGTAGAAATTTTTCATGCTTCTTCATGTATCTATTCCACACAATCGCTTGCATTTTAGAACCCTGCGTGAAAATATATAATTAGAAAACAAAGTTTGATCAGAAATAATATTAAATGCAGTCGTGTAACATATATGTGACAAAGGAAATGATGATATCAAATCTAACCTGTTCATCCATAACAACCATATCAATAGCAAGAGTTTCACCTGGTATCTTTCGATTTGCTCTCTTCCAAAGTCTAAGTACCTTAACTTTGATTGTGTACTGACTCAGCCGCCATGTTATGTCATTCAAAAATGTTACATTATTTGGATCCATCTTCCTGCACGTGTGTAATATTTATCACAAATAACCGCGAACTAAAAAATGTTAGTACTTTTGTGATATATAAATAAACAATGTAAGAAGGTTAAGTAGTAGATGCTACCTGAGAAAGTGTAGAAGAAAAAGATTGAATGATAATGGATTGAATTGTACATCTATTTATAATTTCGTATAGCTATCATAAATAAGGAAGAAATTTTGTATTTTTAGTATAGATTATAGAATTAGGAAACGAAATATGAAATGGCAATCTAATTGATTAAGTTTAAAGGTTTCCATAATACATTTTCAATCAACTTAAATTGTCAAAGTTTCCGAAATTATGAAAATAATTGTTGTTTCCGAAACTTTATTGTAAAAAAATCAACGACTTATATTAGGATATCAAAATCCTAAATTATAGCGTGATTATATAATAAGTATAAAAAGTAATCAATTAGATATCCATAATTTATTGTCTTTCCAAAAATCTTGTTTGTCAAATTAAAACGGTTTTAATTTGTAAATTATTAATTAGTTTTGACTTTAAAATATTAAAAAACATTTTTTTTTTTAAATGGTAGTAGAAAACATTTAACATTTTCAAATAAAATGGTAAAATTTTACATAAGCATTCATATGTCTTAAACACAAACCATATCACAAATGTATTTCTCAAAAGATATATCAACACAAAAAACACACCAATGTATGTGATCAATAACAGTTAATCACCTTCCCAAAAACCACCATACCAAGGTGCTAACAGTTACACACCACCACTATATTCATGAAAAAAAGTCAACGACATAAATTAGGATGTCAAAAAGATAAATTATAGCGTGATTGTAACCATAAAAAGTATTCAATTAGACATCGTTAATTTATTGTCTTTCCAAAAATCTTGTTTGTCAACATAAAACGGTTTGAATTTGTAAATTATTAATTAGTTTTGACTTTAAAATATTAAAAATATATATATATTTCTTTTGAAATGGTAGATATAAACATTTGGAAATTTTTCAAATAAATGTTAAAATTTTACATAATCATTCATACATGGATCGTGTTTACTTTGTTAAGCCTTTGATACAAAATGTTTTTGTACGAAATTTAAGTTTCTTAATAATGAGAATGATTAATGTTAATGTCATTTAATTTACCAAATTTAAGTTTTATCAACAATATTAACAAAGTCAACAGTTAACATCTAAACTTGTCTAAATTTTAATTCTCACTATAGCAATCACATCATATTAAGCATATTTACCTAATTCTAAAAAAAACATATTTCCCAAATCATTGCTAACAACTATTAAGCCATAGAAGATCATATGTCTTAAACACAAACCATATCACAAATGTATTTTTCAAAAGACATATCAACACAAAAAACACATCAATGTATGTGACCACTAACAGTTAATCATCTTCCCAAAAACCACCATAACCAAGGTGCTAACAGTTACCCACAACCACTATATTGATCAAAAAACCACCACCAGTTAGGAGCAAAAGTATGTGATTCAGATCCAAAAAACTACCACCAATAAGATAACTAATTACCATCAACCCTAACTACTTTAGAGAGCTTGAACAGACCTCGTTTTTCAAACCAACGGAAATGCACCTGATCACCAGCCTGCAAATCCTTATCAGCAACAAACACAGACATACCTTTGATGTAGTAACGCTTACTGGATCCCCTGTCTTCAATACCAACAGAAACACCCCAACTATTTTCCTCACCATCCTTAATTGTCAATGCCCTCGACCTGTTCAAGCCATTGGCCCTAGCCCATTCTGTCTTCATTCGCTAAAACAATAACCGTACATGAAATTTGTTAAAAAAAGGTTTATTTAGCATCAATATGATTATAATATATTGCTTTAACATATAAGACTTACAAAATGCTTGTCAACCACAAACACAACTGGAACGGCCCAATCTTCTATATCAGATACATCTTCATCCGAATCAGATTCATCATCCTGAGCTTCCATATCATCTCCATCTGATTCCTCTTCTCCATTATCATCGGAAACAACAATTATTTCCTCATCATTATGGTGATCATCCTCGGGCTGTTCAGCGTCCTCCCACAACTCGGGAGGCAGAGTGAGCTTGTTTTTCTCAAAGATGGACAACTCCAATGTTTTCTGTTAAGTTTTACAATGAAAAACATGAAAAGTGTACAAATTAATGATGTAAATTTCAAAGAAAATTAATGATATTTATTGAAATTTAGAATCGACAAACAAACCTCATTGTAAATTTCAAAAACCATCAGATGATCTTTTGTTATCTTAAACCTCTGTTTCATGTACGGCCATCCCTGAGTAATGAAAACATCATCACCATCGTATTCAAGCTGTATCTGGAAAACATGCCCTGCCCAAAGATCAATATGTAAAAACTGTTATCATTATGAACATCAAGATTTAAAAAACTCTCATTTATTGGTAAATCATTATCTAATAAATAATTATATACATGACATTACCTGGAAATGAGCTAACCATAATCGGTTCCATTGGAGGGTTTCGATTGTACAAACCATGATGAACGAAGCAACTTATATGCTGGAAAGTTGAAAAACAATGTTGAAACATTACTACATATTAATTTATTTAATGAGTTATGTCATGGTTCTACACAGCAGTTAAAAAACATACCAGGCGATTCTCATCACTGAGTGGGTCATCAAGTTTGCAGTAGAAATACTTGCCTGGTGCAGCTATGGCATCCTGATGAAAAGTGTACATATTAAAACAGTTGAGCATTTCTTCGAACTCAAAAACAAAGTTACAACCACTTGGGTAATTTAGCGTGGTTATCATATGCTTCCAGCCGTTGTAAAAAAACCATTTCCCAGCTATATTCATGACTTTAACTTCAAATGATCTCTCATCTAAAGTATGAATTCTGGTCATGCCAGTAGGGAAGCCATACTTCGTAATCCATTCTTTATATTCGCCAGGCAAGGCCTACAAATCAATACAAAATACAGTTGATTATAATATAATGTATTGGATTTTCAGTTTGGTGTTCTCCATCCGATGAGCAAATTTATGACGATAAACTGAAATCCAACAAATAAGTTTGTTGAATGATTTATGATACAGATCAAACACAGTGCACTGATCAATGAACATATATTAACAACCAACGGATTTTTTACGCATAACAAAGGTCGCTTACCATACATACACGTTCTTTGCCCTCTGATTTGACCCAAAATCCGGACACCATTCTGAGACGACCTATGAACCACCTGTATTATCATTAAAAACAAATTAAAACATGAATTCATATAACTAAAATTGCATCATTTGATGAATACATAAATGACAAATCTGAAAAATTTTAAAACCTCATAATTTTTGAAAACAACAAACACATACCTAGTAAGTGAAAACAAATAACAATACCTAAACACTGAAACTGATCATATCACAAAATTGAAAATTATTAAAATCTCATAATTTTTTAGAACAACAAACATAAAGCCCCAAATCTGTAAAATTATTAAAAACCATCAACAATACAAAAATAAAAGTTTAATATTACAATCTGAATGAAATATTAGAATATGAATAGGCGATGATTAGAGAAAAAAGAAAGACCCAATATCATTCATCACTTAAATCTGAAAATAATTACAAAAAACAACAATATATAAAAGGAATCGTATCAAGAAAGTTGAAACAATGATTACCTTGAATGAGATATAGAGGAAGACGAATGATCGGCGCTGGAAACATAGAAAGAAACAGAGAAACACAAAAAATCGATTAAATCAGTAAATAATTATAAGAATCAACGATATTTAACAGAAATCGTACAAATAGAGTGAAGAAATCGTTACCTTTAATGATATACACGAAGAAGATGAACGATGATGATGGTATGTGTAAACGCGGATGGTGATAGAGGAATCGCCGAGAAGAATCGCCGAGAAGAGGATGAAGGCGGATTTAGGTTTTAGGTTATGAATTGTGTTATGTTTTTGGGTTTTATATTTTCTTTTATTTTTGATTTAAAAAAAAGAAAATTTTATAAATTACAAGAGGAGGACACGTGGCACAATATGGGAAGAGAGAGAAATTGAGGTGAAATGAGGGAGTGCCAAGTGTCATAATTGAGTTTGTTTTATTAGATGTATAGATTTGGCAGTGGAGATAATAATAAAAAAAAGAGGGGGAAAGGGGAACCATTTCCCTTTAGAAGGGGAGGATAAGAGGGAAGATGATGTGTCGCTGATGTGGACAAGGGGAAGGAAGGGGGAAGGGGGAGCACACCCCATAGCCTTAGAAGATGAAGTACAACACTTTTGTACTACATTAATTATAAAGAAGGAGGTATGAGTAAATATGTTTAAGAGGGTGTTTGGAATTACATTTTGAATCTGATTTTAATATTATTGCGTTTTGAAAACGCAGATAATTAGTTTTTAGTGTTTGGATTGCGTTTTGAAAACGTAGATAATCAGTTTTTTAGGCTACCAAAACGCAATAATCTATAAGCAGTTGCACCCCTGTTTTTCCAAAACGCATAATCTGTTTTAAGTAATCAATCCCAAACACCCATTGTCTATAGTTAAGATGGCATACCAAATGTTTCTTTACAATTTCCTACATTTTATCACTTTTCTTCCCTAAATGCCCCTAGAAGATAATTAACTTTTATATGAAAATGAAACTCACCTAAACAAAATAAACACACGTGATAACAATAGTTTTGAACAAATTTCATATAATGGCGATGGAAGATAATAGTTTATGTTACCACGATGAATAATCTTATCTCAGTTAAACCTATATGAGTTTTAAAATTTTGCCATAATAATACTTATATTATAAACCATTTTCATATATATGCGTCTACCGAGCGGCAAAATGGACGGGATGGTTCGGCTCACTGGCTACATTGGGCAATTTTTTAGCTGCTGGGTCAGGTTGAGCAAGTCTCTTACAAATCACAACTTTTAATTTCTAAATGGACAGTGACCTTCATATGATAGTGTATACAATATCATATTATTACTACATGCTTTTGTCATGTAAATGGATTTTATCATTTAGCAAGGTGTCTTCAATGGCATGGTTATATATATATGCAATGACCGGACAGCTTACACAAGAGTGATGTTTATGTTCATATTGGTTTGTTACAGTAACGCACCTTTGGTTTATTAAGATTTGTTTAATAATGAGTACATGGTTATTGTGGTGAACTGCAATCAGTTGTAAGTGGTGGTGCACATTTCTTTTATTTTCTTTCTACGAATACTTGTTAAAACATAGTGTGCATATTTCTACTCTTTTTGCGTAACTTACGGCAAAAAACCTAAGTATCATAATGTTGTATTGCAACTCATTTGTGGATCCCGCTGCAACACGCGGGTAAACCCACTAGTATCACAATAATGGGGTATGAAGACTTTTGACCTATACTGTGATGTACAAACATCCTTAGGACATCAACTATAGAAGGCTTCAAAACATGCTTTAGTAAACACATGCCCACCTTGTTGAGGTTTTGCCCCTCTTAGTATCAAATCGGGCTCTAAAAATGCACACGCTCTCTATAGTCCGTTGACTCACAAAACCTACTCTTAGTTGTTTTTTCACAAGAACCCCACCATGCCCTCTCGTTCAAATCATGCCATCCGTTCTTAAAAACGCCCCAAAACTAACTATTGTGGATGCTCTTTAGGGCTGTAAACAAACCAAACGTTCGGTGAACAGTTTGTGAACTGTTCGGCGGGAAGTTCGTTTGTGTTCGTTCATTTAATAAATGAACGAACATAAACAGAGACCGCGCTCATTCGTTTATGTTCGTGAACGTTCGGTAATGTGTTCGTGTATGTTTGTTTTTGTTCGATAGTTCATTAGGGTTTTTAATTTTTTATATTTAATTTAAGTATTTCAAATTTCTCAGTGGTAGATTATTTAACATATATTAGTGTATTACATGTTAATATTACTTTAACTATTTTGATTAACTGTTATTTTTGATGGATTAAACAAGGATTTCAAGTTTAATATGATACTTCTGTGTTTTTATAAGACATTATGTGATCAAGATTATGTCACGTATATTTGGGTAATTGGATTAGTATATTCTGGGCGGACAATGTTAGCGATGAAAAATGCGAATTTTCAGAATTTAACATGTTAGTTTGTGTTCGATTTTGTTCAGTAATGCCTATTTGTGTTTGTTTACATTCATTTGTGCTTGTTTTTGTTCGTTTTTGTCCAAACAAAAATCTCGTTCGGTAAGTGTTCATGAACAGTTCATGAACACGTTATTTTCTTAACAAACGAACACGAACAAAAAATCTATGTTCGGTAAGTGTTCGTGAACAGTTCGCAAACACGTTAATTCCTTAACGAACGAACATGAACAAGGCCTTGTTCGTGTTCGTTTGGTTCGTTTACAGCCCTAATGCTCTTACATTCCACTCTAATTACTACTCCCTCCGTCCCCATTTAAATGTGTTGGGCTCAAAAACACACATATTAAGAAATCTTTTGTTTGTATGTGGTAAAATGACAATAATTTCCTCAAATCTGTGATTGTGTTTTGTCTTTTATGGGCACAGCTGGAAATTGCATTTCTATTTTTGGAAATGAACATTTAATCTGGGACAACAAAAAATGAAAAGATGAACATTTAAATGGGGACGGAGGGAGCATTTTTTAGTTAATACCTAGACCGGTCATTACGTATTGAAGATAAATTTGCTACAAAATGTTAAAGCATAATTATGTTTAAATTCTAATATTACACGTAACACATGACTGATAAACATATCCAGAGTCAACTATAAGAAGACATTAGTAACACCCTAACTACTCCTTGACCAAGTCTTTGAAACTAGCTGTTCTAGGTTGATAGCACACGCTAACATTATGCGTATGTTTCAAATTCCCCAAGAAAATATAATGTATAAATGTGTGATTATTATTAACACATAATCAATTTTAAAGAGAGAAGCGTATAATACAAAACAATTTTTAAATAGACACCACAAGAATATGACAACACATGTATTAGGGAGGACGGAGCACGTGCAGCTTCACCTTCGTAGCTGAATCGGCTACACCGCCCCACCATCTTCAGAAGAAAGAAAGGGATTTGTGGGTGGGGTCCACATCTAGGGGTGTGTGTGATTGGTGGGTATAATAAAGTAGTGGGTCATTGGTTCCAGACTACTTTAGGCTTGACGTTTTCAGTGTTTAGGCTACTTTAGGCTAGTTTATGGTTGATATGACGTGGCGCTATAAGATCGGTGAAGCCCAAGGCGCCCTTCCTCCCTTAGCTTCTTATTTTCTCAAATTACTAGTGATTAGATGCAGTGAGTGAGAGGAGGTTGGATTAATTATATTATCATATTATGTATCATATTATAAATAGATCCAATTTGATAAATAATTTTGTATTAAACAACCCTCTATTTCTGTGTAACATGTATTTTTAGCTACTTATATACAATTTGTTGTGTTGAATGATAAAACAATGGTCGGCATGTTACTTGTTATATGTCCCATATGAGTAAAAGAAATCTTGTAACTTGTAATTCTCAAGAGAATAAGACAGAATAATTTTGTAATCATGTCAACATGAGCAGTTCAAATGGAGCTTTCATATTGAAATGAGGTCCTTGACTAAACAAAATATCGACTTCTTTCACCTTTCGATGTGGGTCAAGCAAACAAGTGGAAGTAGTAGACCGGTTCAAACAAGTTATGACGACAGTTCTGTTTTTCTTTCTCTGGTTACGACATTCAGTCAACTTTCACCATCATCGGGTTGCCAATTTGTCATACCAACGTCGTTTTCTAACCCGATTCAATAATGGATAGCGTTTCAATTTATGACAAAAAGACTATCATGCCTTGCCTTTCTGTTTGGTCTAGGTTTTTAATAAAGTGATTAAGATCCAACTGGGTCAGGATAAAGACAACTTCCTGCTATTGTTGACACTCAAGAGAATGATGTAATACAAACAAAAATGAATCCCTACACATGTAGCAGCTTTTGTTGACAGAAAATGAAAGAATGACAATAAAAAAATAAGCATACACAATCGTCTGACGCGTTCAGATCCCAACCTAGCCTCAACCCAGTTCATGTTTGGAAGTATTCCTGGACAAAACGGGCTGTTCCAAAACGTTTTTGGCCAAAACGAGCTCTGATCAAAACGGGTGATGCTTACTCATTTAGACACATTTTAAGAATTGACGCGTATCTATCATACTAGACCAAAATTGAACGGTATCATAGGAGACCCCAATGAATCGGAAGCTAAATATTTTTTTTTTCTAAAATCAGCCTGTTTTTTGATAAATGGGTTATAATTGTGGGGGCAAGTGGCACTCAAGATGTCAAGATAAACATTGGAAAAAGAAGCGTACGTATATGTTTGTACATGTATACATACATAGAAGAATACGAACGAGCAAGGAATGGGCGAAATGACGAAATATGAAAACAAAAACTACCAAATTTAGCAGGCAGAAAACAAAGGTTTTCAAAGGGTTGACTATGACAGTAGTACAATGCATAGTTGTTAGGATCCATAACAACTACATACAAAACAATTTGTAGCTAATGCAATTGACCATAATTTAGGACTTACATTGTTGACATCAGCATTGCTCTGATTTTAGCCCTGAGATCATCAGAAACCTCAGTTGCCCCGGATGGCTGAGACGGCGGCCTTGAATCTGGAAAAGAACTTGATACATCGACCGAAGGCTCTCTACTAGCGCCATCAACCAAATGTACCCCTTTTGAGGAACCTGTTATCTCCCCTTCTTCAAGTTCTTCTCTTTCCGAGTTCGGTCCCTTAACATTCTTATCAGTCTTATTCTGATCCCTCGACTCCTCTTCTGAAGATACATCAAGCTTGTCCTTATGCCTAGAGGAGTGGCTTTTACTATGCTTATGCCTATGAGCAGATTTGTGAGATCTATGTTTCCGTTTTCTCCTAGAATGTGTATCTTCGCTGTCAACTTCATCGTGTGAAGAATGATGTGTTCGGTGTTTCTTTCTAGAATATTTATTGTCACTATCAACTTCATCATGTGAAGAATGATGTGTTCGGTGTTTCTTTCTAGCATATTCATGTTCACTATCTTGTTCATCGTCTTCGTAGGAACTAGAAGATCGATGTTTCTTCTTTGAATACTTCTGATCCTTTTCTTCACTGATTTTGTCCATGTCATCGTGTTCATGTGAAGAGCGATGAGATCGATGTCTCCTTTTATCATGTTTGTAATCTCTCTCATCTTCACCAGAATGATTATGAGATCGATGTTTCTTCGTATGATGTCTATGTGACCTTTTTCTATCTCTCTCATCATCACAATCATCATCGTCATCATAATCATCATCGTCACCTTTTTTCTCTCTGATAGAACGAGCTCGATATTTTCTCATTGCGCGTTTTTCTTCATTCAAATGTTCTTTTTCTACTTTTAATTTATTATCTGAAGTATTAACATCTGAAGGGGGTATGCTCTTCTCAGTTTCTTCGGATGCGAGGCGGTTGTCCACTTGTGGCTCGGCTGATAAGCTACGTGAGGGTTCCGCTTTTAATGGAGCTGCTCCGCTTTTCAGCTGGGCCACAAACATCTTGGCTCGTTTCAATCTCTCAGCCTTCAATTTCTGCTCATGGGTCAATTGTGACTCAGAAGAGCTGTCTTTATTAGATGATTGCCCATACAGAATTCCTAAACTGGAAGGTTTAATGCCTCTAGTAGCAGCTTGAAGAATTGCTGCTGCTTGATCAGCATCCACCTGGACTCTAGGTGGCGACTGTGTGGACTTATCTGGCAAATCTGATCCTTCTTTTTTAGACTTGTTAATTACCATCTTAAACTTCTCTTTTCTTTCAGAATCAAGTGGTATATCATCAGGTTCCGCCTTATCATTCCCATTCTCCCTCGAGGTAGACTTTTTCTTGTTTGAGATATGTCCTCTGAAATCTTCTTTCTCATTGTAGCAACTTTTGACAGTTAGCTTTGACTACAAGATGGAATAAGCAAACAATCAGCCACCAAGTAAATAAGTATTAACTTGACACAGCTATAACTCTAGTCTTAATCATAACTTCAATGAAAAAAAGATACTACATGTAAATAACTTTAGCTAGAAGACTATATAATCATGCACCAACCAACTAAACCTTTCAGCTTAAGAGTTCAAACCAAATAAGAGTGTGATTAGACATTAAGATCATCATCATCATACTCAGTTAATCCCACCTATAGCAAAGCTAAGGTAGGGTCTGAGGAGGGTAAGATGTAGACAGCCTTACCCCTACCCCTAAGAATAGAGAGGTTGCTTCCAATGAGACCCCCGGCTCGATGTGGTTTGGTATCAAGCCTTGGACATAAGGCACAGAACACTTGGCAATCGGGACAAACCCGATCGGTGCATGTACCCCTTTGTCTTTTGGCTATCCACGCCACCACATGATGCATGATTAACCGTTTGTCGTTTTTAACGTTATTTTCACGAAATTAGTAAAATAACATTAAAACTAGTGCAACTTTACTTTTGCCCCCAAAGGACCACACATATATACATTATATGCGCACAGATGAATATTATAATTAATATGACAGGTGAAAAGAAGTACCTCTTGGGCTTTTTGGAGAACTTTCAGATAGTATGGGTGGAATATATTAGATGGGATTAAAAATGGGAATCTTCCATGACCACGGTCTTGTTCCATAAGTACAGCCTCAAACTGTCTCCCATTCTTGATGATGAATTCCACTATCTTTTCAACCAACCGTTTCATATCAGTTGGCGGGTCCACAAGCATGAGCTCAGTTTTTGGAATTGGAGGTAGAGAAGAAGCCCGTGACTTATCTGTAACAGACGATAGTGACTTATCTGGAACAGAAGATAGTGAACCCAAGAACTCGTCTTTTTTAATACTGCTAGTTCTTCCGACTTTCAAGGCATTTGACAAAGAGTTACTTTTTATAATAGGCTCATCTTTGCCAAGTGGAAACACGGTTTTCACTGCTGCAAGAGAACTGGTAGCATCTACCTTCACACTGCTCCCAGAAACACTCTCTTTAGATGATGATAATGATGATGGCTGCTCTGTTCCACCATCATCATCCTCACCAGTGCCATATACAGAACCAAGTAAAGACAATGCTCCGGTATTTGATAGTTTCTCCTCATTTTCAGTCTGCCCGTTGTCTTTTGAATGTAAGAGATCCTGGTTGTCAACCAGAAATCTGAAGTACGGATGCAGGTGATGATCTGGCATTAAGAACCCAAAGGTTGGGTTGTCTCCTTGCTTCACCCTCAAAATAATCTCTGATTGACCTCCATTTTTACTGACAAAAAGAGCAGTCCTTGCAATAATCTGATGTACTTTCTCTGTAGGAGGCTAAAAAACACAAAAACAAATAGAAAACAAGAAATATTGCTTTTTAGCAAACAGAAAATGCAAAACATGCATAAATAATATATATAAATTTTACTGGAAATAATAAAATGCCAAATAAGTAAAAACGCATAATAAAACAAGGAAACTAAGAAAAAACAAATAATAAAAATAAAAATTACTTAACATGTATAATGCATCAGTGCCATTCTCAAGTTGTGTGATGAGTTTTTCCTTATTACAGTAATAAAACATTTCATAATCCTAATCCCACCTGCACGGACCCTTGCACATGATATCAAAAGAGAACATGGTGCCTGTGAATGGCACCCTTAGATCACAACTCGATCCCTGCTCCAAGCATCTGTAAACTTAGACATGGTAAGCTTTTAAAAAATATATGTACCTTAGAGAATTATCCTTTGGTCACCTTCATCTAAGTAGCAGTTACACAAAAACAACAACAAAAGTATGAAGCTCATAAAGCTGATGTATTTGAACTTACCAAGTTTTGAGCAAGGCTGTCAGGTACAGAGAAGGGGGGATGAAATTTAGGGGCTTCCGATTCAGTATCGGCAGCCTTTTGATCATTAGAATCCTCATCATTTCCATAAGAAAAAGGAACGGCATTAAATCCACCTACAGGTTCTGGTTTTTCATCTTCTTCTGAATACCAAAAAACAATTGTGTCACATTTAAGAACACCAGCAAAATAGTACCGTTTAGAAAATGTATATAAGCAACATAGAAAAAGATGTGAAGACCTCCTAACATGCTAGTACAAATTTACAACGCCCACAAAAACAACAAAATTAAAAACAAATAAACAACTAAATCATAAAATTCGTTTAAATGCTTTTACGTGTTCACACTATATCCAAAGAGCCTCTAGGTGCCAAGGCTTGTCATAGTACATCTAGGTTCTATATCATCTCAGATGACATGTGTGATGTGTCTAGTTCTTCAAAACTAAATCATGCTAACTAACTCTATTGCTCGGACTAATTACTTAATCACTATTACTAAGCCCTTCATCTATAAAAACTCTTAAGAAGCTTCTTATCATATAAAAAAGCTACACATCTAAATATCAACTTAATGAAGGATAATACAAGCATAGTTGTCAATAACGAATAGCAAATGATAGCGACAAGCTACCCATACGCTACGTACCGATAGCAATGAAAAACCAGGGCCATTTCATGCTTAGCAATACACTAACACAAAATATGAGAAATATTTTATATGTACAATTTATCAAAAGAACACAAAATATCGCTATTTGTTTCTAAATCCTACATAGCACCATCAATCCGCTTCGCTACAGGCGCCATTGACATCTATGGACATGAGTTCACAAATTTCCTCCTTCAACAAATCTTTTCAAATCCCCTATTTCAAATTATTTCAAAGTAATGAGATAATCTTGGTTTTAAAAAGCGCTAGGCGCACAAAAGCGACGAAGTCTAAGCGCATCACGCGAAGCGCAAAGCGCAAAAGGCGTGGGATTTTCGTACCCAAAGCGCACAGTAATTATATAATTTTTTTTATATATCCCATATATATTCCATGAGTTTTTAGCTTCATTTACCCAAAATATAGCTATAAATAAGGTTTTTAAGTGATTTTACCTATATGTACAAGCCAAAAACACCAAGGTACAACATTTTTATGCATAAAAAATACCATGTGTACGTGAGGCGCTCGCCTCAGTTGAAAAGCGACTGAAATTTTAACAAAAAAGCGCCTGAGGCGCGCGCCTTTGGGAAAAATGATAGGCGCAAAGCCCTGAGGCGCCCTAGGCTGCGCCTTGAGCCTAGGCACGCTTTTTAAAACCCAGGAGATAATTCAGCTGACATTCAATTTAACAAAATGACGATCACGTCTCAATCGTATACACCAAAAAAGGGGTTGTTTGGCAACTTCTGCACAGTAAGTGCTAAGCTATTAAGATATCTGATCTGACTCAAAGACTCTAAATCAGTAAGAGGCATGACTTAACTCCTTACTAGAGCTGCACTGATCAGGAAGTAGCCTAGCATAATAAACATTCAGCACTTGTTTCTAATTTTCTATTTGTTAACATAATACTTCTCTAATAATCCACCAAAAGATACAACAAACACTATAAGCTCAATCGGAACAAAACAAACAAATATATAAATAAAAAACTTCTGGAAATATGTAAGGATCAACTGTAGTTACCTTCTTCATCGGACGGTGAGGGGAGATCGAGGTAGCGTTCATGATCAAGATCAGCATCAGCAGACGATGAGTGAGATGTTTGTGGATTACGCCGTCTCCGTGACGGAGGAGGGGTGGAGAGGAGATGACGGACGTCGTAACGGTCGATTAATAGAGAGTTCCATTCAACGAGTGCGTCGTTGGAGTTAACGAAGGCTGCGGCTGTGTCGTCGTCGAAGAGAAGAGCGTGCCTACCATGGATTTCGATGTTCATTGTTTCTGTAAATGAATTGGAATTGGTGGATTGGAAACCCTAATATGGTGTGGGTATCGGAATTTGATGAAACCCTAGGAGAGAGAGAGAGAGAAGATGGCCGACTTGACGTGAGAGTGGGGCAATACGAACAACACGCATGTTTGTTTAATTTTTTTTATTTTTTATTTATTTTATTATTATTATTATTTTTTTTTTTTTTTTTGCAAGAATGACCTCGGATCAACTTGACAAGTGGATCACCTTTCAGTCGGAATGTTATGTTGAACTATGAGCAACTGAATTTTGAACAATAGTTTCGTCATAGTCGAGTGGGTGTGAGATTAGAAATCTAGGGTGTCGGTGTATTATGCCTCTACTTAAAACGTATGACTAAGACTTAAAATTACCAATGACAAGTAGTTTACCGATTTAGTGATAGGTGTTTAATACTCACAAGAGTGGTGTGAAAGTTATTAAGTTCTTAGGTGGTATTTATATGTAAAAAATGGAGTTTTTAACAAAAAGTAATTACTTATTTGGGTATTTTAAAAAAATATTTACCTAAACGTTTACTTTTCTTTATTACTTTTGTTTTTACCTAGTCTATAATTTTCTTTTTTTTTTCAATAGTTTTCTTAAAAAAATCCCCACCCATAAATGAAATATGCGAAACAAAGTAAACACAAAACGACTATAAGAAATTGAACCACTATCATCTCCACCAAGATATGCACCATGATGATTTTGTATCAATCTAAAACCCTAAATACAAACTATTAGGTGCTAGGTCCACCATCCCTTTCAATTACCATAACACACCAAACTCCCTCACACCAAAGTACAGATCCGACCCAACCATTTTGGAAGCCCTAAGCGAACCCAAAAATTGGGGTCCTTTTAGGGTTCCCCAAGCCTGGTAAAACAAGTGGATCGAATCGAGTAGCAGTTCTTAGCGGTTTTGGATTAGGATTTAAGTCAATAACAAAGATTTATTCTTAGACATTTAACAAGTTAAGTGATCAAGACATAGAACTCTCATGACTCTACGCATAAAACGTTTTGAAAATAAACCTAAAAACAATTTGTATAGAACCAATACATAATGCCGTGCCACATTCCGTTTGAAATCCATTCGAAAATCATGAACAAGCTTCATATGAAATTAGTGGTAAATCAATGATGGCGAGGAGGAGAGTGGTTGTGGGTGTAGACGACGAAGGTTCGGCGGTGTGGTGGGTTGTAGGTGTACAAGAATGGTTGGGACAAAAAGGAAGGATGAAGGAGGAGATGGAATGTGATGCGATGATGGGTGTGGGGTTGTACCGTGCTGACAGAAGGTGGATGGCGATGGTGAATGTGGATGGTGGTGGTGAACTATGACTAAGATTTAGGGGTTGTTTGGTAGCCTTTTAATGAGACTCTTAACCATTCAGCGCTGAATGATTCAGCATTCAGTTTGTTTGTTTCAGCTTATGAATGGAATGGTTAAGTCTGAATCATTAAGATTTGGAATGTTGTTGAACCATTAAGCACTGAACTAGGCTGAACCTTAATAAGGTGTTGTTTGTTTTTGAAGAGGTAAAAGGTCTGCAGTCTGCGGACCATATCTGCAGACATCTGCAAGAGAAGAGGTGGACCAAAGATCTGTAGTCTGCAAGAAGAAGACTGTTTGTTTATTAACATCTGCAGCGTAACCTAACCATAACTAACCATAACCCACGATAACCATCACCCACCAACATCCACCATGAAACTTAAAACATTAAAATGTGAACTTCTTATTTTAGCTCCAAATAAAAATAAATGAAAATCTCTTCTATACATTATTTGTGTCAGTTGAATTTGAAGTGTAAGCAATAGTACCTACCAACCCACTTAAGATAAAATAATACAAAAAAAAAATATTTCTTTTTCACCATCGCTAAACCTGCAAATCTCCCGAGACTTCGATTCCGGCCACCACCACAGAAATGCTATGTTATGAATTTTTACTTCTCTTTCTTCATTCTACTAAACCAGAAATTTAGTAAAGGATCAAACTACTAAAAGTATGTTATGTCGAGAGCTTAGCAACCTATAAATTACAATTCCGACGGCCGGCGACGGGGAGGAGGAGTAGAGGCGGCGAAGGGTAGAGTAGGAGAAGAAAGGGGAAGAAGAAGAATGGTGAAGCTGTGATGATGTTGAGAAGAGCACAAGAGAAGAAGAAAAAAAAAGAGGGGAAGAGGTGGGAAGAGCTTAGAAGACCTAGTTCCATGTCTGCGCGCGTCTACGTGACGCAGACAAAAGAGGTTAGAAGTACTTCTGAGGAAAAAACAAACACCACCTAAGGCTCCCCTACCAACGTGGGACATCAAAACTAACCATTAGTTAGTTTGAGAATGCAAAGGAAAATAGGTTAAAGTTGGAGCGTTGATAAACATTACCTTAGTTGAGAGTGTTAACATACAACAATTCTCGTATATCCCAACTAAACCCGAGAATGATTTACAATTAAATCAATTTAAGAAACACCAAGGCTAAAAATCTGAAAGTTGGGGCAGCAAATTGGTGAAGAAGCTCATTTTCTCAACTCCCCCAAATTCTCAAGAATCATCAAGGACATTTAGAAAATTATAACTATAAATAATTACATATATGTATATAAATAAAATAAAATAATATATAAACAATAGACAATGTACTAAAATAATTCTTAGGTGTCGAGCTCGAGTTCCAGCTTTGAACCCTGGTTCTAAACAAAAGAATTCTTTAAAATTCAATGTACTTAAATTTATGATGATAACAGTTTGTGTATAAAAAGATCATTTATCTTGTAAAATATTTTGTTTCCACAACAGAATCTTTCCAACAAAAGACGCTTACAAAATTTTACCTCTGCGGTTTCAAGATATAAGATTAACTGCCTGGCATAAGATGGAATACATGGTATTGTAACTTCATTAAAAGTGATGCAAGATTTGATAAAATTGAGATTATTTTTTTTCTCTCTCAAAGCTCTGGTTGCTAGAAGATTGCTAGAATGAACAAGGATCTCCTACAGTTGTATCAAACTGTCGTTAGCATCATCAGCCTTAATAAACCATGAGAATGATCTCATGTATAGGTGGCAATTTTGACCCATTTACTTATAAATGGGTCAAATTTAAATAATTGGTTTGCTTCATTATCTCAGATGGGAAACAGACCGACAGGGTGAAAAAGTCCATTTTAATGCAAACAGCTTTGTACTTACACGATCGTTTAATGCAAACAACTATTGTAACCATAATGTTTCAGTAATGTAAGTTAATGCATTTGTTAATTGTTAATTTAAAAAAAATAACAAATGGAAAAGAAGAGTATGTAGGTCAACCCTACTTGTTTCAATCTGCATAAAACTCTAAGAGACATGTTTCAACCCAAACCCGTTTCGACCCATCACCCAGCCTGTCCAACCCACCCATCTTGCCACCTTTAGTATAGCCTACATCTGGATAGCTACCTGTTATCATGCTCCACAGTAAAATGTGCAACTATATACAATTTATACCTTCAAATCATTCATGCTGCTGAAAGCTCCACGACACTCAACCAAGAATGTCAAATGGCGATCCAACTCCATACCATGGTCAACCTAACAATAATGGACATTACAAATTTCACGCATTGGATGTTTTCATGAAGTAACATCAAGATATAAAGGAAACACACATTTAATAGTACTTCACATTGCATAATAAGCACTAATTACCCCAGAAAAAAAATACCTTATCAACAAAACGAGCAACCAAACGCTCTGCCTGTTGATTATCATCCGGTCTCGTGTTTGAAAAGTCAACATTATCATGCAGAGACTGAGCAACATCAAAAAGCAGTTTTACCGTTGTAGGATCATCAATGTGATCATTTCTGCTCGATTATGAAGGACAAAAAAACCACATTAAATTCACAGATTTTCCTATATTATTTCACGAATTAGTGGATGTACTTTTTTCAGAAAGAAAGAAAAATGTGGTACATGGAACCAGATTTCCTGCAAAATTCAAAGTGTACTCAAAAGACAACAGTACCTTGTGGCCTTGGTGAGGATGTGCATACATACAATGCTTCTTGAGCTCCCATGCATGGCATCTAATATGTCAACAAAGTAATTCTGTAGTAAGAAAAACAACTGTTTTTCAGGTCAATAGTTTACATGGAAACACCTCTGAGATTAAAAAAAAAAAAACTAATAAGACCAAAAAAAAAGATTGAGAGGAACATTTTCAGGTCAAATTTGAACACTTTCAGTTACTTTTCCCAAAAGAGATTAAACAAGAATAACAAGCTTACCAGGTCAAAAATATATTTTATATCATAAAAATGTGTGAACAGCTTCACAAAAATTGATTAAACAAGAATAACAAGCTTACCAGGTCAAAAATATATTTCATATCATCAAAATGTGTGATCAGCTTCACAAAAATTGATTGCAGTGTAGAAAGTTCATCTTCGGTAATCACTTCATTGCACAATCTTTCAAAAACTTCACTTAGAATGGAACTTAGAGATTGATCCTGAAAAATATGAACAAAGAGCAAATGAGCAATACCTGCATTAACTAAAAACCAAAATTTGATTATAGTGCAAAATAACTAGGAGTCTAGGATCAAATTATCATTTTTTTAGCTGTATGTTATGTTGACAAGCTCAGCCTATGGCACTATGAATAGTAAATTTGATGCAGGATTATCTCCTTATTCGAAATAATAATTATCTTTAAGTTTAAATTTCAATTATCTTTTATTTAGGATATTTTATTTAATATTTATCTATTATTTAGTTATTATCTTTATGTTTTAGAACTCCTATAAGTATTAGGTTTGTGTTTTGTTTTAGGGTAGTTTTGGTTGATTATTAAATTGAAGAACATTGTTCTTGAACCTTTTGGTTCCTTTTTTGAGACTTTGCTTTATCATGTTCATGAGCCATTTGATCGCTTCCGAAAATGCATCAAAACTGCTGACTCTTGGTTCATTGGAAATAAATAAACTCGATACACACCAAAATAAGTGTTGCAATCATAGGTCACAAAACATACCATATTGTAATGAAGAATAATATCCATATAAGCATCAACGATCTTCAAGTACTCATCAAGGATCTTCTTTTTGGTAGCAGCCTGAAATGAAACTTCAAAAAAATATTAAGTGGAAGAGTTCATATATTTGATGGTTAATCTAGCCATTATGAAACGTGTGATTGACACAAGTCCGCAACTCACAGGTTCCCAGAAAAAAGATACTATTAAACATAGGAAATGACATTCACTAATTTCTCATACCTGAAGTACTTCATTAATTACTGCATCAACTGTGTTTCACTTGATCTATTCCCTCACAAAGCTTCAACCCAAGCATCTTGTAATTTAAACACTACACAGAGAACAGTCTTAACAGCTTGATTATGCATAAGTAGATTTAATAATGGTAATTTCTTCTAAAAAGTACCTGGTCAAACGAAAAATCATTACTGCAGTCAACAAGGTGGAGAATTTCTAATGCATTGGAACAAACTACTTCAGTTGGGAGCTCCTTGAGTAAATAATGGAAGAGTATTGATATCCAAGGAACTTTCCCATGTAATTCTAATGGGCTTTTCCCTAATTCAAGTCTCACAATCATATCAGCAATCTGTGAATATCAGAAATACTGTTTATTAGGCAGCTAGATTGAAAGTAATCAAAGTGTAGTCATGAAGTCAACATATCTAACCTTATTTGGATCCTTAAAAATGCATCTCATAGTATATTCAATTGTAGGTTCCATCAAGCTGATAAGCAACTTGTGATCTCCCAAAAAGTTTCCATACTTGGTTTCTTTCGTAGATACAATTTGCCTAAATATAATTTTTTGATCACTGATGCAATTTACTAGATGTCCTACATAATAGTCAAAAACACGTGTTACTAACTTCCAGCTTAGATTATGCTTACGCCAACTTTGTTTCAGCTCCAACAAATACACCAAAGTTTTATATCAATTTTATTACATTAAACAAATAAAATTCACAACAAAAATGATCTTATTAGGTTATTTTCTATATAAGCATAAAAACAAAACAAAAATATTTTAATCTTTTATTTACTTAATTGTTCTAAAACTAAATATTTAATCGGCTTACTAAAAAATTATAAATGAATAATAAAAAAGCAGAAAGATCATATTCAATATCATACTCATTTAAAACGTGTTGATGAGATTGGTTTGATCATTACTTCATAAATAATGTTTTACTTGTTATGTAGAATATATTTTAAATACGTGAATTATGAAAAGTTAGTGTGATGGATAGTGTTACACCATATTTGATGACAAATGGGGTGATAAATAATTTCACACCAAAATACTAAACCATTTTGGTGTCTTAATTAGGGATGGTTTACACCATTTTGGTGCTTAGGTACATAACTACATATATTGGAAATTACTACAAATATTCCGGCTTTCTGCAGTATACAAATCTACGTTTAGACCTATAAATATATGTTGCACATTAAAAAATCAATGAGTGTGTACCTGTATCGCGCTGGGGAAGTTTTTGGGCACAGTGAATCAAAAAGAAGCGGCAGTAGGCTGAAGCCAATGGATCTGCAATTCCTCTTATCATCATAACTAGACGCACAAGGTTATCCGTGATATCATCACGCAGGAACCGCCAACATGGAAATATAGCAAGCTCAAGATAGCTAAAGAAAAATGACAAATTAGCTGCTAGTGATACCTGAACAAACAGTAAGTAGAGAACCAAATGCCAGAGAAGCATGTGGTATACACGCAACACATTATCCATCAAAAAATCCTAGAAACAGATCATTAAAAAAAAGACTAAAAAAATGCATAAAAATAGACAAGAAACTAACAAACTCAGAAATGTTGGGAAGACATTGTACAAGAACAAAGAAAGAATCAAGATCTAGTTACGACTTCACTAAGTTTAATTGTTACCGATATATAATGTACTAAACGAAAGGTAAGGATAAGGGATTCACATGCGTGGAAGAAGCTCATGGATGGAGGCAATTTTTCTGAACCAATTATTGCACGTCTCTTTGGCTTCAAGGCATATACTACTTGCTTCAAAGTCATCTACAACAGGTCACATGCATCTTTGTGAAAGTCAATAACTAGTTGTCCATGTAATTCTTTGATGAGTTTCACCATCACAAACATTGGTATTTGGTAGTGAAATAATTACACGATTCTGTTTTGTATAGTAAGGTGTGTTTTGAGACTGCAGAGAAAATAAGAACCTGGTAAAGTGCAAACCTTTGTCCCGTCATCTGCAAACTCAGCTTTCTCCCTAATTCGCTCCCATACCATCTCACCTAACATATCCATTATATCAGTAGCTAGAACAAATAAAGTTGGATAAAATTGTGCCACACAAGTGTCCATCAGAAGCCTAGCAACCTGCAGTGTGACCAAAAAAAATATTCAAATTACAAAATTATATTAAAAAAGACGTAACGCTGATAAACTACCTTAATTGACAACTTTAAAGATGTCACACGATCACCAAAATGCCAAGAACGCTTGATCTCGTCTTTAAGTTCATGCAATCGTCTTATATACACCTGCTGGCTTACAGTCTTAAATCCTTTTTCGTTCAACTTTTCAGAATCATTCAGTTCATCTGACTGCGTATTTACTGGTAGTTCTCCAATTGCTGATAAAAAAGATTTAAAGAAAAAAACATTTTCAAGTTAGTCAACTAAAAATTTTAGTGTAATCATCTCCCCGTGGCCCAGGTCAAGCCACAGGTAGAAAGATAAAAGAAGAATATATGATAATTATCAATACACCATACCCTTCTTGCCTTTTATAGTCTTGCTTGACAACTGTAGAGGAAAAGATACACGTTATGAACTGATAGCGAAAGTAAAAGCGCATATCATTTTTACACTGTCATACACATTATTTGGTGGTGTGTTTTACTTGTACAATAATAGTTGAATATTATAAGACTTACAGCAGAAACTGAAATCATTTTTGGCACAGGAAATCTCTGCATTAACAACTTATTGAAAGATGTCCATTCCTTTGCCGATAGATGAGAGGTGGGTTGACTAGCAGGACGTTTTTCTGCCACAGCCGTATCTTCAACAGGCTCCGATATTTCTGCTGAAGGACCCCTTAGGGGGTCAAAAAATTCAATGCTCACATTATCCTGTCATGGCATGTGATTAAACTTAGCACCGTGCAAGATCAATTCGATACGCATCATAATAACTTGGTTTATGAACATCAATTTAAAAGCATCAAAACATCCACATGAAAATGACATTGACATTCATGCACTGGTTAACACAAGATTATAAAAATAATGCTTCAATGAAACATCAAAGAAATACCATATCAAGTTGACATATGAAAATTTACAAAGGATGACCCAAAAAAGCATAATACAATGTTGTGACTGGATCGAAGGAAACTACACAGATCGGGTCAACTAATGATCCAGCAGAATCAATGAGCCCAATAGGACCAAGGAAAAGCAACCATGTCAAGCACGCATCAACGAGACTCAAGTATTACGTGTGATAGCCGGGTGATAAAAAATAACAGAATTGATGAATGCCAATACGTAGACGGTAGGGTAAGGTAAGGCATCATATGAATATTATTAGCTATTTGTATTCTCTCTCTCATATCTCTTCTCTGTAACCTCATCCCTATCAATACAAATTTTGTCTACCTTCCTCCTAAGTTCTTAGAATTACACATTCCACGCAACCGCGTGAAAGCAAGCACAAATTTAACATTCCATGAGTTAGTTAAAACTTAAAACAAAACAAGTAGAATACCAAATTGAGTTCATAAATGTCAATTTAGGAAGAAGAATGATCATAAATTGGCGAAATTCAACCGTGTAAACTTCTAATAACTATAAATTACAATCCATCACTTAAAACTATGCATATAACCATCAAATATTCAATTATAGTCAAATATAGTCCATATTTAAATACAAAGGATGAAACCTGCGTATGTGATGGAGATGAAGACGAACAAAGAGGATGTGAAGATGCGGAAACACGAGGGAGTGAATAAGCTGCTGCTTCAGCTCTGTAATCACGCGATTTAAACTCCATCTATGCGATCAAAGACGCCTCACTGCACAACTGAAGGCGATAAAAGCAATGAGTAAAAGAATGGTGTGAACTGTTGTTAATGTTTTGATGGTTTACCTGAATCCGTTGATCTAGGGTTTAATCGAGCTACTGAATATTAATTAAATCCTGCTACACAAACTACAACGAATCCGGTGTATGCAGTGCTGAAATAGAAACTACAACGCCTAAACTAGTGAATTCGGTTGGTATCTGATGATGCATATAGGCTCAACAATTCTACACTTTAATTTAACTATAATAATATACCTTCGTATTTAAACAGTAATTCATGGCATCATTGTAATTTATGTTTCTTTGAATGGTTGTTTTGTTCTTTGGTGCTGACAAACCACAAACCAGGCAATGGTTTTGTTTTGTTAAAACCATCAGATCTTTACCTTCGTTCTCTTATCACCTCTCCATTTGGAGGAATCACCTCCCATCACCGCCACCCGCCACGCTACAGTCTCCATTCACACCACCATTCCGATCAAGATGCATGCCCCTTTTTTCGAGTAGAACGATCTGACAAAGATTCCGATCCCTAGGGTCAGATTTCGTCGTCGCGGTGGCCGTGTCTGGCCGCCTTTGGTGGCGTCTATGTTGTGGGGTGTGGAGATGTTGTGGCCGTGTTTGGTGGCATTTATGGTCGCCTTTGGCAGCGGTAGTGTCGCCTGGTAGATCTGACCTGTGATCCTGTTTGCATGAATCTTTTACTGGCTCTATGTTGGTAGATCCAACATAGAGGTCGTGGGCTTGCAACGCCGTTGCCGGTGGCTTCACAGCCGTTCATGGCGGCGGCCGTTGTAAGGTAAGTTGGGGTTTTGCCTGTTTAGCTCTTTTTAGACCTGATGTTCAGATCAAGGAAGAAGGGTTTCTTGTAACCCATGATTACGGAGTTTTTTTTGTTGATAATTCTGGAAAAAAGGTTCTGTTTTTGTTGTTGTTGGGTTTTAGTTGTTTTGTGGGATTGATTATTTGTTTCGTGGTAGTTCATAATGATTGGGATTTTTAATTACAGATTCGTTTTTGATGATAAATCTGATATTTTTGGTGTTTATTGTTAGTCTATATGGTTTTTAGGTTTGTCGTGATTTGGTGGATTCTGATCAGTACCTGTGCCATTTTTATGATTGTTTGTGTTGGCGATGATGAAAAAAGAGGGTTTAAGGCGATGATGTTAAAGAAGGGTTGATTGTATTGTTATGGCGAGGCGATAGTTTAGTCGCAGCCACAATTGATCACCCTTTCTGAGTCTTAAAGTTGTTTCTAAAAAATGTGAGGCTATGATGCGTTTTGAACGGGACCGATTTATAAGGTGGCCAAACACGGCCACAACAAACTCGGTTGCCGCAAATCCATCTTTGGTGCTATCAGGCTATGATGACCGAATATAGTTGGAGGTAAATTCGAGTTGGAAAATGGGATTCCGTAAGTTGGTATTGCAGAATTGATGGATGGCAAGTGTGTGATGTAGTTTAGCTTCTCCACTTGCAACCTCCTTTGTAGCCATGGCGATGTTATCCCATTTCCTCTCATGATAAAACGGGTCTGAGCCTAAATCGTTTGAAATACTGTTGTGCATTACAATGCTTTTAGCTCGGGAATCTTATATTTTTTAGACAATTTCTATGAAGTGGTGGTTGGCAGTTTACTGTTTCGGTTTGTATTCGTTATGGCGATGCCGCTACTGTCTTATTATCTGTGAATGGGTCAGTCTTCTTCCGAGGTTTTTAATTTTAATAACTTGCTGGCTATGATGTTGGCGTTTACGACGTGCTCGCCGATTGTGATGGTGCCTCCGCAGCGCAATCGATTGGCTGGCCGTTGCGCACCTGAGCCTGTTGAATGTGGGCTGTTTTCTTATTTGTACGATTTCCTTATTACAACATCAAAAACAAAATTCTGTCGTTTGTTAACATAATATGCATCTGAAGAATGACAAGATAGAGAAATATTTATACTATGATATCCTTTTTTATTGGTTATTGGTGTTTGAATCCTACGAATCTATGATATCCCTTGCATCTAGATATACCTATAAGTTTCCAGCCACAGTTTCACTTCATATACACTGCATAGTTTCCATACACAACTCATAAATGGATAGCAAAGTTTAGGCATCTGTACAATTGCAGCAGTGTTTGGAATAATATCCGCAGCCACCGGATTTACAGCAGAGGCCACCAGAGTTAAGGTAACAATCAATATCATTAAGTTTGTTAACGTGGTAAGTTACTTGTCCCAGCTAAACGTGTCGGGTCAATGCAAATACATTTGTTCAATAATTTATGTTATTATTACTTTTAGCAATTGCTCTAAGCTGAATTGACCCGTTACAGGTAAACTAAGTGAGGTTAAAACCATTTTGTATCTTGTGCAGGTTATACGAGGTAACAGCGTGGTGACTGTTGAAGCTCTAGAGCGAGTCAGCAGAGCCCAGTAACTGATGTTATGTTTATCGGTTATGATGAGGCGTCTTATGGGAGTATAGGTGGTTACGATGAGGCGTCTTATGGGAGTATAGGTGGTTACGATGAGGCTCAGAGGACTTATATGTCGCCTACGCCGTTGTCGATTATGGTCCCTGCCATGATCCGATCTAAAGGTACACCCTTGAAATCTGATTCTATAGTAGTATTAGAGTGGTTCATGTACGACCCTTTGTAGTTAATACTTAATAACATGTAACAGTAGTGTCAATGAGGCATATAAACCAAAATCGTAAGAAATGAAAACCCTGTCATAAACTAAGATGTTTAATTCATGAAATTAAACTATGCAAATTAATTAAATAAAGGACTTAGAAAAATATAAAAGAAAAAAAAAGTGTTTGGACCATTGATATTATCCAGTTTTTGTAGGATTCACAAACTGTTTGACTATAATGTAAAATTATCTAAACATTCACTGATGTAGTGATGTAATGTTTATACTTCGCATTTAAGTTATGTGTTTTATGTTTAGATGCATTAGTAATTAATTTTGATCATGGCTTCTAGGTACTTGGTTCTACAAGTTCTTTTGGCCCATTTGACCCATTTGACATGTTCTCTTTTTCTAACCTTTTTCTTTTAAATAACACAATCCACTTGTAATATTTTTGTAAAAAAGTGTGTAGTTTTTGTAATTTTTAGTATATGCAACTACTTTTGGCTGACATGAGTTATTGTGGTTCCTATGGTGTGCAGAGCTAGCACCATCCTCATCGAGAGGAAAACGGCCTGCAGAGCTACCACCATCCTCACCGAGAGGAAAACGGCCTGCAGAGCCAGCACCGTCCCCACCAAGGGTAAAACGGAAAAGGATAAAATATGATCAAGCTACAGTCTTGACTAACGAGTACGGTTTATTTAGGTTATAAAGTTATATTACTATTTATGTTCCTTTTTTGTTTTGTGATGAGGCATTTTTTGGCTGATGCAGGTTCATGAAAAAATCTATAGATGATGCTAGCGGTTTAAAACGGAAAGAAAAGGAGTATCTTCTTTTTTGGATGTTTATAGAATAAACAATGCCCTTAAGAAGGAAAAAGTCCTTTCTGACCCTGTAATTACTGGTTAGTTTTTTTCTTATACTTTGACTGCTGAGTTCTTTCACCATTGACATGAGTCCTTTATGTTTTTGATAAATGCAATTATTTTTTTTACGAAATGCCTTACAGAATAACATATATCTGATGTTAAGATTTTGGATACTACCTTAATTTTAATCCAAGACGATTTTGAGTTGAACTTTTAAAGTCAATGTGCAGGGCTGTGTGATAATCTTTCTGAATTGTTTGAGGATGACAATGTATCTTCAAAAGCTCAACTGATTAACATTGAACAAGCTAAGTCTGATGCTATGGAATTTGGACGTTAATGTATTGGGTTAGGCTGCATACAAACAAGTTTTTGTTTATCTACTGGGCTTTGTTTTCGATTAAGAATAACGTTACAATAGCTATCAATTAGTTTAATAAAGAAATTTAAAGCAACAGGTTCCAGATTGTTGTATGTTTCTAGCAACATCATGGCTTTGTGCCACTTTGGTTTCACCATTTTTGACTTCAAATTCATAAGACTTGGCTACTCATACTCTTTTGGTAAATGATAGTTGCAACTAATGCTGAAATTAATGTTAAGTAAACTGAGTAGACAAGGTATGAAGTCAATGGTTTTGGTAGATTCTTTGGCTAACTTTCTTCGTTTGAAATGATGGTGGCGCTGATGATGGAAACATCTTCGTCTAAGCCTGATCGAGTAGGTGCCTGCAGAGATAGTGGTGGTAATTTACACCTAATTTGGGTGTTAGTTTATCAAACGCGCAACGCGCGTAGGTGAATACACCTAGTTCGTTCTAATGTCATAATGACATAACTTTTTTTTATTTCTTTTTGCATTTTAAACAAAAACGTTATAATTGGTTAATACTAGGTATGGTAAGGTGAAATGGCAAGGCAAAGCCTTTTAATACACTAAAAGTGTGAGGTCTTGAGTTCAAGTCTTACAAGGAGCAAGAAATTTGCCTTTCAAAAAAAATGGGCTTGAATTGTCTTAAAAACGTCTCACAATGTCACAACACCGCCCCCAAGTATTTTTCTTCTTTTTTTTGGCTTTGGTATGAAAATTTTCACAACGTGGAATTTCTTCTCTTTTTTTTAGGCTAATCACATTCTTCCATTTGGAATGGAGGATGTGGATCTTCATCACCATTACAATTGGTCTAAAGTAATAATGCATAATGCAATGCCCTAAAAAAATAAATAACATAAAGCTTTGAAAGAATATTGAGCACAAATTCTAATGACAATCTTTTCTTTTTTTTATTTTAACTTTAAAAAATTCAGTTGGAAGTTGATTTTAACTAGGTTTTAGCCGTGCGTGCGCGGTGGCTGGTGGTGCGACAGCGAGGGAATGAAAACGAAATAGTAAGTTGCCATCACAACGTTATCCACGACATATCGCAATTAAGGCAACCAAGAGACTAAGGAGCGAGAGAGGGAAGTCGTTAGCTTGAAATGTAGTTCAACCAAGATGACATCGTGCTCGTTTCAAAGTCGCCGCTGACGTCTAAACCTCCGACCATCACCACAGTCGTCGCGACATCACTCTCTGACCACCACCACTCGAGATAACACAACCACCAAACAACCTGTCACGGCCTACAGGCGTCTGCCGACACCGTCCAGCTGCGGCTTGGACGCCGCTTTTGTGGTTCGTTGGTTGCTGTGGTTACATCCTCCCGGTTAACGGCTGGTTTAACCGTACTTGTGACCTGTCGCTAACAAAGGCAATAAAATACAGCCCTGGCCCAAGAAAGATTTAAGTGTTATGTGGGCTACTTATATGCAAGGTGGTGTATGGTTGCGACTCTCGGAGTCTCAGCTAAGAAAATCCAAAGGAAATAACTTTTCTTCTTGTTATTTTCTATTACTCATACCTTGGTGACTTGAACCCATAATGTAAGGTTGTAGAGATCAACCCAATAATCAAGTTTAGAAGTTAAATTAACAGAGATGAAGTCATAATCCAATACTTGGCATCCTTCTATGAAGGAGATATGATTTTTTAAAATTAAACGAATGGTCTATTTTTTTGTCACACCCCGCCAAGGCAAAAACGCGAGGTGCGACTTCGAAAGATTTCCAAGCACAAAGGTCACACGAGCATTGATTAAAATAAAGCAGGAACTTTTATTAAGCAACCAGATTTGTTCAACATAGAGTTAATTGTTTAAAAATCAAAACCATTGTATGTAAATGTCTAGTATTAAAACAACAACACAACGGTCCAAAAGAAGGTATCCCACAAATGCCCGCACGCGACCCCCGCAAGTTCCATTATCCATGCTAATTTCCTGAAAAACATCCATTAAAGGAAACATGGGTCAACATAAAGTTGGTGAGTTCACGGGTTTTCTATATGGTGGACATGTAATCCAAAACCGACTAAATCATTGCCCAGCTAGGGCAATAATCAATATGTGATCTGACATGAGCCCATAACCAAACCTTGGCATGTTCTGCCTCGCCCATTGTACACTAAAGACAATGAAATAATGTGAAATACAAGCTTTCTTTTGATATCTGTCATCCGGTCAGAGCGACTGACCAAGAGTGGGGATGTCAACCCAATAGATCTATCCCGGTGTTTCATGGCTAAGTCCATAGCTAATGGTTATGGTATGATATATGACACGAGGGCTTATTGAATCCATAACCTTAATGTCTCATGTTCACATAATAGTCATGAATTGTAACTGGAAACTGTACGCATGTTTTCCCCCAGAAAAATGTAAAAACTGTAAAAAGGGGCCTTGAATACTCACTTGGTGTCTGGATGCTAGACTGAACTGAATCTGGCATCATGTGTCTGGTCTGGAATGCCCTAAGTTCATGTAAAGGCAACCTTAAGTCTATGTTTGGCCCTAATTACCATGCAACTGTTCACCCGACTGCAACACCCATGGACTAGGGGCTTCTGTACCACTATCCACGTGTGTCGCACATTGTATGTGTCAGAAATGTTCGTTTTGTCGTTAAAGTGACTATGTTTAGTCTATTTTTGGTAAAACAAGTGCCTGGACTTACTAAATATTACCGAGTGTTACTTATGTCTCAGTTATGTAAGTCTAGGGTGGGATATGGACACATCTTTAGACAGTTTTGTATAAAAATGACATTTTTGGATATTTTGTCCTTGAATATACACACATGTTAGTGTTTATCATAGATTCTTGAGAAAACTCTTGTGTTAAGCTTGTTAACACATGTTTTTAGTGTCTCTAACACATGTTTCACAAAGTAAGCTTTAGTATAAGTTACAAAACTAAACATGTTTGGCTTAGCTCGGGCCGGCCTCGACCCCATACTCTCACGCATACATTCATTCATATGTATGTGTGGGGGTACATAAATGTCCATATGCGAGTTCCCATGTCTACGTAATCGTATATATGTGGGTGAGTATGTATAAGCCATAGTATGGAACCTTTAACATAAAACTTAAGTAGTTAAGTTAGTGAATCTTGAAAAACTCATTGTTAATGTAGTGTGAGAGTGTGTGTATGTCTCGGGTGAGCACTACATGTAGCCGAATGATGTATAAATAGGGGTAAAGGTTCGGATTTTATACCTTAAGTGTATAGCCGAGAATATGAGAAAATAATAAGCTAATTCCTCACAAGAAAGCTCCTAGGTGCTAGATAAAGACTTGGAACTCCCTAGTGGTGGTGTGGATCGATCGAAACAAGCTTCTTGGGTGCCTTGTTCTTCGGCCGAGTGGTTACAAGAGGAAGGGAGGTAGTTTTCAATTGTTAGTGCAAGTTATGATAAGGGGCCTTTTATATAGCCAAAGGTGGGAGGTGGTCAAGAACTCATTAGTGAACAAATAGAGAAGGTCAAAGGGCTACTTTCATGGAGTGCTAAGATAAGGGGCCTTGCTAGAGTAATGTGTTGACCTTGGAGTCTTGTTTGGTTGTGTAGGGATGGGTTGCGGCCGCTACATGCATGGGGAAGGGGCAATTTATCTGTGGTAAGTTTGGCAAGGAAATCATGTTCAAGTGTTTTATGTTGTGCCCTTCTAGTGTAAGAAGTTGACCCTGTAACACGTGTAGTTTGCCTTGGGAAGGTTCTAGCCGAAAATTTAGATGAATGTGGACAATTAGGGAGGGTCAAATGTTATGGGAATTGTTGGTGGGAAAATCTTGTTCCATGTTGGTGTTTAGCATAGGTTTAAGTGTCTCTAGATAAGCATGGTAACTAGGAAATGAGAAGGTATGTGTGTGTATGTATGCGATCGTGTGTGTGAGAGAGTGGTATTTGACACTTCCTCACCCTATGGTTATGTATGTATGTGTCCGTATATATATATATATATATATATATATATATATATATATATAAAGGTGTGAGTGTGTCCTATATGGTTTAAAAAATGTCCAAAACATTGCACACTTCCCTTGCCTTGGGAATGTGTGAGCCGAAACACACATGGGGAAGGAACAATGTATTCTTGGCAAGTCAACTTGTGTAAGGTTGGTTGACTAAGGTGGACTATGATCCCATTTTGGTAAATGTCTTGGATTTGATGGGATTGTGTTGTGATATGTACATGCATACGTGTAGATATGGTCGTGTATATGTATGTATATGTGATAGTGTATTTGTTTGATTCACACACTCATACAAGTCTATATGGATCAAATTTTGAGGTTACTGATGAGCCGGTCGTCACGGGTCATACAAAACCTAAATAATCTAGGTAGCTAGGGTAAGTAGGGTATCGAATCCAAGGAGCGTGTGGTTAGTGAATGTTGTTTAGTTGATTGGAAAATATTTTTGAAGGTGTCTAATTGATTATGAAGCTTGCTATTGTATTCATTTAAGATGATGTAAAAATATTTTGATTGTTTTAGTAAGACTTGAAATTAAATTGCAATGAAAGTAATTAGTAGAAATAAGTTGTAAACAATGATAAATAAAGATTCACACCCGGGTTCAACAATTGATTACTAAGGCTCTAACAAATGGGTCAATTATAATTATTGTAAATGATGTACGCGGGTTGGTTGTCTCATTAGGTGTAGGTATCAAGAATCATCAACATCTATGATGGACGATAATATACTTTATAACTCTAGAACATACAACCCTAGATTTGTGTTGAAGCAAGGAACCATGTTCATGACACTAGAAATTGGCACAAGTTCAATTAACTAAAATGGCTTCAACATAAGATTAATCGCAATTCAACACAATTGTTTGACATTCAAAAGCAAATATAAAATAGAAAATACCCAAATGTTTAGAACCTTAGAATCAATGTTTACACCCGGATATGAATAAGAGTTTAGCCACTCATGGCCATGGAGCTTGATTTCCCTTTGTCTTTGATTGCGTCCCTTTTTCTCCTCTGCGACTTTGCGTCCCCTTTCGATCCCTCTGCGACTTTGCGTCCCCACTCCCCAAGAAAATTGATGTCGTATGAATAATTGGTCACCTCTTAGCTCTTGTCACCTCTCTGTCCTAGATAATTCATAAAACCCTTTTATTTGTTGGACTCCTTGGGCCTCGTGACACAAGGTCACATTTTCAATTCTTTTATTTATTATTATTATAAGCGAATCAAGGAGACAAACCTCCCACATGAGCCAAATAAAGGAGAAGAGACACTGTTCAATTTCATCGCCTATATTATTTATTATTATTATACTATTATTATAAATGGTATTATGACCACGTGTTCTCGACTCGGGTGTTCGGGTCTCGAATATAATTTGTACTGTTTTAGCCCCGCTCAATGTGATCACCTACCAAAAATATAAAATAAATAAATTAATAGTAAAAACAACCAAATAGTAATAAAATATATACAATACTAAAATTATAGAGTACAGACATAAAACTAATAAAATACTATCTAATCGACTAAAAAATATACAAAACTGACAAATAAGCATGATGCGTGCAACCGCGCATCAGTTACATGTGGACATATTGTTCGTATATGTACTAGTTTCCTAGAATACATGTTGGTAACCTCTTTGTTCATAGATATTGTTTGTTTTTGTTCTCGTCGGGGCAACAATTTGAAAACGTATATTCAATTGTGTGACATCCGTCACTTTTCTTTGTATTTTTTCTTATAATTTTATGTACGTTAAACCGCAATTAATGAGACGTTACATTTTCATTATTTAAAAAAAAACTAGATTTTTACCCGACACCGCGCGTTGCGGCGGCGACACAATGCATCCAACAGATAGTAGCAGTTGGTTATGCCTAGCGTTAGGAGTTACGCCCGCGCTTAAACAATTAAAAACAAATTTTCGAATAAAAGAGTCTATGACCAAAACCGACACACATGTGCATATATAGTATTAAAGATTGATCTTAAAACACATCACGACCACCTCATGTGCATTGCATATTGTATAAAAGATTCATCTTAAAGCACATCAATTGTTAGAAGCAGCACAAAGAAATCAAGAAACCATTTGAACAAAACATGCAAATCTCCTCCCTTTTGCCCAATCAAATAGCCCCCAGGTTGATGCCTAATGGATACAATCAACAAACTAACCACGGAACAGAGCATCGCGCAACAACTTGTATAAGCAACACCATAAATCGACAAAAAGGTAGCATGAGAGCTGTCAAAAGTAATATGTAACATCAATATTTGACGACTAATTTGTCTATCAACTATGAACCAACATAGATTTAGTTTCACATTTTTTAGCATCACTAAAGGTTTACCGTTTACCTATGATGGAGAAGAACCCCAAATATCTGCCGCTATCAACCATCTCCAGATGGCAGCCAGATCCGGAGGCTGAGTAGAACGATTCAATCGGCAGAAATAAGGTTTGTATGTAGACACCAATACAGCCGCCGCAACCAATATCACCATCGAAACCATCCACTGAAAGTAATGAGCACCATCCACAACGCTACCATCTATCATCCACCGATGCGAAAACACGACCAACCGCCAACACGTGTTCACGCGCCGTCGTCTTTCCTGTTGTCGAAATAAGCGACGCGCGCACTTCGCTGCGGATGTTGACAGGTTGGAAAAGGTTAACATTTGGATTTAAATAAATGTTACTTAAAACTTTGTCTTATGATGGTTACAAAACGGGAAATTTTATCATATAAGTCGATCTATCTTCTAGGTCTTACCTATATAATTACAAAAGCCAAGCATACCTTCATTTAGCATTTGAGTTTGCTTCACACTTCTAGGTTGCCTTCATCTTTATATATACAAAAGAAAAGTCGACCTCAAAATTGTGGGATGATCTTTATACGGATTTGCTCGCTGAATGTAGTCCTCGCGTTGCGCTTGACAAAAGTAATACCCCTCAAATAGTTCCTGTAAGAGGTAATAAGTAGTTCACCATACGCGTTACACGCGTCATACAAATACTGAATTCATTTTGTATTACCTAAATAACGAAACCTGAATAAGAATGATGTTTGTCACATTCAAATTGACAGCCTGCCCTAAGCCAAACACTATCTCAAACTCAACAGAAAAATATCAAAACAGCAGCACCCATGCCTAAACTCGAAACGCTAACCTAAGCAACAACTTAAAATTAGCAAGCGTAAAGACGTCGAAAACATGTAAAATTATCAGATTGAAAGCAAACACCAAAACACTCAAATAGCTACAACCATCTTTCAAAACCTAAATCCACCCGATTTCAAGAAAATGCAACCTACTTTATATTAAAAAATGTCGAAGCAAGCAAATAGAAGAGTAACTGGGAACAGTGGCGAAGGTTTGTAGGGGCGGGGAGGGGCGGCCGACCCCCCCGGATTTTCGCGCAGAAGTTCCGATTATATAGTATCCGTATAGAAAATTTTGAAAATATAGGGTTTCGACCCCCCAAAACTGGTTTTCGACCCCCCGAAACCAGTGACTTCCGAACCCCCGGTGACTTCCGACCCCCCGAACCTTCGGGTCAAGCTTCGCCACTGACTGGGAATACAAAGAACACAATTAAAATGAAGTAAAATTTCCGGACTCACCTTCTGGTTCCTGCGTATGTCATAAAGCGTGAGTGAAATGTATGAAAATGAATCATCTACTCAATCAAGCCTAAATTAAAAATAAAGATTACCTTCCGTCCAAGCAGCAGCTCTTGATTATCAACCTCACTCTTTCACGATAATATAATCCATATACCTACACTCTACTCAACAATGATTATCAAGGTTCTTACTTTGTCATAATACTTCTAAATCAGTCAACATATGATTTACTCAAATGTTAAGAGTCATTGTCAGCAAAATATAAGTTATAAGCAAACCAATCTGAAATAAGAGTAACATAAAAACCTTTCAAAATCAAAATTGGAAGAAAATTTAGAGTTTTGAAATCCAATGGTCAAAGATAAAACTGAATTCAAGTACCATGAAGAACGTTGAGACAAAGTGAAATACAAATCGATTTGTAACTTCACTGTGGAATAAGCCGAGGGGAAACATACCTGCAACCAAGCATTCTAATGTTATTGACAAAAAAATCTCCAAAAACAAAATTACCATGAAATTAGTTCAAGCATGGAGTCTTACGTATCATCTAAAGAATCTGTGAAACTTGTATTAAATTCACATAAATTAGCAAAATTACCATGAAATTAGTTCAAGCATGGTACAGCCGACGACAGCTGTGTAGCCACCACCACGGTTGGTCGTTAGTACCGGATAAATGACGCCCTCCACCACCGTAGTCTCCAAGACTCATACCAACCCAATAAGTTAGGGTTCCCGTCATCATCATCGAGTAAAGCAACACACATAAACCAAAAATTCCGTGTGCAGCAGGATCGCGACCGCCGCCTTAGACGGTTGTCCGATGAATCGGCCACCGGCAACGACAGGCCAATACAACCAACAATAGGGTTTATAAACCCCCCAAAACCAGCAAGAACAGATGGTGGAGATGATTGTGGTGGTGGTTACAACGGTTGTTGTAGGGGTTGGGTGCGAAAGACCTCAACATATAATAATCAATTAGCCCTTGTGTGAACACAATTAATTAGGATATACATGAACAAATATCAATATCAATATCACAGGTAACATGAGAATAAAGTAATAAATTAGGATTCAATCAAGATTTTTGGGGTTTTTTAGACAGAGAGGGAAGGTGATTGTGATGGGGGTGGAAGAGTCTAGCAGGATGGAGGGTCATAAGAGTGTTACGTGGAGTCTCTAGAATACACCCCAAGCAAAGATGAGTTGTACGTAAAAAAAATCACGCATCAATAGCTTGTACAATTTGCAATAGTTAAAATACACTCACATACTACATTTGGTAAATATAGAGTTAATAATATTCTGTGACACATACGGATTCGTTTAATCATAACATGAGTTAAGAATAATAAAATAATAGTTAGAACTTGTCTAAAAAAATAAATGCTTGGGACGGGGTTCGAACCCGCGTCCCAAGCCGGTTCGATACATACTTCAACCAACTAGGCTACACCAACAATCTGATAGAAACCCACTAAAATAATTATTATACATACTTGAAAGATGAATAGTTTGACTAACAAAAAGTCAACTGACGCATTCATCATCATCAATCAATCTCTAAAACGCGTTAATCGATCCGAATAAGGAATGGAATTGATGTAATTGACTGAGTCGCACCCCTTTATGCACATAAATTCAGTCAAGACTTTCCAAATCTCGACCATTAGCCGCGTCATCTTCAATCCATAGTCAATACTTGCCTAATCTACAATCCGACCCTTGTCCTATAAATTGGACGTGCCTAGACCATCCCAAATCGCCGAAAATCCCTTCTACACTCTTAATTTCTGTTACACAAACCTGCAAAACGAAGCAATCGAATCGCGTTGACTTCTACTTTGAACGACCCTACACATCGCGTTTTCAGCATCATTGTAAGTTCTTTTTTGTGGGTTTCATTGTTCGGCCCCTTGTGAACAATAGCCCCAAAGATTCAGGGGCTATTGAACATGAATTGAATGAGTTTGGAAATTAGGGCTCGTTTGATATAGAATTGGGGAAGAACACACGAATAGATAATGTATATATTTATTTTGAAAAGAAAAACATAACAAACCACTGATGCAGCTCAGTGGTTACACGCTTGGACTAAGGGATTCGAACCGGCCTTTGGCCAGAGTTCGATCCCCACACATCAGTTTTATTTTTATTCATTTAATCAATTACCACACTCAACCTATATAATCAAATCCAATCCAATATAACTCGTTCTCAGGGTGTGGCTCAGTTGGTGGCCACGCTTGTGATAAAACCCGAACCGGCCAGAGGCCCGGGTTCGATTCCCATAACCAACAAATATTTTTTTGCCACTTTTATATATACTTAATACATTAAATCTTTTAAAATAGTTTTTAAATACTAAACGTGGTTTATAAATTCTATAAAAATTATTATATGATCTTCAAATGATAAATTTCATCACCCAATTTTTAGTTTTTCAAAAATGATTTATTTAACATATATTATTAATAATACAAGTTTATTCATTTATATTTATTAAATTCTATAAAAATATCTAAACGATTTTATTAAATCTCACAAAAATTATCCTGAACTTGTATATTCTTAAACATTCCAGAAAATATTTTTATTCCAGAAAAACCGGCCATTTTATATTTTTAATTAATTTTTGTTAGTTTTAATCATAAATAAATCATAATAAATTCATTTTTCAACATTTTTGCACCAAAATTTTATATAAATTATGTCTAACTATCTAGAACTGAAATACAATTTTTAATTCAGAAATTCTTCAATTTTAATATTTTTAGATATTAAAGTCATATTTTGACAATTTAAAATAATTAGATTAAATAGTCTATTTTCAAGAAAATAATTTTATAAAAATTATTTTCATACTCAAAACCTTATGTTGTGACTATATTCAACTTAAAATTTTACAAAGAGACTTTTATTTATTTATTTATTAAATTTCTTATATTTAATAAACAATTTGTTTATTAATCAAATAAACGTTTATCCCCAATTCGAAACCTTAGAATTACATGTATCCTAGAGTTATTCCCTTACACATTATCAAATTCTTTAGGTTGATTCCTTGGGATAATTCCAACGCATATTTCGTTGTCCAGTTCAATTTCAAGCTATTACGTAGACAGTGAGTATTCCTACCCCTTTTTGCTTTTATACATTTTTTGGGTGTTACATGTACACTATTACAATTTCAAATACAAGTTTACATTTTCACAATACAATTCTCGTACTATGTGCATTGCTTACAACGTGCTTTATGCTTAGACAATACATGTGGATTACATTTGTACTTAGTGAAATCATTAACATGGTACAAGCCGACCTTAACATTGGATAGCGCTATTTGGATTGACAACCCGCCTAGATTGATTCTCCCCCTTTTTCATCTGAGAATCCGTGGCCATTGTTAAGTTATCACCCATTTATTGGATGAGTACACCACCGTTCATACAGTACATTATACAGTCACAGGGTTGATTTCGCTCATTTGTATGATACATAGTTTACATATTTGCATTGTAGCATGCACTTGAATTGTATATCTTTTTAACTTACTATATATATCAAAACTAGGAATGCTCACCAACAATTCTTATGTTGACCAAACCAATTTTTGTACATGTTTCAGGTGCAGTTTGATCTAGTGCTTTAGCAAGAGACATTTAGTGCTTTATTTAAATTCAGTTATTTCAATATTTACATTTCATTTAGACAATGTATTTTCCATTTCCATGTAAGACAATTTTGGTTTATTCAATAATATTTACATTTTAATACCATGTGCTTTTGAACAATCGTCACTACGTGACACCTCGATGATTCCGCCATCGGTTGGGGTGTTACAAATTGCATGGATGTTTGACTGCTAGGGTTTTGCATGGATTTCCTATAGTCTAGCATGAAATATGTGACTAACTGATGCCTTGGACTAACTGGTGTGTCTACTGTTAGACTGCACGTCTCGGGATTGACTCGTTAGAACCCTGTATAGCCCAACTATGATGCAAATGATAACATGTAATGCTATGCACACTGTAAACATGTAGCTTGTGTACGGATATGACCTGTGATTTCGACGGGTGTCACATTTTTCTCTAGTTTTTTTGCAAAATGTTTGGAGTAACTTAACTGTCGCCTTAAAAATATATATTTGTTTATGCTAACATCAATCGAAATAAGCCTTTTTTACTTGAGAAATTCCACTGCCTTATTAGTTAATCATTAATTGTATGTCCTTCACAGTCATGTATAGAGGAAGAGGTGTAACCTGCAGCGCAAACACACACCTTGCTGAGCCTACCAAGAACGACGTTGACCCGAGACCAAATGCACTTTAAAGGTTTGCATAAAGTCCAGCATCGACCTTGTTGTTCTTCATTTTAAAAATTGTTGTCATGCCGAAATTAAAATCAAGAAGCATCAGTCATGTGTTTGGTTTTAGTATTATAAATGTGTCTATTTCCCCGGTGATAAAAACTTTGATTTAACAATCCCAAAACAGTGGTTTGGGGGAAAAGACTGATTTTACTAAACCCTAATTAACAAATTTTTAAATTTATAAAGTAAACAATAATTACATTGGAAACTAAAACCAACACATAGGCAGAGAACCTGACGTGCATAGTATAGTCTCGGTGGTAAGTATTGAGTATCGTATTCCAAGGTCCACACTTTCCCCTACTCAACCATTTATCAATTAACCGATCGGGTTTTAAAAAGAAAAATAAAATGGAAGGGTTCTTAATAAAATAGTTTTAAAAAGGTTTGGTTTTATAAAAGGTAGGATAAAATAAGATAGTAGATAGATATGCACATCTCGGGGCCCTCCGCATAAGTAGTTAAGTTTAATATTAAAATTAATAATTTAAGTTAGGGCCTGTTTGGTAGCCTCTTAATGAGGTTCTGAACCATTCAGCTCTGAATGGTTCAGCATTCAGACTGTTTGTTTCAACCTAAAAAAATGCTCTGAATGGAATGGTTAAGAGCTGAATCATTAAGACTTGGTGCATAGCTAAACCATTCAGCACTTAATCATTCAGAGCCTCTTAACCATTCAGACCTCTTAATGATTCAACACTTAATCAACCAAACAGCCCCTTAGTTAATGGTGTGGAAGACGAGAGTGGTCTTGAAGTGTTGACTCCTTGATAGAGAAGCGAAGGCGACTACTAAGTAGAATGCAGAACCTCTCCAGCGTGCGTCCACCTGGGGTACTTCGCTAGGGTCTCGTGTATAGCGGGCTCCTCAAACCGCGGTCAAGTCTTCGGGTCCTCAAACTTATCATCTTCTTAAATTGGAGGCTTCACTCCCTGATGCGCGGTTGCACGCATCATGTTTATTTGTCAGTTTTGTATATTTTTGAGTCGTTTAGATAGTATTTTTATTAGTTTTAGGTATGTACTCTATTATTTTAGTATTGTATATATTTTATTACTTTTTAGTTGTTTTTACTATTAATTTATTTATTTTATATTTTTGGTAGGTGATCACATGGAGCGGGCTAAAATAGTACAAATTATATTCGAAACTCGAACACCCGAGTCTAGAGCACAGGGTCATAATACCATTTATAATAATAATAATAATAATAATAATAATAATAATAATAATATAACTAAAGTCGGTTAGGAGTATTGGGATTTTTGGAAAGCTTATGCTTTTTGGGAAAGTCAAGCACAGATGGAAAGGAGTTTATTTCATCATTATTATTTTTCGATTGAAAATATTATTTTTGGAGAGCATCTAATAGGAGGTTTTGATATTATCTTGGACGGCGACATATGAAGCTTTGAAGATCGCATTTTTTTATTAAGAAGGAACAAAAAGAGGCAGAGGAGATCGCATTTTTTATTAAAAGGGAGGAAGCAAGGTTTTAGAGGGCATCGCACAATAGGGACAAGAAGGAAAAGAGATCCAACCTTTGAAGAAGCAAGCTTTATGGCCATGAGTGGCTAATCTTTTTGTATTACACTGGGGATGTAGGCTTTTGATGTCTAGGGTTTGACACATTTGGGTATTATTCTTAAACTTTTGTTGATGTTTTTGTGCACTTGAATTAACTGTGTTGATTGGTGATTAATCTTATGCTAAACTCATTTTTAGTTAATTGATCTTGTGCCAATTTCTAGTGAGATAAGCATGATTCCTTGCGTTAACACAAACATAGGATTGTATGTTCTAGGTAATGAAGTATAGTTTAATCTATCTTGATATTGATAAACTTGATACCTAAGCCTATTGAACAATCACTCCGTTAGTGCCAATTACATTATTATTGTTTACCCATTTGTAAAATCCCTAGTATTCAATTGTTGAAACCCTAGTGTGATATTTTTAATTAAATTGTTTACAACCCATATTACTTTTTTTACTCTTACAATATTCAAGTTCTATTACAATAAACAAAATCTTTTAAAAATCAAACTCTTAAATGATAACTTGCACTCTTCATAATTAAACTAGCAACTTCATAAGCAACATTTTCTAATCAACTAAACAACATTCACTAACCACACGCTCCTTGGATTGATACCCTATTTACCCTATCTACCTAGGTTAATTAGGTTTTGCATGACCCGTAACGACCGGTTCATCAAATGGCGCCGTTGCCGGGGAGCTAGTGCGCTTAGTGTTTAGAGATTAGTTGATTTTGTGATAATCTGTTTAAGTGTTTGTTTGGTTTATTCTCTATTTTTTTCTTTATTACGCGGGTGTGTTACTTGTGCAGTTTACAGGTAGTGCATGCGTACAAGACATTCGGGGAGGACATCTCCTTTAGTGTTTGAACCAGAAATCGAAAGAGTAGCAAGAAGAAACCGACAACACCGGTTAGAGGAGCCGATTCCTTCTAACCCTCAATCACCACTTACACACCAAACCTTGTCTTTTGAAACCGTCCAAATGGCCACTTCAAATCAAAACCGCCATTCGGGTGAAAACCGTATACCACCCACTCCACCACATCCAAACCGAACCCAACACCCACAACAACACCCACCTCCTCAATCAAACTATAACCAAATTCCCAACACCCGAAATGTCAATCAAGGCCCCTCTGTATCAAACCGTGGCAATCCCACATTCGACCCTGTGAACAGATTTAATGAAGCAAGATATGATGACCTTGAGGATAATATTGAAGAACTGAGAGGAAATATCAACGATGATGAACCATTTAGTGTTCCAAGTTATCAGTCATCAGAGCGAGTCAGCGTTCACACATACCATTCGGGGGAAGATGAACAGTCGGAAAGGGAGTTTACTGAAGAAGAAGAAGATGGTTGGGGATATGGCAATGGTAATGGTAGGCATGAAGATGAAGAAGACTACCAAAGTGATCATCACTCCAATGTGGGTGCACACCAGAATGTGGGAAATGAAGGGTACTATAATCATGACTTTGTCAATCGACCGAGGCAAAACCCAAGAGGGCACCGAAATCATCAGGGTAATTATTATCGGGATGCACATTACATTATGTTGGTCAAGCAAATAGAAGACCCCCTATGAGAAGGCAACAGAGAGAAGAAGAGGTTGATGCACCGCGAAGAAGGCCTCATGTTCCAATGCAAGGGGTTAATAGTCGGTTTAGACCACTTGCCTCCGAGAATGAATCACCCATTGTACCTCCACCTGCAGGAAGAAGATCTTTCGATTGTAAACCGAACTATATCAACATTCTTCCTCATTTTCATGGGATGGCTACTGAAGACCCATACGATCATCTTTCTGAATTCAAAGCAATGTGCGGTACTATGGGAGGTCACAATTTCTCCTTAGATGAAGTTCAGTTAAGGTTGTTCTGGTTCTCCCTCAAGGATAAGGCAAAGACTTGGTTTCTCACTTTGCCTGCACACAGCATCTATACTTGGGGAGATATGCAACAGGTATTCTTGGATGAGTATTACCCTAGTTTCAAGACGGATGGGGCTCGATTAGAGATTCGTTCCTTTCAACAATTACAAGGGGAACCACTTCATGAAGCCTTCACTCGTTTTAAAGAATTGATTCGGAAATGCCCACATCACAACATCGAATTATGGGAATTGGTTAATAGTTTTGTGAACGGGTTGAGCAAAGAGGAAAGGAAATACCTAAAGTCCACTAGCAATGGGACTTTATTATCTAACCCGGAGCAAGAAGATTGGGATTTTTTGGATAGAATGAGTAAGAACTCCAAAGCTGAAGAATCCGCAGACAGAAGAACCAAACATCCCATCTCAAAGTCTCTTTCAGATGTGGATACCAATGCAAAAGACCGAATTGCTACTTTGGAAAGAGAATTGGCTCGTATGAAGAAAAGGGAAGTATCATCGGGGCCATATGCGGTGTGTGGAGTATGTAATGAAATGGGTCATAAAACTGATGAGTGCTCGGAAAATTCGGTTCAAGAAACTGCTGATGTAAATCAAGTGTATGGAGGGGAAAAGAAATAGGGACAAGAAGGAAAAGAGATCCAACCTTTGAAGAAGCAAGCTTTATGGCCATGAGTGGCTAATCTTTTTGTATTACACTGGGGATGTAGGCTTTTGATGTCTAGGGTTTGACACATTTGGGTATTATTCTTAAACTTTTGTTGATGTTTTTGTGCACTTGAATTAACTGTGTTGATTGGTGATTAATCTTATGCTAAACTCATTTTTAGTTAATTGATCTTGTGCCAATTTCTAGTGAGATAAGCATGATTCCTTGCGTTAACACAAACATAGGATTGTATGTTCTAGGTAATGAAGTATAGTTTAATCTATCTTGATATTGATAAACTTGATACCTAAGCCTATTGAACAATCACTCCGTTAGTGCCAATTACATTATTATTGTTTACCCATTTGTAAAATCCCTAGTATTCAATTGTTGAAACCCTAGTGTGATATTTTTAATTAAATTGTTTACAACCCATATTACTTTTTTTACTCTTACAATATTCAAGTTCTATTACAATAAACAAAATCTTTTAAAAATCAAACTCTTAAATGATAACTTGCACTCTTCATAATTAAACTAGCAACTTCATAAGCAACATTTTCTAATCAACTAAACAACATTCACTAACCACACGCTCCTTGGATTGATACCCTATTTACCCTATCTACCTAGGTTAATTAGGTTTTGCATGACCCGTAACGACCGGTTCATCACTCCCAACCTGGGACACCGTACACCTCTCCTTAGTTCTCGCATTCCGTACCGAATGGTCTCTTTATCCTGGAAACCTCGTATCCCCATTGGTTAACGGTCAAAGCCGAAAGATCTCTCTTACGGTTGTCTCAAGAAGGCGGGCCCCCATTGGCTAACGGCGTTGTACAGACGAGAACTAGATAAAGAATCTTTATTTTATTTATCTTTCAAGTGACACTTATTATTTATTGATCAATTAAATATTAAGTTGGTTTAAATGAATGACAAATTAATTACCTAACCATAACCTCCCGAGCTGAATGAAATCCTTAACAAAGGCGGCACATAATCCTAAAGACGTGTGATACAAAAGATCATTGGTGTGTCCGTAGGGAAACCATCCTTTGCCAAGAAGATCGCTCAATCATCTGGTATGAACCAGAAATGTGTGACTTAGATTTGGTCCACTTCAGAAGCTATTGCTTAGAATCCGGTTTGGATATCAGAAGCCCGAAGGATCTGTCTCACTACCGGTTTCCTCGCCTTGGATCTAGCTCGGGACTACCAGAAGCTGATTATACCATTAATTAATTAAGTTAAGGTTGTTATTAAGTTAATCATCATTCAAACCTGTCACAAAGATAAACAAATAAAGATTAGAAGAAGATAACATAACAAATAACTAAAAATAAACTACTATTAATAATAATAAAAGTCTACAAATCGAAGCGGGTTCGCGAATAATAGAAAGATACAACCATAAGAATGATCAACACAAGGATCATGGCTGCTCATAGACAAGCTCTCCATCTCCAAGTGATATGTATTCTCTCATGATCCTCACGACCCTCGATGTTTATTGCATACTACTCTACGATCCTCTTCTTGGCCAAGCTAATCAAGGTAGGTCAAAGCCTAACCATTGAGGGATGTTAAGAGGACCAGAAGACCTCTCAAGGGACCCCAAGATCTCTGGAAGAAGCTTGGTAGTCGGCCCAAGAGAGCACAAGAAGGGATGAACAGATGGTGGGGTTAGCTTGCTATTTATAGAGCTCCAGGGGTAGCACGGTCGTGCCCAAAAGTGTCAAGGGCGTGCTCGTTGTCTCACGTACGTTATGTTGCTACATGGCAGACTCCTGTCTGTCCTTCTTGTTTGTGCACGGGCGTGCCAATGAACATGGCACGGGCGTGCTTGATCTGTTGGTCTTGTTTTCTTGCTCTCCAAGTTTGATGCGTTGTTCTCTCGCATGCGGGACCTTCGTGCAAGTGTGCGTGGGCGTGCTTGGTCACTCCGTGGCTGATTTTAGCATTGCTTGGTCACTCGTATCTTCATGAATCTCCCGATTTTGCCTGTTTTTGCCCGGAAGTCCTTCGTTTCCGTCTTGGAGCTCCATTTTCCTGATAAATACAAATAGGAACAAATTAAGTATCAAATCTTAATAATATTACCTTAATTGTACCCTATTATGAGACTGTTTATGCCTGTTTTATATGTTAACTTTGTGAGTTATCAAGTTTTATATGGCTAGGCTTGTGCCGGAGGTTCGCGGGTTGGTAACCGCAAGTGATTCTGCTACTTTGCAAGCGACGATTCGGTTGGCTCACACTAACCAATCAGAAGGTTCAAGAAGGTGCTTTGCCACCTAGAGGTACAGTTGTGAAGGCTCCTGACAGCAACAACAAGCGTAAGTGGGAGGGTTCTGAAAAGAACTCTGCTCCATCTCAGCCGCAGCAGCAACAGAAGAAGTCTAATTCTTCTACCCCTTCTTCTTGAGCCCAGTCTGGGCAGACGTCTGGTTCTTATCATGGTAGTTACCAGAAGTGCAACAAGTGTAACTATCATCACAATTGGTAGTGCCGCAAGCTTCAGACTTGTCAACGGTGTGGGAAACCGGGGCACGAGGTTCAAACTTGTCGTGTTCGTTTGAGTGACAAGGCTGCCCCTCCACCTGCTAACTAGCCTAACCAGGGTTATTATAACTGTGGTCAGACTGGAAACTTTAAGCGGGATTGTCCCAAGTTGAAGCACGGTGATGGTGGAAAGAACGGTGGTGGTAACGGGAACAATGGAGGCGACAGCAGAAATGCACGTGCTTTCGTCATTGGATCAGGGGAAGCCCGGCAGGACCCATACACAGTTACCGGTACGTTCCTTCTTAACGATCGCTATGCTTCTGTTTTGTTTGATTCTGGTGCCGATAGGAGCTTTGTATCGGTAGGGTTTAGTCAGTTGCTAGATATAATACCTACACCTTTAGAGGCTAAGTACTTGATAGAATTGGTTGATGGTAAGAAAATCGAAGTGACACATATTCTTCGGGAATGTCGTTTGGAACTTTCGGGTTTGTCTTTTCCTATTGACCTTATGCCGGTATCCTTGGGTAGTTTTGATGTCATTGTGGGCATGGATTGTTTACCGTTGTACTGTGTGGAGATCGTTTGTTTTTATAAGGTTATTTGGATCCCTCTCCCTGATGGAGAGATTCTTTCGGTGCATGGTGAGAAAAGCGGTGCTCCTTTGAGTATCATTTCTTGTATAAAAGCCCATAAGTATCTTTGGAAGGGCTATTCGGCCATTCTGGCTCTTGTTTTTGTCTCGTCTGATGACGAGAAGAAGATCGAGGATATTCTTGTGGTTTGTGATTTTCCTAACGTGTTTCCTGATGACTTGTCTGGTCTTCCTCCTTATCGTATAGTTGAGTTTGGTATTGATCTTGCACCTGGTGCAGCCCCTATTGAGCTCCATATCGTCTTGCACCTCCCAAGATGCAGGATTTGTCTAACCAGTTACAAGAACTCTTGGAAAAGGGTTTCATTCGACCGAGTTCTTCCCCGTGGGGAGCCCCTATTCGGTTTGTGAAGAAGAAGGATGGAAGCCTTCGCATGTGTATCGACTAGCGTGAGCTGAACAAGGTGACCATCAAGAATCGTTATCCTCTTCCTCATATTGATGATCTCTTTGACCAGCCCTAGGGTTCTAGCTTTTACTCGAAGATTGATTTGAGGTCCGGTTATCACCAGTTATGTGTGCAGGAAGCCAATATTCCGAAGACTGCTTTTCGTACTCGCTATGGACATTTTGAGTTCTTGCCCATGCCTTTCGGTCCTACCACACACCAGCGATTTTCAAGGATTGATGAGCCGTGTTTGTAAGCCTTACCTTGATAAATTCGCCATCGTGTTTATTGATGATATTCTAATCTAATCCAAGAGCAAGGTGGACCATGAGGAGCACTTGCGACTAGTTTTGGAACTTTTGAGGCGAGAACAGTTGTATGCTAAGTTCTCGAAGTATGACTTTTGGTTGCGCGAAGTCCAATTCCTAGGTCATGTGGTCAATGAACTGGGAATCCATGTTGATCCGACTAAGATTGAAGCCATTAAAGACTAGGAAGCACTAAAGACGCCATTTGAGGTGCGGCAATTCCTAGGTCTTGTGGGTTATTATTGTCGTTTCATTGAGGAATTTTCGAAAATCGCTCAACCCCATGAAACTTATTTAAAATAGACATTGATGTCAATAGAGGCTTGTGTCTTTTTTGCAAGACTTTTTATTTTTGTAATATATGACAATTTAATATAAGTATAACTATGGGGAACAAACAACAATTTACTCTTAATAATAGCATTTCTCGTAATCGTTTTATCATTAACAATTGAATTATTTTACTTTTTTGAAAATTCTTTTTAACTAAACAAAGATTAATATGAATTATAAAAACCAAAAAGATTAAACAAATAGTTCAAAAAAAATCTGTTACGACACAGACACTCTATATACCCAAAAATGAGAATAAAAAATTGTAAAAATGAATACTGAGAAACAGATACCTGTACTAACACTAATATTAGTACCGGTACCGATTACCAGTGGCGGATCCAGAATTTTTTTCACTAGGTTCCATTTTTAGGTGTTTCAATTTCATATGACCAAACATAAAAATTTCAGAGCGGTTCAAGGGTTCGGGTCAGTTTGACGGTTCAGGTCAGATAGGGTTAATCACGTAATAAAAATATGATACCATAATGAAAAAACACTGACATTAGAAATTTAAATCACATATATAAATACAACACTGATTATTGTAATAGCCTACTTTGTGATTGCTAATGCTAGACAATAACAGTTTGTATTGTAATGCATCTAAAAACTTTATAAGTGACTATAAAAAGTCAAACTAGATTGTAAATATTAAGAAAGGATGTGATATTTTGGGTAGTAGAAGGTTTTCTATATGGCCATATCATTAGAGATACCCTTAAAGTTTAGATAATTACTAGTGGTACCAATTAATTTAGGTATATAATTTACTCTGCACTTAGGACAAGACTGAGTGAGTGGCAATTTTGATTTGAATATGGTTAACCTCATAGTTGTCTTGAATAAAAGAAGGTCTGTTTTATATTGGGCCATAATATTCTTGTTACAACATATGGTACTGAATATCCAATCACATACTTTGTGATTTGTAACGCTTTACATGAACATTTTATATTTTGTACCGATAGATTAACTAAATAAAAAATACATTATCTAAATATAAGTTAACCACAATAGATTAACTAAATCGACAATACATTAACTAAATCGAAGTTAACCGCAATAATATTTGTACCAAATTAATAAGATTATATAAAACTTAACAAAAATAAGTTATAGACTACCTGGAGTGGAGGCGTGGAGCAGAGGCTGATTAAGTATATATTTTGGTCAAGTAGTGTAAATTTGATTTCTTTTAAGTATGTTGTAGCTCTTGTGTTTTGTGGTGAGAATGTAAAGGGAAGATGGAAATTTAAATTTTGGAAGGAATTGAAGTAGTAGAAGTGTAACATCGTAAAATTTTCCCCCAAATTTTTATACATAAAGCCCTCATTATATACATTTTATCCTTAATTTTATACAAATATGCCTAACACACAACTTATATATATATATATATAAATGTATATATAATAATAATAATAATAATAATAATAATAATAATAATTATAATATTTCATATTTTATTTAATGGTAAAAATATATATAATTATGTAATATTTGGACACTTACTTGAGCCCAACCAAACCTAACCATACCCGGCCCATCTCCTCTCCCCTCCTCTCTTTATAAAAAAAAATGAAGTGTCTGGACCGGGAATCGAACCCGCGTCCAGACCGGTCCAACCATTGACACAAGCAACCTAAACCACTGGTCCATGATACTCTATGTGTTAGAATTCAAAAGCATTAATTATATAAGCACACTTAAAAACTCATGTCTGTTTCCTTCTGTTCGCTGCACATGGTGCCGAACCAGTCAAGAAGTTTTTGACTTTTTGATTTGTTCATACATGGTAAGAAAACGTAATTAGCTTCGTGATAGATTATGCGCGTCCATTACACATCAATCAACGTTATAACATTCCAAAATCTCACTCAATTATCGAGTCATAGCCTTGAATAGGGTCAAACTGTCCATTTCACTAACCTGAGCCTCACACTATAAATTAAACCTCTCAATTCATTCTCAACTCGCCGATATATCCCTCTCAACCTTTAATTTCTGTTTCAATTCATCTTTCGAAGAAATCGAGTTCGTGTTTGACTTTTCAGTTGACCGAACATCTAAACACGATTCGTTTCTATAAGTTACTTATTATTGATGGGTTTTAATCTTCAGCATACACACAACAATAACCCTATGATTAATTGGGTTATTGTTGTGTAATTTGATTAATTATAAAACTAGGGCACGATTGGGTTTAAATTAGGGAAGAACACCTTCCTGAACATGTATATATATTTAAAACAGACAGAAACCAAACACAACCACTGATCTAGATCAAGTGGTTGTGTCTGGTGCTTTTGAGCCGGACCACGCGGGTTCGATTCCCAGCATCATCAAAATATTTTTTTTACAACATTCAAACGTTATATATATTTACTTGTATTTTAAAATTAGTTTTAAAATACTAAAACAACTTTATAAATTCTACAAAAATTATTTTATGTTATTCTAGTAGTAGAGTTTAACATACAATTTTTAGTTTTCCAAAAATTATTTATTTAATATATATAATAAATAATTCAAATTTATTCTATTTTATTTATAAAATTCTATAAAAATATCAAAACAAATATATAAATTTCTACAAAAATTATTCTGAGTTTTTATAATATTAAACTTTTCTGAAATGATTTTTATTTCTGAAAAATCATTTATTTAATATTTTTAATCAATTTTTGTTAGTTTTAATCATAAATAAATCATAATAAATTCATTTTTCAATATTTTTGCACCAAAATTTTATATAAATTATTTCTATTTATTTGGAAAAGAAATACAATTTTTAATTTAATAATTCTTTAATTTTAACATTTTTAAATATTAAAGTTATATTTTGACAATTTGAAATAAATAGATTTAATATTCTATTTTTAAGAAAATAATTTTATAAAAATTATTTTCATACTTAAAACTTTATATTGTGACCATCTTTAATTTAAAATTTACAAAAAGACTTTTGTTTATTTATTTATCAAATTTCTCTTATTTATTATACATTTTATTTATTAATCAAACGAGCACTTATCCCCAATTCGAAGCCCTAGAATATATTTGTAGACTAGAAAGACTTAGACATATTTATTACCTTAATTATAGGGTAATACTTGGCATCGTTGGGCAACATATATTCTATTTTTCACGAGACATAACATTTTGCTAAGGTGAGTTTTACATAGCCCCTTTTCTATTTCACTATTTTTGGGGTGAAACATGTTACAACATTCTATATGCAATTCAATCATAAAGTGTCTATGTGTTTTTCTATGTTGCATTATGTCTTAAACATGACTAGGGTAAGCACAATATTCTAGCATAATCATTAACATTGATCAGCCGACAGTATACAATGATAGATCTATTGGACTGACAATCCCACCGGTTACGTGCCTCCTACATAGGTAGCGTGGGTGTAACACCTCGAAGTCTCGAAGTGATTACGTCACCTTACGTGTCTCTTAAACGGGTCGGGTCGGACCTGACCACCCGGTTATCCAATTAAATATTCAAGTTCGAATCTCGCGATCAACCGTTTCAACCGAATATATAAATAATAATTATTGAATTATTATTATCGCGGTTAAACGCTCCTTATCTGTTATTAACCCGCTATCAAACGTCTATTATTTCACTCTTATACTCGTTACCAAACATCGTGAGTTCTAGTAATTATCCCCGTAGCCAAACGCCCTCTATTATTATCCTTCTATAATAAACCACCCCTCTCTCATCTCGTCGCTCTCTCTCTTTGTGCAATTGTTAAACACACAAAGTGTGTGTGAGATACTCCGATCAAGAACGCAGCAGCAGCCGGAGAACATGGCCGGCTTACGCCGCCTCCTCTCCGACCACCGCTGCTCTGTCTCCGGTCACTGCTCCTCCTCCGGCTACCATATTCCTTTATCCGGTAAGCTTCCATCTCGCCGAACCTTTCTCCTCTTTCTGTTCTGTTTTGATGATGGCCCCAAATCCAATTGAATGGGTTGTAACTCACACACACACACCGATGTGTGTGTGGTCTTGGTTTCCGGTCAGGATTCCAGTTACGGTCTGACATCGATAAACCCACTCCATCTCAGTTCTGTTTTAATTGTTGAAGAAGAGAGTCACAGGAACAGTCACCGGAATCGGTGACTGTCGTGAGCCTTATTATTATTTCAGATAAGAACCCGAGCTCCGATTATATTTCCGATCAGATTTTGGTTATATCTTAATAACCTTCGGCTCTTGTCTGTTCTTATTAAACCTTGTTTCAAGCTCTCCAATTGCTTATATTTATACACACATCCGATGGTGTGTGTGATAATTAGCACGAAGTGTTTAGTTATCATTTGATTATTGAGTTATATAGTCGATTGATTATTAACACATCTTATGTTATGTGATTAGGTATCAAATATGGAAAACGGGTTCGTTACCCGGTGCTATATAAATCCCGGTCATGTCCCGGTAAGATTCGGTTACTATTATATCCTAATGGTTAATTGATTATAATCTAATAATCCATTGACTAATATAAGGATTGTATGTGATTGCGAGGTACCGTTAACCGTATCGAGAATTAGAGTCGCTACCGGGTCGACTCAGTGACTCGGTCAACACCCGGAATAGAACCCGGTCCAATAACTAGACGAGGAACATTATTAGAATTATACGAATATATATATATAATACGAATAACGTACGGACTTGATAATAATAATAAGAGAATAATAAACATATATAAAATATATATGTTTATATATATAAGATTCGATATATAAAACGATATACTAGACTCGGGTAAGTTATGTCTAGAGTTCTTTTAGGTTCGCGTGCCAAGCTGTAAAGGCCAGCTTTATTTCTTTTTGCCTAGATTGACCAAACCCCGAGTTTAGGACTATCTAATATATACCGGATTCCATATATATAAATTGTATATATGATATATATCCTAAGTATTACAATCTAACAAGTCCCATGCGTAAACCGTATCAATATATATATGAAATATAATTGTAATAAGAAGATTAGCTGAAGATATAACGCAAACCTGTGAGTATCGTGAACTCCCCACTTTTACTGTTTTATTAAGTGTTTTCGGGGAAATACATGTCATTTATAAGAAAACATAATGCTTTACATAAAAGAATAACTATTAATAGAAGTTATATATATAAGGGGCAATAGAAACAACGAGGACAGTACTGGACGGTATCGCCATTTCCTTTCTTGTCCAACTAGAGGACAAGAACCAGTTTTACCCGAGTAGAGGGTAAAAATAATCATATATTATCACAAGCAGAGTGATACCATAGAAAGGAATGGCAACTTATAGAATATAATCGAAATAATAGACATATAATCGAATTGATAGAATATATAGTTCCCCTCCAGAAATAGAATTGTAAAGCATATTTATAAAAGATATTATAAAAGAATTATTAATAAACGAACTGGCCATTCACTTTATAAAATACACGACCTCACCAACTTTATGTTGACAGAAACTATTTTTAACATGTGTTCAGGTAACCCAACAGTTATGATGACGTGGATCCTGGAAGACTAAAAGACTGTTTTTACCCTGGATTCCGCTGTGTAACTCCGATAACCCGACCCGACAACCCGGCCACATCAGCCAGGGTTGTTACAGTGGGTGATTGTTATCGCATAACATAATCGAGTGAACCATGAGCGTATGGGATGGACCACAATATTCTAGTCACAAGGGTTGATTATGCACTCGATTTGCTTCTAGTATGTTTTCACATATGGACTAGACTTGCCATGACACTTGAATTGTACAAGCTTTATTCGATTATCAAAACCTATGTAATTCTCACCAACTTTTGTTGACCCAAAAATATTTTCAAAATTAACATGTTTCAGTTAACAATGAAGCTGAGGCTTAGAGTATGCATGAGGAAATACTATGAAGTTTATTTTGAAGTTAATTGCTTTATTTGATATCATGTATTTGGGATTTCTAGACATCATTTCATATTGGATATTTATGTTATGAATAAATTACTTAAAATTTCAATATATACCATGTGCTACTGAAACAATCATCAATACGTGACATCCCGATGTTTCCGCCATCGGTTGGGGTGTTACAAGTAGTAGATTGATGGACAACACTAATATGTCTGATGCAGGTAAGATAAGGCATAATAAAACAAGGATCCAATGGGCCATAACATAAATGCCTACGTTTACTCCTAAAGTTAAACATTTATCTTCTTTTGCATTGGTTTTGTTCGAAACAAATAACGATGGATATGATCACACACAAGTATTAATAGATCCGAGTTCAATCACCTTTAGAAACCTATATGGGCATGGCAAGTTTGAGACTTTGGATACACTTGGTATTTATGGAGTGTTCTTGTTAACGGCTGAAGCTTTGATTACGACTATTGTCGCGATTACCATTGAAGAAGAATTCACAAGAAGTGGGGTCTTGGGTGAAGGAATTCTCATAAGCGACTCACGTTTTTGCTCGAAGGCTGCTGCAAACAAAAACAATTGGAGCTGGAGAAACACATTACAAACAATAACAATTGATCAATGTCAAGGAATACATTCAATTCTAACTATGAAAACAAGACAACAAAGGGCAGTTCAAGTTTTGATTTCTTGAAGGAGGTTGACTGCATCAAGTAAAAGATTCTAATGGTGAAACATATTTGATTAGAAAAGTTTTTTATCCTCCTTTCTGATTTTTGGGGACAAAAATCTTTTGAGGGGGAAGTTATGTTAGTAGTAATATTGTACATGGACCTAGATTGTAATAGTTAGAATCTAGAAGGGTTAACAGTGTCATGAAGTCATTGTTCAAATGTTAATTAGATGTTAGTTGGTTATCTTGTATAAAAGGATGATATGCTGGATAATAATAACTAGCTATGAATTGATTGAGTTTTCCCCTCTGTTCTTCTTTCTTTCTTTTGATAGCTAACAACTACGATTAGTTTATCCTATGATACATTGAAGCATAATTTAATTGTAGAGTGAGATGGAGGAGATGTGCGTTGGTGGTGGGTTGTTGTGTAGGTTTAATTTTAATTTTTTTTGTGTGTTTTCTCTACTTCATTAAATGTCTACATTATATCTCTTCTTTAAGTTTGACTATCAAAGTTCATTTTCTTATATTAAATTTCGAAATGAAAGGGTGGTGATAATAGTATACCCACACCCCTTTATACGTAGCATATAGTTCTTTACGTCGCTTATAAAGAGTTGCACAAACTCCACGTTATTAATGCCCATTGTTCAGAGTCATCTTAGGATCTATACATTGCCTATAGATACACGGCGCATAAGCCTCACGTGACGTATAGAGGACCATAACATTTTCATTTTCAAACCGTCTATACACCGCGTATGAGTATATGTGTGGCGTATTGGGCAAAAGTGCATGCAAATAAGAGTTGAGTGTGCCAATACATGAAGCTTATTGAAAATATACATTAATGTTAACTAGAGGCTTGTGTCTTTTTTGCAAGACTTTTATTTTTGTAAGATATAACAATTTAGTATAAGTATAACTATGGGAAACAAACAACAATTTACTCTTAATAACAACATTTCTCATAATCGTTTTGTCATTAATTATTGAATTATTTACTATGACAACCTGCACCCTTCACTTTTCATAAATGTGCATAATTGGTTTCTCAACTATTTCAAAATTTTCATTTTTAACCCTCGTATTTTAATAGGACCAAAATTCACAATTTAATAAAACTTATAATTTTTATAAGTAAAACTATGCACGTTTTATACTCACATCTACACCCGAGCACGTATGTTTCAGACCTTGATACTCAAAGCCCTTAATTTTTGGTCCTAAAACAACTTAGAAACAGAAGGAAACAAGTATAGAACTTAAAATTGATTAAATTAGAAATTATTTTTTAGCCCTCGCGGTCCGCTGAGACAGTCAAAGTTCCAGTCAAAGTCTTAGTCAAAGTCCTAGTTAAAGTCTCAGTCAAAATCCTAGTCAAAGTCCTAGTCAAATAGTCAATTCATCTTAAAACCTTACTTTATTGTGTTGACCAATTTTAAAGCTTAATTGAATCCACAACTAGTATAAAAACCCACCTATGACCCATTATACTTTGCACCTCTAAATCAATTGTTTCAATTCGATTAAGCTCTCCCTCATACCTTTCTTCTAGAGTATATTACTTCTACATTTGAAGCTTTGATTATAAGCTCTTGTAATTGGCGAATTTGAAGCTTGATATTTTTTTTCTATTCGGTTTCTTTTCTTCTAAATTGGACTAGTTTCGTTGTTGAATCTTTGGATTGCTCGCATTTTCACGCTCGCTTAGTCATCTAGTCATTTGGCAAAAGTGAGTATTTCCTAACCCCTTTTTGTCTTTATTCACTTTTGGGGTGTTACATGTACACTTATACAAAATACACATGCAAGTTCACATTTTTACAATACAATTCTAGTACATTGTGCATTTGCTTACATATGTGCTTTATGCTTAGACATTACATGTAGAATACATTTGTACTTAGTGAAATCATTAACCATGTACAAGCCGACCTTAACATTGGACAACACTATTGGATTGACAACCCACCTAGGTGATTCTCCCCCTTTTTTCATCGGAGAATCCATGGTCATTGTTAAGTTATTATCCATTTATTGGATAAGTACACCGCCGTTCATTCTAGTACATTTATACAGTCACAGGATTGATTTCGCTCATTTGTATGATACATGGTTTACATAAATGCACTGTAGCTTTGCACTTGAATTGTATAACATTTTCCAACTTACTATATATATATATATATATTAAAACTAGGAATGCTCACCAACATTTTATATATTGACAAAGCTTATTTTGTACATGTTTCAGGTGCAGTTTGATCTTTGTTCCATAGCATTGGATTTTAGTGCTTGCTTTTAATAATTTATTTCAAATTTCATGTTTTGTTCAGACTTTTGTATTTTTCCCATTTCATCCATGTAAGACAATTTAAATTATACAATAATATTTACATTTTAGTACCATGTACTTTTGAACAATCGTTACTACGTGACACCTCGATGATTCCGCATCGGTTGGGTGTTACATTTACTTTTTTGAAAATTCTTTTTTAACTAAACAAAGATTAATATGAATTATAAAAAAACAATAATGATTAAAAAATAGTTCAGAAAAAATATGTTACGACACAGACACTCTATATAACCAACAAAAGAGATTTTTTTTTTTTTTTTGTAAAAATCAATACTGTAAAACATATACCTATACTAACACTAATATTAGTACTGGTATCGATTAAAAGTGGCGGATCTAGATTTTTTTTCACTAGGTTCCATTTTTAGGTGTTTCAATTTCATATGACCAAACATAAAAATTTCAGGGCGGTTCAAGGGTTCGGGTCAGTTTAACGATTCGGGTCGGATAAGATTAATCACATAATAAACATATGATACCATAATGAAAAAACATTGCAATTAGAAATTTAAATCATATATATTAATAAAATAGTAACAGTAACCACAATAGTTTTTTTTTTTTATTTCTGAGCTGAATATTGTAATAGCCTACTTCGTGATTGTTAATGCTTTACATTAACAGTTTGTATTATAATGCATCTTAAAACTTTATAAGTAACTATAGAAAGTCAAAGTAGATTGTCAACAGCCAGAAGGGATATGATATTTTTGGGTAGTAGAAGGTTTTCTATATGGCCATATCATTAGAGATACCCTTAAAGCTTAGATAATTACTAGTGGTTCCAATTAATTTAGGTATATAATTTACTCTGCACTTAGGACAAGACTGAGTGAGTGGCAATGTTGATTTGAATATGGTTAAACTCATAATTCTGTTGAATAAAAGAATGTGTGTTTTATATTGGGCCATAATATTCTTGTTACAACATATGGTATTGAATATCCAATCATCTACTTTGTGATTCGTAACGCTTTACATGAACATTTTATATTTTGTACCAATAGATTAACTAAATAAAAAATACATTATCTAAATATAAGTTAACCACAATAGATTAACTAAATCGACAATACATTAACTAAATCGAAGTTAACCGCAATAATATTTGTACCAAAGTAATAAGATTAAGTAGTATAAAACTTAACAAAAAGAAGTTATAGAGTACCTGGAGTGGAAGCGTGGAGCAGAGGCTGATTAAGTATATCTTTTGGGCTAAGTAGTGTAAATTTGATTTCTTTTAAGTATGTTGTAGCTCTTGTGTTTTGTGGTGAGATTGTAAAGGGTAGGTGGAAATTTAAATTTTGGAAGGATTTGAAGTAGCAGAAGTAGATTGATGGACAACACTAACATGTCTAATGCAAGTAAGATAAGGCATAACAAAACAAGGATCCAATGGGCCATAACATAGATGCCTACGTTTACTCCTAAAGTTAAACATTTATCTTCTTTGCATTGGTTTTGTTCGAAACAAATAACGACGGATATGATCACATACAAGTATTAAAAGATCCGAGTTCAATCACCTTTAGAAACCTATATGGGCATGGCAAGTTTGAGACTTTGGATACACTTGGTATTTCTGGATTGTTCTTGTTAACGGCTGAAGCTTTGATTATGACTATTGTCGCAATTACCATTTGTGACATCCGTCACCCTAGTCTTTCCTCTAATTAACAACAATAGTCCTCCAAATATTTCCATTATAATCCCTGTAAGATTCGTCGTTTTCAAATTTAATTTTAGAGCGAATTAAAATTTATCATTTATAATTATTATAGATCGGGTATAAGTTTTTTTTTAAAATGTGTATGTTGAAACGTTGTTCGGAATGGGTATTATAAAATTTCAAGTTTTATAAAGTTTTAGAAACTTTTTGGTTAAACTTAGTTAACTTGGTTAAGTTTTATAAAGGGAAAACTAACTAAATTTGAATAAAACTAACTATTATATCAAAAACTAACTACAGGGATTGAAATTGCCAAATGTTGAAAGTTTAAAATCTGTTTTGCCTCCAACTCTGTTCCCTGCGTTTTTCCGGCATAGGGCCTCGCCGGCGGCGAGTTTTCCGGCCGACCTTAATACTCCATGTTAATGCGTCTTTAATGTCCCGAATCATTTGCTTTACGTTTCTCCATCGCTCTCCATCAGTTTCAATTGATTTTATACACTTTAAACATGTTTTAATCATTGAATTTATGGTGTAACCGTCGAGTTATAACCATGACTTCTAACGCCTATTTTCAATGGACCAACATATAAATTGATCTTACCATTCGGTTCCTGCACATCACACGACTTTAACCCACTATAAAACATAGCAAATAACATTCAGGAACCTATCCAAATCGAGTTTTTTTTGTTCGGCTTTGCGTTCGCTAAAGGGCTCTATATCGATCTTGTAAGTATAAAATTCTTATGCCGTTTTGTTCTTTATTAAATCCCGATCAAAAGCCCTCTATTACAGAGTCTTAATCTTTCCTAAATCGTGTTATTGAATTTCTAGGGTTAGGGTTTATGTGTAGGTTAATTTGGGGAAGAAGATGATGTTTTAGTTATTATATAAATACAATTCTTGTTTAAACTTTATAACATGTGAGGCTTGTGATGTAGTGGTTTGGTATGCTTGTTTGTGTATGAAAGGTCCCAAGATCGAGCCCTGCTGGCCATGCATCCTCTCATATTTTTTTGGTTTTCTCTTAAAAGTCATTTTCTTATTTTTTTTTTATTTATATATATATAGAACTTGGAATATTCATATTAAATTCATTTATGATCCAAAAATTATGAAAATTTAGGAGTAGCATCTTGACACCATAAAGAAAATTATTACACTTTTAGTTTTTGGAAAATGTCATATTTTTATATTTTTATTGAATTTATTTGTTTTAATCGTATTTAATTGATAAAAAATTCATTTTTAATGATTTTAATCTCAAACTTTTTGATAAATTATTTCTAATCATGATGAGCTGAAATAAAAATAGTTGGTTCAGAAAACATTTATTTTTATTAATTTCCCTATTTTTAATCATTTAAACATGATTTAATCTCAATAAATCAGTTTTAAATAGAAATAAGTTTATAAAAATTATGGGAAAATTATTTTCATTACTTTACATCAGAAAGTATCCATTTTCTATGAAAATAGTATTTTTGGATTGTGTCTTGTATTATTAGTCTTATTATGTTTAATTAGACATAATAAAACATTTATTTATTTATACTATTTAAACATCTATTTTATAAATATTTTTCTTATAAAATGGAAATACTCTTGTGGTTGAAAGTCTTTATTGTTCGATCATTGTGTAACTCATAATCATTTATTTATACATTTATAATTATTGTATTTATTTACAATAATTAGTTACATTAATTAACTACGTCATTTTATCTTAATTAGTCAAACATAATTTTATCTAAATATTTAATTGGTAATACATATATTACCTAAACCGTAGTTTGAAACTTTGGTATATTATTATACAACTTTTATATTAATCCAATTTGTCATAAAACTCTAATTCCCCAAATCGACTTAGCAAACCCTAATGCCTTAGACCCTAGTTACCTTAGACTTCTTAGACACTTCCTTATTAGTATTCTTACACATTATAGGTTGAATTCCTCAGAATTCCCATTACTTAGCTCACGACCGCTTAAGTTGGATTTTGATCGCTTTCGCAAACTGTGAGTATATCTTTCCCCTTTTTCATGTTTTACACTTTTGGGGTGACTCATGTACGCTTATTACTTCACTCACTTAATCATGGTTTATCATATATTCCCCATCGCAATTCTTGTATGTGTTTTACTTGTTGATTCGCTGATAGTGTGTACTTATGACCTGAATCATTAACCGTTCTGCGGCCTAGCATAGCAATAAATAGTACTTAATTATTGTTATGTGTGAACGATTATTCATCGCCTACTATGAGCGAATACTATATATATGTGTGACTCTTGATTCATTAAACAAAGGTTTGATTTTGGGTAGCATTTGTACACAGCTTGAACACTAAATTGTAGACAGTATAACACGTGAATTGCGAAACACTTTTTCTACTATATGTATTCAAAACAGGGTATGCTCACCAATACATTTTTGTATTGACATATACTATTTTCGTACATGTTTCGGGTTATTTTGAGACGCTTCTTTTAAGCTTTTGGATTTATAATTAAGCTTTGATTTCATTGTATTTTAGTTAGACTTGATGCTTTAGAATCATTGTATCGTTGTATTTCGTTTCAATGTAATAAACTATTTAATCAATGTATTCAAATTTACACTTTAGTACCATGAGCTATTGAGCAATCGTCACTACGTGACACCTCGATGTTTTCGCCATCGGTTGGGGTGTTACACCATTGAAGAAGAATTTCCAGGAAGTGGGGTCTTGGGTGAAGGAGGGGTCTTGGGTGAAGGAATTCTCATAAGCGACTCACGTTTTTGCTCGAAGGCTGCTGCAAACAAAAACAATTGGAGCTGGAGAAACACATTACAAACAATAACAATTGATCAATGTCTATGAATACATTCAATTCTCACTATGAACACAAGACCACATAGGGAAATTCAAGTTTTGATTTCTTGAAGGAGGTTGACTGCATCAAGTAAAAGATTCTAATGGTGAAACATATTTGATTAGAAAACTTTTTTTCCTCCTTTCTGATTTTTGGGGACAAAAATCTTTTGACAGGGAAGTTATGTTAGTAGTAATATTGTACAGGGACCTAGATTGTAATAGTTAGAATCTAGAAGGGTTAACAGTGTCATGAAGTCATTGTTCAAATGTTAGTTGGTTATCTTGTATAAAATGATGATATGCTGGATAATAATAACTAGCTATGAATTGATTGAGTTTTCCCCTCTGTTCTTCTTTCTTTCTTTTGAAAGCTAACAACTACGATTAGTTTACCCTATGATACATTGAAGCATAATTTAATTGTAGAGTGAGATGGAGGAGATGTGCGTTGGTGGTGGGTTGTTGTGTTGGTTTAATTTTTTTTTTTTTTTTTTTTTCTCTACTTCATTAAATGTCTACATTATATCTCTTCTTTAAGCTTGACTATCAAAGTTCAATTTCTTATATTAAATTTTGAAATGAAAGGGCGGTGATAATAGTATACCCACACCCCTCTATACGTAGCATATAGTTCTTTACGTCGCTTATAAAGAGTTGCACAAACTCCATGTTATTAATGCCAATTGGTCAGAGTCATATTAGGATCTATACATTGCCTATAGGTACACGGCGCATAGGCCTCACGTGACGTATAGAGGACCATAACATTTTCATATTCAAACCGTCTATACACCGCGTATGAGTATATGTGTGGCATACGAGGCAAAAGTGCTGGCATATAAGAGTTGATTGTGCAAATACATGAAGCTTATTGAAAATAGACATTAATGTTAACTAGAGGCTTGTGTCTATTTTGCAAGACTGTTTATTTGTAATATATAACAATTTAGTATAAGTATAACTATGGGGAACAAACAACAATTTACTCTTAATAATAACATTTCTCGTAATCGTTTTGTCATTAACAATTGAATTATTTTACTTTTTTGAAAATTATTTTTAACTGAACAAAGATTAATATGAATTATAAAAAACAATAAAGATTAAAAAATAGTTCAGAAAAAATCTTTTACGACACAAACACTCTATATAACCAACAAAAGAGAAAAGAAATTGTAAATATGAATACTGAAAAACATATACCTGTACTAACACTGATATTAGTTCTGGTATCGATTAACAGTGGCGGATCTAGAATTTTTTTTTTCACTAGGTTCCATTTTTAGGTGTTTCAATTTAATATGACCAAACATAAAAATTTCAGGGCGGTTCAAGGGTTCAGGTCAGTTTGACGATTAAAGTCAGATAAGATTAATCACATAATAAAAATATGATACCATAATGAAAAAACACTACAATTAGAAGTTTAAATCGTATATATAAATAAAATAGTAACAATAACCACAATAGTTTTTATTATTTCTGAGCCGAATATTGTAATAGCCTACTTTGTGATTGCTAATGCTTTACATTAACAGTTTGTATTATAATGCATCTTAAAACTTTATAAGTGACTATAGAAAGTCAAACTAGATTGTCAATAGCAAGAAATGATATGATATTTTGGGTAATCAAAGGTTTCCTGTATGGCCATATCATTAGAGATACCCTGAAAGCTTAGATAATTACTATTGGTTCCAATTAATTTAGGTATATAATTTACTCTGCACTTAGGAAAAGACTAAGTGAGTGGCAATTTTGATTTGAATATGGTTAACCTCATAGTTGTCTTGAATAAAAGAAGGTCTGTTTTATATTGGGCCATAATATTCTTGTTACAACATATGGTACTGAATATCCAATCACATACTTTGTGATTTGTAACGCTTTACATGAACATTTTATATTTTGTACCGATAGATTAACTAAATAAAAAATACACTATCTAAATATAAGTTAACCACAATATATTAACTAAATCGATAATACATTAACTAAATCGAAGTTAACCGCAATAATATTTGTACCAAAGTAATAAGATTAACTAGTATAAAACTTAACAAAAGAAGTTATATACTACCTAGAGTGGAGGCGTGGAGCAGAGGCTGATTAAGTATATCTTTAAGGCTAAGTAGTGTAAATTTGATTTCTTTTAAGTATGTTGTAGCTCTTGTGTTTTGTGGTAAGATTGTAAAGGGTAAGTGGAAATTTAAATTTTGGAAGGATTTGAAGTAGCATAAGTAGATTGATGGACAACACTAACATGTCTAATGCAGGTAAGATAAGGCAGAACAAAACAAGGATCTAATGGGCCATAACATAAATGCCTACGTTTACTCCTAAAGTTAAACATTTATCTTCTTTTGCACTGGTTTGTTCGAAACAAATAACGACGGATGTGATCACATGCAAGTATTAAAAGTTCTGAGTTCAATCACCTTTAAAAACTTATATGGGCATGGCAAGTTTGAGACTTTGGATACACTCGGTATTTCTGGAGTGTTCTTGTTAACAGCTAAAGCTTTGATTACGACTATTGTCGCGATACCATTGAAGAAGAATTCACAGGAAGTGGGGTCTTGGGTGAAGGAATTCTCATAAGCGACTCACATTTTTGCTCAAAGGCTGCTGCAAACAAAAACAATTGGAGCTGGAGAAACACATTACAAACAATAACAATTGATCAATGTTTAGGAATACATTCAATTCTCACTGTGAAAACAAGACAACAGAGGGCAATTCAAGTTTTGATTTCTTGAAGGAGGTTGACTGCATCAAGTAAAAGATTCTAATGGTGAAACATATTTGATTAGATTTTTTTTTTCCTCCTTTCTGATTTTTGGGGACAAAAATCTTTTGTGGGGGAACTTATGTTAGTAGTAATAATGTACAGGGACCTTGATTGTAATAGTTGGAATCTAGAAGGGTTAACAGTGTCATGAAGTCATTGTTCAAAAGTTAGTTAGATGTTAGCTAGTTATCTTGTATAAAAGGATGATACGGTGGATAATAATAACTAGCTATGAATTGATTGATTTTTCCTCTCTGTTGTTCTTTCTTTCTTTTAATAGCTAACAACTACGTTTAGTTTACCCTATGATACATTGAAGCAAAATTTAATTGTAGAGTGAGATGGAGGAGATGTGCCTTGGTGGTGGGTTGTTGTGTTGGTTTAATTTTCATTTTTTTGTTTGTGTTTTCTCTACTTCATTAAATGTCTACATTGTATCTCTTCTTGAAGTTTGACTATCAAAGTTCAATTTCTTATATTAAATTTCAAAATGAAAGGGTGGTGATAATAGTATACCCACACCCCTTTATACGTAGCATATAGTTCTTTACGTCGCTAATAAAGAGTTGCACAAACTCCACGTTATTAATGCCCATTGGTTAGAGTCATCTTAGGATCTATACATTGCTTATAGATACACGACGCATAGGCCCCACGTGACGTATCGAGGATCATAACATTTTCATTTTCAAACCATCTATACACCGTGTATGAGTATGTGTGGCGTATGGGGCAAAAGTGCATGCAAATAAGAGTTGAGTGTGCCAATACATGAAGCTTATTGAAAATAGACATTAATGTTAACTATAGGCTTGTGTCTTTTTTGCAAGACTTTTTATTTTTGTAATATATAACAATTTAGTATAAGTATAACTATGGGGAACAAACAACAATTTACTCTTAATAATAACATTTCTCGTAATCGTTTTGTCATTAACAATTGAATTATTTTACTTTTTTGAAAATTCTTTTTAACTAAACAAAGATTAATATGAATTATATAAAACAATAAAGATTAAAAAATAGTTCAGAAAAAATCTGTTACGACACAGACACTCTATATAACCAACAAAAGAGAATAAAAAATTGTAAATATGAATACTGAAAAACATATAGCTGTCTAACACGAATATTAGTATTGGTATCGATTAACAGTGGCGGATCCATATATTTTTTTCACTAGGTTCCATTTTTAGGTGTTTCAATTTCATATGACCAAACTTAAAAATTTCAGGGCGGTTCATGGGTTCGGGTCAGTTTGACAGTTCGGTTCGGATAAGGTTAATCACATAATAAAAATATGATACCATAATGAAAAAACACTAGAATTAGAAATTTAAATCACATATATAAATAATATAGTAACAATAGCCACAATAGTTTTTATTATTTCTGAGCTGAATATTGTAATAGCCTACTTTGTGATTGCTAATGCTTTACATTAACAGTTTGTATTATAATGCATCTTCAAACTTTATAAGTGACTATAGAAAGTCAAACTAGATTGTCAATAGCAAGAAATGATATGATATTTTGGGTAATCAAAGGTTTCCTATATGGCCATATCATTAGAGATACCCTGAAAGCTTAGATAATTACTATTGGTTCCAATTAATTTAGGTATATAATTTACTCTACACTTAGGAAAAGACTAAGTGAGTGGCAATTTTGATTTGAATATGGTTAACCTCATAGTTATCTTGAATAAAAGAAGGCCTGTTTTATATTAGGCCATAATATTCTTGTTACAACATATGGTACTGAATATCCAATCACCTACATTGTTATTTGTAAAGCTTTACATGAACATTTTATATTTTGTACCAATAGATTAACTAAATCAAAAATACATTATCTAAATAAGTTAACCACAATGGATTAACTAAATCGACAATACATTAATTAAATCGAAGTTAACCGCAATAATATTTGTACCAACGTAATAAGATTAACTAGTATAAAACTTAACAAAAAGAAGTTACAGACTACCTGGAGTGGAGGCGTGGAGCAGAGGCTGATTAAGTATATCTTTTGGGCTAAGTAGTGTAACTTTGATTTCTTTTAAGTATGTTGTAGCTCTTGTGTTTTGTGGTGAGATTGTAAAGGGTAGGTGGAAACTTAAATTTTGGAAGGATTTGAAGTAGCAGAAGTAGATTGATGGACAACACTAACATGTCTGATGCAGGTAAGATAAGGCAGAACAAAACAAGGATCCAATGGGCCATAACATAAATGCCTACGTTTACTCCTAAAGTTAAACATTTATCTTCTTTTGCATTGGTTTTGTTTGAAACAAATAACGACGGGTATGATCACATACAAGTATTAAAAGATCCGAGTTCAATCACCTTTAGAAACCTATATGGGCATGGCAAGTTTGAGACTTTGGATACACTTGGTATATTTGGATTGTTCTTGTTAACGGCTGAAGCTTTGATTACGACTATTGTTGCGATTACCATTGAAGAAGAATTCACATGAAGTGGGGTCTTGGGTGAAGGATTTCTCATAAGCGACTCACCTTTTTGCTCGAAGGCTGCTGCAAACAAAAATAATTGGTGCTGGAGAAAACACATTACAAACAATAACAATTGATCAATGTCTAGGAATACATTCAATGCTCACTATGAAAAACAAGACAACAGAGGGCAATTCAAGTTTTGATTTCTTGAAAGAGGTTGACTACATCAAGTAAAAGATTCTAATGGTGAAACAAATTTGATTAGAAAAGTTTTTTCCCCCTTCTGATTTTTGGGGACAAAAATCTTTTGAGGGGGAAGTTATGTTAGTAGTAATAATGTACAGGGACCTAGATTGTAATAGTTAGAATCTAGAAGGTTAACAGTGTCATGTAGTCATTGTTCACAACGCACTTCAAGCGCGTTCTCTATTCTTTAAAGCATGCCCGCTTGAGGCATTTCCGTTTCGGCTTCCGGTATATAATTTTGACAGATCGTCTTTCCTTGATCTTCTAATACCATATTATGCATGATTATACAAGTATGCGTAGTGCTGAGGTACACTTTTGAATAGCGGTAAATCCAAATGACCCTCTAGCATCCGGTTTCTGCTTAAAGTAATCAAACTGTTTTCCAAGTCTCCACAAATACGTAGAAATAATTCTTTGCATACCCGGAAATGACACCTATAAGTCTTTGGGTCTGGATAAGTCGGGTTTTCATTAAAGTAATCTTTCATCAAGAGAGCGTTTGCCTCTAGACGGTCGCGTTCAATATATTGTTTTCGCAAAATAAGACGTGGAGGATTAGTAACATGTTGCATATACTTCGCCGCGAGCGCACACGCACTTGTAACCGCCTCTTGCTCGATCTCCTCATCAGTTGAGCCATCATCATCGGCTAAAAATTCTTCTTAATATGCAATGGATGATGAGGATGTGGGAGAACCCATTTTTTTTATAAATGTTGTGGTGTGGAGTGTGTGTTTTTTTATAAAGTTTGTGGTGTAGTGTGTGTTGGTTTAAGATGTATATAGGTGATTATATAAAATGTGGGGAAAAATATTTGACCGTTTGAAAAAAAAAATATTTGACCATTTGAATGGTAAAGAGCCGTTAGGCTCCATGGCTTCTTATTGGTCCCTTCCAAAATCACAATGCCGTGGAATTTTCACGGCCCAAATTTTTTTTTTAGCCAAACACGCCCATAGGGGCGGTGTGCGATTTTTTAGGGCGTGGATTTGCACCAAAAATGCCCAATTTGATTACCATTCCGTATGGTGTGAGATACTTTGTTTAACATGAAGGGGTAGTTATAGGCCTGTAAACGAACCAAACGAACACGAACACATGCGTATTCGTGTTTGTTCACTTACCTTTAACCGAACACGAACAAGAACACATAATCGAACACATTTTTGTGTTCGCGTTCGTTCATTAAGAAAATTGTCGTGTTCGTGTTCGTTTATGTTCGTTCAATTAAAACCTAAACGAACAGTTCATGAACATAAACGAATATTAATGAACACAAACAACAAGTTTAATAATGATTCATCACAATACAACCAAGTCTAATACATCACAATGCATCCAAAACAAAATCTAAATTAGTAGGGTTGTGGAGTGTGGAGAAGAAGGGAGGTGAGACCGTGAAGTGTGGAGAGCGGCTGATATGTTTAGAATGTTAGGGTTAGGATTGAATTTTAAAACATATCAAATATATTGTATATAATATAATATGAATTAAGGTTACTTAACCAAAGGGAAATAAATATAAATAATAAAAATAAAGTAAAGTTTAATTAAACGAACATAAACAGACAAAAATAAACGAACATAAATGAACGAACATAAACGAACGTTCATGAACATAAATGAACGAACAAAACGTGTGTTCATGTTCGTTCGTTTAATTAAACGAACATAAAAAAACTTTCCGCCAAACAGTTCATGAACGTTCGGTTCGTTTAGAGCGTGCTTATCAATTTTTGTTATATGGTCAAAGGAGCGGAGGTTATCATGTCACTAGCACCAGGAGTCCCAAGTCATTATTGCCTTGTCTAGGGTTCCATCATTCAATGGCGAACAACATCTACGGCTCGAGCTCATACGCATATGGCGGAGCATCCAATCCTTCAAACATCTTCACATCCAGATCCATCATTGACCAGTACGTGCCATCGGACCCTTCGTACCATACCTCATCATCAAGGTACATGACTTCAGACACTATCTCACCGGCCTCTAATCTGTTCGGTTATTCATCTATCAGTGACAGAGCCCCTTCGTTGATGTTTAATCATAACGACACTCTTGCCACCGGTTTCTCCGCCTCCGCTAGAGCCGCTGGTGGAACCACATTGTGGCCTGGTCCCCCTGGGGTTGATTCGGACGCTACCGCCACCGCACTTGAGTCGATTTACGCCGGGTTTAAGCGGCCGGCTTCTGAAGGTATTGATTTTATGTTTAATTTATATCCATTCATATAATTGTGTTGTTGTTATTATTATTATTATTATTATTCATTGTGTATCTTATGGTATTTAAGAGTTAGGGTTAGGGCTTTTTTGTGTTTACTTATGTGTAACTTGTAGAAGGTTATTAGTGAAACACGAGGTTCGGTTTAAGGATGATAATAACTAGGAAGATGTAAGATGAGATTCATTGCTGTATCCATGTTTGGATTTGTGTAAAATTTTTGGGTTCTGGTTGGGTTGGACCTGTCAAACACTCAAACCGCGGGCATGACCCGTTTAGCACCCCTATGGCCACACCTGGCTTATTGTACACAACATGCCTGGCCCGCCTTGATACATACACGTTCTGACATTTAATGAAACATAATTTGTAATTACAAAGTGTAGCTTTTAAATCCCTTCAACCATGATTCAGAAAAAAAACACAATGAGCTACATATGTATATAGCTCATTTGTTGTCACTCTCTGTCCCTATTTTTTTACACGAAATGCTTAGGAGTGAGGTGGTGCACTGCAAAATTTTGTCCGATTGCCTTTTTTCCCTGTTTCAGTTAGATATGAACTGGATTAATCGCAGTTGTGGATTGCTTGAAGCCCTTTGTCTCAAATGGGCGGGGTCTGCGTGGGTGGCGGTGCTAGTGTTTATGAAGGGTGAAAGAGGGGAATGGAATTGGGGGGGGGGGGGGGGGGGGTGATGGGTGATTTTGGGGTGTTTAGAGGCAACAAGACTTCTTGTGTAATGGACGATTCAATTCCATTGACCAACCAGTTTATTTAAATTTCAGTTTATTTCAGCAGCCTGCAGACGTTAACAAACAAACGGTCTTCTTCTTGCAGACTGCAAACCTTTAGTCCACCTCTTCTCCTGCAGATGTGGTCCGCAGACTGCAGAACTTTTCCTGCAGAAAAAACAAACATCACCTTAGGTTTCAATGTGCATTGTTGTACATTCCTAAACTTAAACACATGCACTTCTATAACTCAATTGTTCATTGGTTATATCCTCAATTCTTTTTGAAAGTTGGTTAAGTGCATTCTTACAATGGGTGGTGGAAATGGTAAAAGTTTAATCTACTTATTTTTTTTAACCAAATCTAAATATCTCATCTTTATATGTAATTATGCATGAACACACACACGTCTTACTGTTTTCTTTGAAATGCATTTGGAAATTGTTTTCAGAAGATGTTCGACATGTATTTCAGATTAAAATATAATATAATATGCTTATACACTTATAGATAGATATATGCATATACATGAATCTATTTCATGGTGTTTTTAAGTTTGGAGAGAAAAGAAAGGTACTGTTTGTATTTTATTTCCTAATTTTAATTTTTGCATGCTTTTTAGATTGGGAAGAAAAGAAAATAAAGTGTAGTACGTTAATTATTTATGTTCCTGAGTTGAAATTAAATGGATAGAAAGTGCCAAAGTGGTTTATTTTACAATGATGCTCTTATCATCTCAGGGTGGTTAGTTATGATGGGGTAGTTGGTGATTGGGTCATTAAAAAGAAAATATAAAGACCGCCTTTTTCTTTTTCTTCGAATCATACCCATTTGGGAGGAATGTTTTAGAGATATTCACTTGTATAGTTGTATTTTCTATCTAAACCCTTTCTTTCTCTCCAAGAAGCTACGCTTTGTTTACTTTCTTATCGTTTCTTCCAAGTAATTCTCTTGATTTTCTAAAAAACTTGAGGACATCTTTATCCTGTGTTGATATACACACACACATTGTGTGTGTATGTGTGTATATATATAATATATAAAGTACGTATCATATGCATGTGTAAGTTACTATCTGTCAAAAAGATTTTGTATGACAATTGTAATTGTTTTTAAAAGTGAAGTCTAAATTTTGATCAATTTCTATGTAATTAATGAAAAAAATAAACTACTGTACCCCTAAAAGTTGGATCAAATCAATATTTTTTTTAGCTCAAGCATTGTTATTTAAAAGTTCATGTAATTTTATTTTGATTATAATTTAAACATTCTGAGTTCTGACAATGTTGGTTTGTGTCAATTGAAAATACAAATAATAGATGAGATCTGTTTGGTTCACTACAAATAATAGGTGAGATCTGTAGAGTCAATAGAAATCTACTTCAACTTTGAACCGAAATATTGGTTTTGAAAATTCAATGCTTTTAATTCGTGTTTTTGAAGTTTATCTTCTAAAATATAAATGGAACAATGGTGAAATGGATTTTTACACAAGCAACTCTAAATATTATATGAACAAATCACAAAAAGTATGAATTATGTTCTTCCCTAATAGTTGACTCAATATTGCTCTAATAGCTGTTTAACCTTATTTCACTATTTTGATTTATATAATGCGTTATTATATTAATATTAATGGATTATAGCTTACAAAGTATTTCGCAGTGACATGACATGTTTATTTATTTCATAATAAGAATTATATGTAATAATAATATGTTAGTTTCTATGTATATGAAGATTTAATCTGTTAATAGCGTATATATTTACTTAATAACCTTTTTTTTTATATACTATCTATCGTAGCATTATATCATCAGTCTTTTCTTGGGGCCCATAATACAATTGGGCAAAGTGAAGCTTGGTACTCTGCCAACCCTTTAGTGAAGCGCCCTAGATTCCAGAGCAGTTTGCCTGTTTACCCGCAGAGGCCTGGAGAAAAGGACTGTGCCCATTATATGCTTACAAGAACTTGTAAGTATGGAGATGCCTGCAAGTTTGACCATCCTTTGTGGGTCCCTGAGGGTGGAATATCTGATTGGAAAGAGGTGACCCTTCATTTTTTGTTTTCAGTATATAATGATAGCTATATTTTATCGCTATAATTACAAACATATTTTCCTGTTACTACTTATTTTTATTTTGGTCAATCACTGTATGTATGCTGCTCTTTTATGTAGTTCTATTTCTATTTCGGTATATCTATGTAGTTATACTCTGATTACTACATACATTATTATTGCATATTTGCATTCCCAACTTATTTTTACTTTAGCAAACTACTGTATGTTGCTCTTATGTACTACTGTATGTTGCTCTTATATACTTAAAACCTGTTTACAATGTACTATTATATGTTTATGCCCTTATAATGCTAATTTTTGTTAATATTATTATAGCATACTAATTTTACTAGGAAACTTAGGATTGTATATCTATAAGTTTATTAAGATGATGCATTCATCAGGTTTACTCTATTTTGTTCTTTGACCTTTATGTCAACCTTCTGTTTCTCAAGCTTGCTTTGTTGGGAGTGATATTGGGTTATACTCGACAATAATTGGTTTATTTGTAGTGTAATTTTCTGATACAATTTTTTAATATCAATACCGTTGTCATTATTATTATTAATATTTTATAACAATAGCTATAATGGCGAATAAATGGCAATTTGGACACATTCCATTTTAAAAGATGCATCCCCAAAATACGCATGACTTCAGAAAAGAATTAAATAGCAATTCCACCAAGGCACTAACCATTATATTAACTAATGGGTTGGCCACCTCCCAGTTTGTTCCATTATAGTTCTGTAGATTGAGTTTCCTTTGAGGAATCCACTCCTTAAAAATGTTATTTTGAACCAAATGTCACCTTAGTTGTAATTTTCATGGCCACACAAACGCCAATAGATATTTTGTTCTTATTTGGTACATTGCTTTTCTAACGGGGTATATACCAACTATTTGCATGATATTGCATCCACATAGAGCATATATAATATCTACTAATAAATTATTGTTTTCATCCTCTTATTGTCACTCTAATCACTCTTCACCTACACCAGTTTGGATGTGGTGGGCAACGCCACTCTGTATTATATTCACACTACTACAACTTTTAAACTTTTCATATTCGCTCTATTTTTGTTTCATGAACAAGAAATATAGTTTTCACGGCAATTTGTTCTTTATCAACATCAATTTTGTGTGCTTTCTTCATTTCTTATCACACAGTTCACACACATGCACTTGGTAAATCGAATGTGCAAGTAAGGGACTAGTTAGCTATGTAAACGCCCTCCTGCTTGGCTGCTTTTAACTTTAAACTTTATAGTTTTGATATGTCTCTTTAACTTGAATATTGAACTGAATTTGATCTTTTGCATAAACAGGGAATACTAAAAACAAATGAAATAAATCAATAATTAGTGGTAAATTAATAATTTAGATTAGAGAACCCTGTCTGCTTATGCTGGAGACAATGCTCAATTTGAAGCAGGGTCAATGGAAGTGTGTGTGTGTGTGTGTGGGAGGGGTGACGAAATAGTATTTAAGAATCCAATGCTAAAAAAATGGGACTGTAAAAAAATTAACTCAAGTGACGTTGATTTTAGAGCACTGTTCTGCATGACGTTATCGTGGTACTTAATTCTGACAATGTTTTTATTGGTTGCATTTCACAGGGCTTTGAATATTTTTTTCTTGTAACTGTAGCTTCTATTCTTAAATGATAACCTGCCATTTTACTTGTATGCTTTTTCTTATTCGTAGATTAGTATGATATATACTTTTTAATGGCAGGTTCCATTAGGTGTTTCAAGTGAAGATCTTCCAGAGAGACCTGAAGCCCCAGATTGCCCGGTATGCTGAACTTTTAGAACTTAGTACTTCCTACTTAGATTTACACACACACACACAGTTTACTGTATGTGCGCAAACACTACTAGTAAACTGAAATGGCCAATGTTGTGAATAAAGTCGATGTAAGGGGTGGGAGGCATGTTTAGTAGGGGAGGGAGCACGTTTAGACACATCCATAAGTTTTGTCAACGCTTACCTTCAATACTTTATAGTGTTCTAACTTCTAAGTAGCCACCTAGTTGGTACGAATTACGATGGTGTAAATTTTATTGTAGTTGTGACAAAATATCAAGTACATTTGTCTAGGCAAAAATATATTGTGTTTTTGCATGTCACCCTGTCCTTGCCACTCGCAATCATGCTGGTATTATTGATGTCATGATATTGTGACAGGCTAAAAGTAATTAGTTATCATTCTCCTGTAAATTTTATTCTCTCCATTGGTCTTGTTACTATTTTAGTCAATAGGGGATACAACTCTTGTTATGGTATTGGATTTTTTCCGGTGAAATGTGAACGGATATCTCAGTCAGTTGGTATATGATGCAGTATTTCGTCAAGACTCTAACATGCAAGTTTGGTTCCAAGTGCAAATTCAACCACCCAAAAGATAAAATTGCCTCTTTGGTAAGCTTAACTGCTATATGATAATGATTTCATTCATGTTCAAATTATTATCTGGTTTGTTGATACATTTTATATCTGCAGTCTGCTTCAGAAAACAATGGAGTTCCTGGATTGCCAGAAAGACCATCTGAGCCCCAATGTGCGGTATGAGTGCTGCATGTTCATTAATTATAAGCCATGTATTTCTAATTGCATATAACATGTTTATAATGTCAATACATGAGCAGTTTTATATGAAGACGGGCAAATGTAAATTTGGTTTAACCTGCAAATTCCATCATCCAAAAGACATCTCAGTACCGATTGCTGAGGTGGAAAATGGTAATGGTGTACAGACGGAAGCACTTACAGGCGGAATAACTGGAAACGTGACAGCTTCGGTGCCCCCATTTACTCCCTCTATGGTGCAGAATTCAAAAGGCCTCCCTATTAGACTGGTAATACATTTGGATGTATTTTATAGTTTTATCACCTTTTATTTTGCCCCTCTTATTCATTGGTGGTGATGGGGGTGGGTGGGGGTATGAATGTTATCTCGATGAAAGCTAATTGGTTTGTTTGTCATTGTTATTTATTGATTGTTAAAACAGGGAGAAGTGGATTGTCCGTTTTACGTGAAAACTGGCAGGTTCGTACTTTGACTTGCTTATTTAAGTTACTCCTTAGTAGAAGCAATAATGATGACTTACTTCTGTAAATGTCTTGCTTACTTTTTATGATTCAGTTGCAAGTATGGTGCCACATGTCGCTATAACCACCCAGAGAGATATGGTAGGTCTTTAGGAATATCTTGTTGATCAGTTTACTGATTCTTATCATGAAAAAGTCTCACATAATGCATGCTTCATGGTATTCTGTGCAGGAATGGATCCAACTGGTGGCATTGTAGCCACTCCTGGCATTCATATGAACATTGGTTTGGTCAACCCAGCTCCTGGTGTCCTGCAAACTATGGACCCACGACTTGGTCACACAATGGTAAAGTATAGATTGTTTTAAGCGTATATTAGATTGAACTGGGTGGGGTGTACACATTATGTTGAATCTTACCTTAGATCTCATTATTGATTAATTTCAATGACGGTTTGTAATGTATTTTTTGACGATCAAAAGCCATTTCACAATATCCTTAAATTAAAATTGATACAAGTTTGTTTAGCTTCAATACTTGCACTTCAAAAGCAATACACAAAGCCATGCCCCTACAATTTCAACATATTGCATGCGGTTTTAACCGATTTTGTGCTTTTCTATCATTTTCTTTCGCGTGTTGGGTGAAGGGAGATCTTTGAGGCGTTATTATTATGAGTATATATATTATGTAGTTTTGTTTATTTTTTTGTCCGCTGATTGATGGTTTGTATTTTGTTTGTTGCAGTTTGGTTTGGCCCCAACTATCTACCCTCAGCGACCTGGTCAGCTGGAATGTGATGTGCGTGTTTGTATGATTTCATGCTTTATATTAAATACAGTCAGTTTTCCTGTGTTTGGGCATATATTGAAACTGATTAAATGGTGGTCATTTAATCAATCTAGCTGTTACCGCAACATAACTATTCATCCAATGCAAAATAAATTTACTATAATACCCCTCTTAACTCTAGAACTTTTAACCTTCTATTTCGTGTGTGCGCTTCGCCAACAATATCTGTTTTTGTAAATTTTTACCTATATCTAGTATTCAGTATTTAAATAATCGTAAATAACCGTGCACTCCACAAATAATTAAAACTCTCTTCAAAGTTCAAACAGCCAAAGCACATTCGAACACCGTCAGATACTGGTCCATGTCACACAGTCACTTTCAAAATGCAATGCCAAACACCCTGTAAACTGACCTGTTCATCTGTTTCGTTTTTAGTTCCATACTTGTTTCTAAATTTGTTTTTTTTTTTTTCATTTTCTAATGTCATAGCATTATATGAAAACCGGAGAGTGCATGTTTGGGGAGAGATGCAAATTTCATCATCCCATTGACAGGACAGCGCATGCCCTGTCAACAAAAGAAGGTCAAGAACCAAATGTCAAGCTCACTCTTGCTGGTCTTCCAAGGAGAGAGGTATGTATTTTTTAAGGAAATAATTGGTTTATAATTTTGCACGATAGTAACACCGGGCTGGTCCGGTTAGGTAACTCGTCGGCACAAGTTTGGGTCAAAACGTACTGTTCTAAAAATCAGTTTGGTTCTGGTCAAAACGGGTTCTGAAAGTTTCGTAAAAGTAACACACTCATCAAGCAAACAAATTTGACCCAAATCAACCCGTTTTGTGATGCAATTCGTGAACTGTTTGATTTGGACAGGGTGCGGTTAACTGTCCATACTACATGAAGACAGGAGCCTGCAAGTATGGCGCCACATGCAAGTTTGACCACCCGCCGCCAGGAGAGGTGATGGCGGCTGCCACATCACAGGCCGGTGAAGAAGTCAAAGATAACGAGGAGAAACAAGCCACTCAAGAATAGTAGCTTTAATTTGGTGAAGTTTCTGGAAGAAATGCCATCTTTCAGTGTTATTGGTTGTTTTTAAATGTAGTGTTATTTGCTCTACATAATTATTACTTCTTTGTTACTGGATTTGTCTACACAGTTTCTATTCCATCGTTGGTTACATTACTAAAACCCTGTAGATTTAGTTTGATACAATTGGGGTATATTTAGGGCTAAAAACCGGGCCAGGCGGGGTGTGTTTCAAACCCTGATCAAACTGCAAAACGGTTCATGGTCTGATTTGGGCTACTAATTTGGCCGGTTTAAACATGCATCTCCACACTTAACGTTACATGTTACAACGTGATGTTGCTAAGGAAAAAAACGCCCTAAGATTTACACTATTAAATTACTCTACAGGTAAATATGTGTGGTCTTAGTCATTTCATTTATATATGATTGTTCCACAACAATTTTTTTATGGTGATAAGTATAGGAAGCCACTATAGTGACATATTTATGCTCTTGAGGGCTAGAGCCTACTGGAGATATGTGTCAATATAGAACTGCAGCATAACCACTCAAAAATGGCGCAACGTATGTAAAGATACACGTACAATATGACCCGATAAAGAATTACAAACACATACAAATATCTTAGAACATTTGCATATAATAACAAATCACATCTTTTTAACTTCGCACGTTTGTATCAATCAGTATATTATATCAATGTTTTTTTTAAATCATCGTTACGCTATTATGAATAAAAAAACATTGTTTGGTCAAACAAACTTTAAGTTTTTTTTGGTTAAAAGAAAAGGCTCCGTATTGGAACGCTCCTATTACTAGCGTTTTAAAAAAAATACAAGCTTTTAATATTAAAAAAAGTACTTAAATAACATTCCAAGATACTATTTAGATATGTCTATTTTGGTCATTTTGTACATTTGTTAAGAGCTTCATTACTCTGCCAAACAACCACTAAACATATCTAAAAAGCTACAGCTACCAGTTTCCAACCACCTTGTCAAACATCCCCAAAGATTAGCATAACTATAAAATTTTGTAACATCATTGAGTAATTCACTCAAGTATTTATAAAAGTTTTTTTTTAAGTGTAATTTCATTAAAACAAAATACGAAAGTTACGTCCATAATAAAGACCGGCAAAAAGAGGTAGTGAAGGTACGAAACAGTTGCGATTTAAATAAGATGTGGAGCAGAGAGGAGCCAGCATTATGTTGGTTTTTGTCGTGGATAATCTCTTTCCAAAAATATAAACTAACTGAAACCGCAAATCTTCTTCTACAAAATAAAAAAATGACACAATCCAATAGTCTCGTCTTCTGTAACGTAAACGTATCAGCAATCCGTTATAACAACCACCACCACCTCCCTACCACCAATCATAATCGAATTTCATTCACCATTCCTTTTAAATCGCACAGGATGAAACGAAGGAAGAATTTCACACCTCTTTCATCGTCTCCGACTACTCCTGCAGATCCGCCTGTTACTCCACAACAACAACCGCTTAAAACAGATCAGGTCTCGCTTTATTAATGCTTTCTGTTTTCTAAATACGTTTACACTTCGTTCAGTGGCTTTTTAGGTTATTTATTATCACACTTTGTGTATCAATTGATTAATGCGTTCTGTTTTGTGAATCTGTTGTTCGTTCAGTGGCTTTTAGGTTTTGATTCGTGTTTTCTGTTTACACTTCGTCTAGTGGCTTAGGTTAATACATTCTGTTTTGTAATTCTGTTAATCTGTTTACTGTTCGTTCAGTTGCTTAAGGTTATTGATACATTCTGTTTTGTAAATCTGTTTACAGTTCTTTCAACGGCTGTTAGGTTAATTTGATTAAAACATTCTGTTTTATAAATCTGTTTACAGTTCTTTCAGCGGCTGTTAGGTTAATTTGATTAGTGCATTCTGTCTGTTTTGTAAATCTGTTTACAGTTCGTTCAGCGGCTTTTAGGTTATATGACACTTTGTGTATCAGTTGATTAGTGTTTTCTGTTTTGTAAATCATGAATCTGTTTACGGTTCATTGTTTAGTGGCTTAGGTTATTTGACACTTTGTGTATAAGTTGATTGATGCTTTCTGTTTACAGTTCGTTCAGTGGCGTTTACATTATTTGACACTCTCGTATCAATTGATTAATATTTTCTGTTTATGTCAATCTGTGAGTCTATTTACAGTTTGTTCAGTGGAATTTAGGTTATTTTACGCTTCCTGTGTTTGATGTTTCTATCGTGATTTTGTTACAATCAGAATGTGCCGAGAAAGGGACCGGATTTGCCTACGCTTTATAGGAGATTCTATAAAGTTGCTGCTCCTTATTGGTTTTCTGATGATAAGGTTCAAGCAAGAATACAATTGGCTTCTGTGTTTGCCCTAACTTTAGGAACCACTGGAATAAGTGTCGGTTTCAATTTTCTAGGTCGCGACTTCTATAACGCACTTGCTAGTAAGGATTGAAAACTGTGGTTGTTTATTCATTATGTTTGTTGATGATACAACATGTATGAGTGAGTATGCTAATCCATCATCTCCATGAATTGTGCTAGACAAAGATCAAGAACAGTTCACCACACAACTATCGTATTACCTTGCTGCTTTTGCTGGTGGAATTCCGGTGAGCACATTGCTGCATTCTTTTAGGTATTACTCACCTGTCTGCTTAAATTTTCCCCCATTTTTTCCCAATTAGGTGAAAATGTAGGTGGACTTTTGCATTTAGGGTTAAAACAAATTATCTTAATATTACTGTTTGATATCGGTTAGCTTTTAGTCTTACTCGTTCTATGTTTTTTTGCAGATTTTTGTGATTAGGGATTATGCAAGAGAAACTCTTGCTTTGAGATGGAGATCTTGGATGACAAACTATTACATGGAACGGTATCTCAAGAACCAGACATTTTACCAAATACAGTCTCAATCAATTATTGATAATCCAGATCAACGAATTGTTGATGATCTGAGTTCGTTCACTGGAACATCGCTTTCGTTCTCTTTAACGCTCTTCAATGCAATAATAGATTTGATATCTTTCAGCAACATATTGTTTGGCATTTATCCTCCTCTTTTTGTTGTTCTTTTGGTGTATTCACTTGGTGGAACAGCCATTAGCATTTTCCTTGGGAAGGTGAGATTTTCATATTTGGGAAATGAGGTTGCAAACTTATGGGATTCCGTTTTTAAAGCTTATGATACTATTGTATACTATTTTAGGGGCTGGTTAACTTGAATTTCATGCAAGAGAAAATGGAAGCAGATTTCCGTTATGGGCTTGTACGTATTCGAGAAAATGCTGAGTCAATTGCATTTTATGGTGGCGAGGAGAATGAAATCAAACTCCTTTTGCAGCGGTTCAGAAATGCTTTTGAGAATTTAACTGTATGAAATCCCTGTTAATGTCTCTTATCGTTCCCTTATGTTCTTGTGCTTACATTTAGATATAAGACATCACATCTTTTTATAAGTTATTCACCTGAAATGATGGTATCACAGCTATTAGTCTATTACCGTTATCAACATTCTGGTTTTCTAAAACGTGAAGTAGCAAACTTGCAGCATTATTTGTAACACGTTTATATTTTCTTTTAGATTTTTTAACGGTTCATTTTTATGTTGAACGTGCAGCAACTCTTGATATCTTCAAGAAATCTGGAGTTTTTCACCAATGGTTATCGCTACCTGATTCAGATTCTCCCTGCTGCAGTTGTTGCGCCCATGTATTTTTCTGGGAAGATTGAATTTGGTGTCATCAATCAGTCTGTATCTGCCTTCAATCATATTCTTGGAGATTTTTCTCTCATTGTGTATCAGTTCCAGGCTATAAGTGCCTTTTCAGCTGTCATTGATCGACTAGGTACGTGTTTCATCTCTACTTCAGTCATAGATCCAACTTTAAAATTTGAGCCCTAAATTCAAATGATCACACAGGGGAATTTGATGATATTTTGGATACCACTAGTTCTGATGGTCCTGTGGAATCCTTGGATGAGATTCAACTGACGTATATCAATGTGAAAGATTCAACCTTTCAACCCAAGAATTCTTTAGATGCACAAAAGTTACTAGAGATTGAAAATTTAACTGTTTTGACCCCCACGACTAAAGCCCTACTTATTAATGATTTGTCACTCGCAGTCCGCAATAACGAGCATTTGCTGGTTAGGAAACTCCTTAAGCCTTATTGTCAACTTCATATTTGACCTTATTTTTTAAGTTTGTGAAGTAATCGTGTTAAGTCAATGGCAGATTACTGGACCAAGTGGAAGTGGGAAAACTTCTTTGTTAAGGGCTATTGCTGGTCTTTGGCGTACGGGTCGCGGAAAGATCACATTTTGTGCTAAATATACACCAGACATGGCTTCTAATGGAGTAGCTACGGTGAATGAAACTAATAATGTTGATAAAAAATCAAAATACCGGGATTTTAAAGGTGTGTTTTTCCTTCCCCAAAGGCCGTATATGGTTTTAGGAACCCTTCGACAACAGCTGCTTTACCCCACATGGCCTGATGTTTTGGATTCTACGTCTCACAACTCTAAATCAGTTGGTATGCAATGTTATGATCTTGTTATAATGCTGAAATATGTATCGAGTTCCTAAAGTGTGATTGCGAACTGACATGATTTTGCAGGTTTGTTTCCTTTTCTTGAAGATAAATCGGAGTCTGAAGTTGGTAGTGCACAACCTTTGCAGCCGAATACAGATGAATTAATAAAAGCTTTAGAAGATGTGCATCTTGGCTACTTGCTGTCACGCTTCAGTGGTCTTGATACAACTAACGAATGGTCCAGTGTCCTTTCTCTTGGCGAGCAGCAGCGTCTTGCGTTTGCACGCTTGTTGCTTTCTAGACCAGACCTGGTTCTTTTGGATGAATCCACTAGTGCTTTAGATGAAGCAAACGAGGTACTTTCTGATTAATTACATTACAGTTTTAAAATGAGTAACGGGTTGAAGGTAACAATTCATTAAAAATATGACCCCATAAATGGTTGTTGTATTTGCAGGCTCACTTGTATAACAAAATTAATGCAGCAGGAATCACATATATAAGCATTGGGCACCGAACAAGCCTTCGCAAATTCCATAAAAAGGCTTTGCGGATCTCATCGATGGATCTGGACTCCAACCAGCTGAACTGGTGCGTAGAACCCTTGTGAGAAGGCTGAAACCTTGATTCTTGAATGATTTATAAAAAACTCGAACCCTATAGACCTCGATTGTGAGGTTTCGTGGGTGCAGGGTCAATTGGTCGAACAAGGACTTACCATGCTTAATTACATGGTTTAGAACTATTTGTAGCATGTAATGGGTTGGGTTCCTTGGTTGTCATGATCACCATTGGTGGCATTATAAAGATGGTTTAACCTGACTTTAATTTCTTTGTGCCAAAAGATAAAAGTGAATTTCATTTGTTAATAGTGGTACTTTAATTATCTACTTGGTATCTCTGTTGCAAAACAAGGCCGAGTTGATCGATTACTTCCCAAGTACTTGCTCCAGGGTAGGTCACCGAGTATAGCCGAGTTGGCCGATTACTCCGAGTACTCCCCGCATAGGCCGACTTGACCACCGAGTATTCCCCCGATTAGTCCGAGTACTCGCTCCAGGGTAGGTCGCCAAGTACAAGGCCAAACCGAGTTTTACAACACTGCTTGGTATAAATAAATGGTCATGTGTATTGTAGCATTAATAGAAATACAAATTCATTTTCATAGTTTCAATATCATTATCTTTAGATTACTTTAGGTTAGGTTAGATTGGATTTTCTTCATAGCTACGCATAAAAACTTGCAACTCACCCAAGATTATAAGTCAACATGAAATTAGAAAGCCGCAAAGGCATTAAAGTTCTGCAAAGAAAAGCAGCAAGATCTGCTACCGAACCAACTTACTTGAAGTCAGAAATCAAGTAACAGAGCTAAGAGCTATGTAGATCTATGTCGATTTGTGAAATAGCCATGTAGAGTTTTACAAACATCATTTTCTTTGCGTTTGTTCTCTTGTACAGCTTGCGGATTCAAAATCAGTTATTGGTGTTCTTAGTATAACTACAAAGATTACAATATATTATCCGTTAACTTACATAGTCGCATGTACTGATGTACAAGATACCCCCTTGAACTGTTGCATTCTATTATGGCTAAATTAAGTATTACAATGTATGACACATTGGTACTGCCATTAGTTATCAATTTTCATGTTTGTTTTCTGTTATTTTGTTTGAAGCTACATGCCTACCCGTTTAGCTTGAGGGGTAATATGTTAGAATAGTTTCAAAATAAAGTTGAATAAACATTTTACACTTTTGTCCCTTCACTTGTTCATTCCCCTCACCCACCTAGCTACTCACGCACCACCTCCTCGACCCACCACCACTTCCTCCATCACCAACCACCACCACATAGACGTACCCTTACTAGCTCAGCACTTATTGGTCCAGAGTCTTTTACGATGGCTTCTTACCAGTTAAGCACTTACTGACGAAGAGGTTGCTAAACAACCACTAAATAATATCCAGAGTCCTTGTTCTTCCACTTGGTATACATAAGTAGTCATTTGTGTTGTAGCATTAAGAGAAACAAAAACACATTTTGACAGTTCAAATGTGCGACTTCAAATGTTTAAGTCAGATTACATTTAAGTCAGTTCAAACGTGCGACTTGGTATACATAAATATCCAGAGTCCTTCTCTTTAGGTTATTTAAGTTTGAGTCAGATTACATTTTCAGAGCGTGGACTTCAAACGTGCGACTCATTTTCAGCTGTCACTATGATTGCCTTATTTTGAGGGCTTTATTGTGACATTGTCTAATATGGTGCCCTTTACTCGAGTATGCAAGCTATTAACCACCTGTGGCCTGTGGGGTACCATATGCTTTTGTGGCACTAGTTGCATGACACTAATGTAGCAGTGTGATTAGTCTATGGCATTTCCTAATTGTGGTGTGATAAGGGTGAAGCGCATTTGTTAAAAGTAGTAGTTGTATTGTGTTTCCATTAACTATCTGTACATGTGGGTTTACACCCCTTGTGCATCCAAGGTATGCCAACCTATTGTATAGAAATGAAATTGTCTCAAGTCTTGAGCTCAGATTATCCTTGCCCTATTGTTTCAAATTTGTTAACATGGTTGAGAATACACATACACAGGCGTGTGTATAAATCATCTTATTATTGATCAGTGTTAGATGATACACATAAATCATCTTATCAACAATCAGTTGTCAATCATGACAATGAATTAACTGAAATAAAAGGATACAAAATCGGAAACTGAATTCATTCGAATTAATTAATAACAGTAACTATAACTTTAGTAAAGTAATGTACCTGAAATACTAACAAAGTATCATATAGAGTAGACTGCTAAGCTTGCAAGTACTCCCAACAATGCACCTGCTGCAACTTCGATTTCAGTGTGACCTATTGACTCTTTCAGTTGACCAGAATCTGGATAATTATTTTCAACATCTGTTAATGAGTTCACTCTCTTTTCCAACATGAGAGAATTATTGTCTGATTCTGAACTCGACAACAGTTTTTTGGATGAGGATTCAATTGAGCGGTTGGGATCGGATGATGCATATGCGTTCGGTTGGTTTTTGGTTAATACTTTGTTTAATGTTCTTGCATGAACTCCCACTTCTCTTCTAACACCCTGCAAAACCATAACTTTATGTGAAATTTGGTTCAAATGTATTCGCCAAATGAATCTACTGAATTAGAGGTGCAAAATGGTGGGGGTAAAGCAAGTTGGGATACAATTTGAACTGGATTTGGATTAAAAGAGGTAATTGAGGGTTGGATTAATGTGCCAACATTAATTTGTTCCTTTTTCCTTGATTTTTTTTTACAAAATAAATATTTTATAGAAAAGGTAGATCAAGAGGATTATTGTCGTCCTTCACGGGTAGCTCAGTTGGTGAATGGACCAGTGATCCCTCTTGGGTGTCCCGGGTTCGATTCCCACGAGGGACATAATGAGAAATGATGGATGACTCCTGGCCTATGGTCACGAGTTCGAGTCCTGATCTCGCCCGGGTTTTACCAATCCTTCACCGTCGTGCCTAAGGGCGGGTGAGGGGTTGGGTTTTCCCTGGTTTCGGGAACTGCATGGTGGGCCTGACTACGCCAGCCGCCCGAGGTACGTATGGGCCCTCCATTGGGTTGGTCGTGGGGGTCTATCCATAGTGTGGGGACTCCAGTGGGTAGTCGGGCAGAAATGTTTGTTGGCCGTTCAAAAAAAAAAAAAAATATTGTCATTGAATAGTGTTATGTGAGTAATATATTTAATGTTGGAGACATGACAGCATCAAACATAACAAGTAGCTGAATACCTGCGCATCATACATAGTAAGAGCAGCATAGACAACTGCTAGTCCAAAAATTGAATCCGAGAAACCCCTGCAATTGCATCAAATCTCAGACATTTGTTTCCCGAATATTCTAACCGACACGAGGTAAAACATAACTGAAATGATATATGTTGTTTCTTCACATGAAATAAAACCTTTCCAAACCAACAGACATTGCAGTAGCCACAGCCGCCTGCCATTGATTACAACATGTAGAATGTTAGAAAATAAGTCCACGTTACAAAAAATAATACAAGAAATGTTGTTGAAACTGGATAGGAAATGTTACAGAAGAATGGGTTGAAGGAAACCCTCCAGCTGAAATTGCAGCTTTTGGATCGAAATCTCGTTTATACAAAATGGAAGCGGTAAAAGGTTTCGCCAATTGTCCAGCTGCTGCACACAGTGTTGCTGCTAGCAGTGCCTATAAAAACAAAATCAAAGGAAAATAAATATGAATAACAAACAGCATCTGGGATATGATTGACCAATTAGTAGTGGAAAATCAAAAATCCACTTTAGCTGACATATGTGTACTTGATAGTTGATATAGCATAACTTTTGATCCGTATGGAGTTACTTGGGCCATAAAACATGGACAAAAACAGTGCAATAGGCCAGACGTTGCGATAAATGCCATAGGTAGTTTGCCTAACTCGTGGACCCTGTTTTTTACCGACAATTTTTGTCCAAATTTAGCCAATTTGATTGATTTCATTTCCTTCTGGGGATGTTATTAACTCACACGTTATTTAGTCATCTAATTTCAGTTTCAAGCAGTCAATTTCAATTTCCCACAAAAGCTGATTTCTACATATCCTTGACACAAATAGACGCCGTCACAAGTTCAATAGAGATTACTTCTCATTTTCTCAATAAGATTTTTTTTCAAATTCATTTTAATTTCATGTACAGATTCTTGAATAAACATTATAGTAGAATATCCGTGTGAGATATTCTCAGATTTTGCGCATGTGATACATGTTCCTATGCAGTCAATATCGGCAGGATATCGGTAATCGGACCTTGATATTTGGTGGCAAATATCGGTACCGATATTATCGATGATATTTACCGATATCCTGCCGATATTTTGATTCTCAAAATAGCATCGTATTTCCAAATTTTGTTTTTTTGGAAGCCAAATTAAACTAAAAGCCCATAAAAATCATTCTTTAGAATAAGCCCATAAACATTAAGAGCCCAACTGCCCAAAAACACTTCCGGCACCCTAAACCGAACAGTCTACACCTATAGGCTGCGAATTGGAGTATTGACTTTTGAGATTACTGTTAGTAATTTAGTATTATTTATGAGTATTTTTTAGGTTATATATATGTGTGTGTGTACGTATGTATATAAATACATACGTGTCTCTCTCTCTCTCTCTCTCTCTCTCTCTATATATATATATATATATATATATATATTAAAATTTTGTATGATGTTAAAATACCAATATCCCACCGCGATAACCTATGTCTCAAATATCGGCCCTTGACCGATATTCGATTTCCCACCGAAGCAAAGCTCTTGGCATCACAATGCCTATTTTGTCTACTTGACCTTTCATAAGCGGAGACAGAATAAAGCGCCCATACAAAAGACATATACTGTCTAGTCTACTGCTGATTTTCCCAAATGAGGCAATACACTTGCTGAATCATTGAGAAACTTATCAGTTTTCCAAGAGTTTGTCTTTGTTTATTTATTAAACTTATTTGTTCAACTTGCTCTTAAACCTCCATCAGTTGTCAACGCTTATCTTTAAATGTACTAACTAACCTAAAAATCAATTGCGTGTACATGTAACATGTTCTGCCAATAACTAGTTAAGCATACTGTATTATATAACTTGGAATTAACAGTCAGCATTGTTAAAAACCTAATATAACTAGTAAAAATATCAATTATGAGATAAGGATAGAAATCAATTAGGATAATAAATAACCTTATTGTGAGCTAATTCAAGGATTACATCGGTTCCAACTCTGAGAGACGCAAACGTTGAACAAACTTTGAGATTTTTATTTCTTGTTGAACAGAAATTGATTCTGATGGTGTGATTTGTGGACTGTAATAATAATAATAATCGAGGAGAAGTAGAAGAAGAAGAAGAAAGGGTACAAGTGTGAAGCAACATCACCGATTTTTTATTTACTTTTCTCTGAATAATGGCGGCAACGTAGCTCCGGCCGGCGAATAAGATATAGGGGTGGGGGTGGGGGTGGGGGTGGGGGTGGGGGTCCCTTCACTCACTTTCTTGGCTCACAGTACTGTTGAAACAAATATATAAAATTGTAATTTATTTATTATTATTATTATTAATATTATATTATAGTTTATTTTATTTTAAGAACGGCAGTATATCAAAAACTCAAAGCCACCAGGAAGATGGACAAGGCAAGAAACAAAAATATAAAAAACAAAACGGCAAAGAATTTAGGAGTTTCAATTTCTAACACGCAGGGCCGGCCCATCAATGTATCAAGCCTAGGCTATGGCCTAGGGCCCCCATGTTTTTTGGGCCCCATTTATAAACCGAATTGATATATATATATTATGTTTATCATTGACGTACAAATTACATTGTTGTAGCTTAGTGGATGGAACTCAATTTATCATGCATCGGAACTTGTTTCGAGTCTCAGATGCCACGCTTTTTTTCTTCTGTTTTTATTTACTAGGTTGTTGGCACATAATGTAATATTGTGGTGGGGGACACTAAAGTCTCAACAAGTCTTTCTAGGCCCAAATAAGCATATGAAAGTATTTCATATTTTATTTATATTTTAATCAAATATCAACATCATTTCCACTGTTGTAATGTTTAAGTTATGAGCAGCATGTCTTGGCTCTATTCTAATCGTTTCTTGGTTTATTTTTAGAATATTTTATACATAGAGTCATTAGAGTTCTATGTCTTGATCACTTAACGTGTTAAATGCCTAAGCATAAATCTTGTGAACCCTAGAAAGGCCCAAATTTTTTAGTTCGCTTAGGGCCTCCAAAATGGTTGGGCCGGCTCTGCTAACACGGCACGAAAATGTCACATAATACGAAATTTGTGGGTTTAAGTTTAGTGTAAATGAGTTCGAGTTAGTTTCTAGTCAAACTAATATTGATAAATGGGTTATACGTGACACGGAGGACGCGATAGATTATAATTAATTTCTTCTTAAAATGTTAAATAACCTATTGAAAAAATATGTCAAAATGAATGAGTTTTGTTTTCACATGTAAGGGATTGTTGGAACTTTTTTGTGAAGAAACTTTAGATTTTTTTTCGAGTTTACTAGTTGAAACACCAAAGTTGAATGATTTAAAATCCATTTAAATTGTGTTTAAAGTTGGGTGATTTAGTCAAAACTCTTTAAAGGTTTTGATTTATGGAGAATAAGGTGTTTCAACTCATTTACAAGTATACATACTAAGGGGAGGCTTGGTTGAAAATGCATCGAACAACATCAATTCTCTGAAGTTCTCTACTTTCTCTCTGAAGAATTTCTGACAATTCTTTCGTCAACTATCTTCTCTATTCTTTAAGTACAATTCGGGTCTATGAGCAATCTCTGACAATACGCACTGCTCCGGTTGTTGTACACTTTGAGATAGACTTGTTCGTCTAATAAGAGACATGAAATCTGTTTTAAGGGACACGTTGTGACAACAGTCAACGATCCAGGTCAACATCCGTACGCATTTCATTTATTATTGTCATTATATGTGCATATTTAGACGTTTTGCATACACAATACCCCCCCCCCCAGTCTAGTGAAGCATGAGTTATTCAGAAAACTCAACAAAGATCACCCGTTTATGCATACAACACCCGTACAAATCCATATAAGTTGCCCATTAAACACCAAAGGCTTCTTAACACATGGTAAAACCTTCCCTAACATATGTACACACAACAAGCATGAGTTATGCATCATTAACACAAAGAAAATACATGTTGATATCGTCATTGATTCCTATCCAACACCTGAATCACGAGAACTTACTTAGATGTCCCTACACCTAAGATAACTAGAGGCATAATCGGATGGGATACACCCACTCGACTCCACAACCGAATCCATCACACCATGACTAGAAAAAGATTTACACTACATGATAAACCACATAAACTTATCTTGGATTAAAACACTTGACTAGGAACACATGTATATATACACACACACACACGCATATACAAACCTATCTACACTCGGCTATACTTATGTACATGCTAGACATGTCTTTATATTACAAGAACCTAGAACTTCTTCCTTGTGCACCATCGGCCGAATCCTACAAGCAAGCAATGTTTCACATGAAATGCCTATGGTATCACATAACAAGCAAGATACCACCTTACACAAGCTTCTCTTGGAATGATACTAACCTTAAGTAGAAAATCCTTCTCCTTGTCCCTTTCTCGGCCGAACACAAGAACCAAAGCACCCATGTCTCTTTCAAGCTTGGTTGTCATAACCTTACGCTAAAATGGCAACAACAAACAAACTCCTAAACCTCCCAAGGTCAACCCTTTTCCATTCTCATCTAAAACCAATCAAAACATGAGGAATGTGAGGAACTATCACCATCACCATGTGCCTACATTGTCAAGTCTCTATCACCCTATCCCCTCCAAATACTCGGCCGCCTACCCCCTACATTCAAGCATGATGAAAATGATGGATCAAGAACCTATGGACTCCATGTGAGGACAATCGGCCATAGTGACAAAGAGGTGAGCAACTTACACTCTTTTGGTTAAAAGCTAGACTATACTTATCCTTCCACCAAGTCAACTCATCCCCTTTTGGAGCTTCTAATACCAATCAGCCAACATGAAAAGACATAACATGTTTGTCTCACACTTACACCAATTGGTGATTCGAAGACTTAACACTTACAAGAAGCATTGCACTTTTAAACTTACCTCTTATCGCTTTGTCCTTACCCTCCCTCACCCACTATATAAGGAGGCTCTTTAATCATTCCAAATTGCACCAACACAACTCTCACACACCTACAAGAATCAGTTCCTCTTAACCCTATTCCAAGTCTCATCCAACCTAGCTAGAAGGAGCTTCCAAGGATCACAACACTCTCTTGTCACACCAAGTCTTGAGGTAAGTCTAACCACCTTTGTTTCCTCACTCTCTCTCAGCCCTATTGTGAAACCGGGTTAGTGCACTTAAGGCTTGAGTAATCGGCCATAAACAAGTCTAGGGTGGTATCATTAGTCGGCTAACATGATCACATAACCTAGCTTCTCACTCACAACACTAAATACACTATGCATACACTAACTCATGAACACATGATCGGCTACAAGTAGGCACATTGTCGTGAAACTTTGCAAAGTAATGTTAATCGGCCATGGTAAGTCAAAGAATGTTTTCGGAATCAACTTTATAAACCGGTTTTCATAACTAAAGGTGTTTCGTTTATGTTCAAGATAAGGGTCCATGATCTAGGTGATATAATCGGTTTTAGAATTCATGCACCTTGTAATGGATCGGTAGTATTGATGAGGCAAGATCCATCGATTTTAATGATCACATATCAAACACACAACATGTGTTAGCTTCGGCCCTCAGTTATTAACACATGTTAATAAGACTCAAACTCATGTTAGCACCAACTTGAGTATATTAAAAGGCTAAACACATGTTACAATACTTGTTTTCATAAATAAAACAAACCTACGTGATGGATTAGAGACAATATGTTGCCCATGACTTTACATTGGGGCTCATTTGGGTCCACTTCATGATCCATTATAGGCCTCCCATACATAAACACAATCCGCATCGAATGACACGGTTCACAATAACAGGTGCCCCACATGTATGATAAACAAGAACACACAACTTACTATGTCCTCAATAATCATAGGGCAATTCCTGTCTGGACGATAGTTGCTTCATATTTCGGCTTCATTGGACCACATAAGTCTCTATCAGGTGAGTTTCACGATCCCATTTTACCGTTTTACATTTCGGGGGATAAACATGTTCCAACTCTAGTATAATTTACAAGTGTGTGTGTGTACATTCTATCATGACTACCATGTGGAACATGAGACATTTGGTTCATGAGCTCATTAGTCCTCGTACAACGTTTACTGTAACCATTAGCTATCAAAAGTCATGGAACACTTTAATAGATCTATTGAGTTGACACCCCCACTCTTGGTTAGTCGCTCTAACCAGTTACATACAAAAGATTGTTAGTATTATACTATACATACATTGTCTTTAGTGTACAATGCGCGAGGCACCACAATCAAGAGGTTTGGTTACGGAACTCATGGTTTGCACAAAAATTATTCGCTTAGCTAGCCTATGATTGGTCATACACGAATTACACAATTGTTTTACTTGTTACACAAACCTGTGAACTCACCAACATTATTGTTGACAAATCTTTCATGCATGTTTTTCAAGTAACTGATGGAGAGCAGCGGAGGTTTGAGAGAGGGGTCCAAGCATGCACTGTATGGTATCATCATGGGTTGGATTTTACTTATTCAGTAGTATTGCGGTTTCATGATTATTCACACAATTCACTTGTTTCCAAACAATGTTTCTCTACTTTAACTAAGTTTTATGACAATAACCATCCTATGATGGTATCTTTTGAATAAATTTATGTGTGTTGCTTGTACCTTGTGCTTGAAAACCTTTCGAGGTCGCATTCCCGTGTTTCCGCCTTGGCGGGGTGTGACATCCGTGTTAAACATGAATCCTCAGTCACAACCGTTCAACATTTTTTTGTCGCTTCTTGTAGTTTCTTGAAGTCCACGTAGAAGATGAAGGCTTGAACCATATTGTTCGCATGAAATTTTAAGTTTTACATTATTTATTGTTTGTTAACTTGTTTTGTTAGAAGTGCTTATTGACTTAAGACTTTTTGAAAAGGGGTTTCAAAAAAAGTGTTAGGATTAACTTTTGGGATGAGAAATGTTAAAAAATCAATAGATTGCTTGTTTTTTTAAGTGTTTCACTTAACTTTTATTGTGAATATTGGTTGTATGGATGGTAAATTTGTAATTTTTTTTCAAAAGCGCAAAAACTAAAAGTCAGGACTTAAAAACAACTTTTCCACCCTTAAAATCAAAAACCAAAACTGCTTTTGGTTACACAAACATATAAACATACATAGGGAAAAGCTAAGTAAACCACCTTAACCACCCAATGTTGTGGACTCAACTTTAACCTGAAACACAACCGACGATTGGGCGTCACGTCATAACTTAAAAGATGAACGACGGAGGACCGGGGAAGACGGTGGTGCATCCGGCAGTCGAACCTCTGTCATATCTAATCGGAAGGTGGAGAGGCCAAGGAGAAGGCGGTTTCCCTACCATATCCTCTTTTGCTTACGGTGAAGAGCTTAATTTCACTCATCCAGGCAACAAGGTACCTCTAAACCACAAACTATTAATTAGCAACCACTACTGCCACGTGTCCAACACTTTGTTATTGGTAGTTAATTTTGTTTACTTACTTTATCTAATAATTCTGTTAGAAGGATTAGTTCAGGTAATGATGATTGTTTGTTGCTAATTTCTGTGTTAATATAATACTATTGAATTTGCCTATTTATGATTTATGAAACAAAATTATGTGTATGTGAGAGAAGCCTGTAATAGCTTACTCTCAGAAGACTTGGAAATTGAGTTCTGGAGAGCCTATGCACGCTGAGACCGGCTACTGGAGGCTAAAACCCGATGGAGCGATTGAGGTTGTCATTGCACAGAGCACTGGTCTTGTTGAAGTTCAGGTTATTGAGTTTGCCTTCTCTGACTAGTTTAATAATTGAATCCTCTCCTGTTGTTCCTCATTGTTTTTTAGGTTTTTTTTATGGATTTAACCAACCAGATTTTACCATGTATTGATTAAGACCTGAAAGTCAGGGTGAAGGTTAGTGAGGGCCAGGGGGTGCCCTAGTCCCCACCGTTTTTTTGGCTCAGTGGTGGAAGTTTGCGATTTTCGAAGGTGATTTTTATATAGATTGAGTCCGGCCCCCACCGATTTGATCTTTCGGCCCTTACCGATACTAAAAAATTGAGCCCGGCCCCGTCGATTTGATCTCAAGCTTCGCCAAAGTTTAAATTTCTTATTGAAAAATTCACCAATTTTCAATGAGTTTGAATAGAACATAGAAAGTTTGGGGATATATCAATATAAAAAAAAAGTTTAAAGGGGATTGGCCGATAAAATGGTGAAAGTTGGTCTGTTAAATCCAACATAAACCCTAGCGTTCCCTTCAACTTAGATAAGCTTGATTAATGTTGTTAATCCTATGCAGAAAGGAACATATGATGCAGAAAAGAAAGTGGTGAAGCTTCAAAGTGAGCTTGTTGGAAATGCTTCAAAGGTAATGCATTATGTTATCCACAAGCCTTGATTACTACATTAATAACTTGTTAGTGGGTGTTCCTAATTTTACAAATAGTTACAGTTTTAACTTTTAAATATGCTTAACAAAACTATATTGTTTCAATGATAAGCTAATTTTCAAAATAAAAGAAATTCAGAGATTTGATATTAGAATTATCAAAGCAAAGTATAACCCAAATTGGCACATATCACGGAGGTTTGATAGTTTGCTCTGTTTGTTTAACAGGTTAAAGAGATAACTCGAGTTTTTACTCTGGTTAATGAAGAATTATCTTATGTGGTTGAAATGGCTACCAATCTCACCAATCTTCAACCACATCTGAAAGCTTCTCTTAAGAAGATCTAATGTTCTTGTTTATGATCAGGTATTCTTATATATTCAAGACATTTGCATTTTTGTACCTTAAAAAAAAACACACACACACATTATTGATTCAGAAACTAGTGACCTTTTTTAACGTTGTTGCTGCACATGGAACTATGTCTTTTTGCTGGCCAAGTATGACTGGTTTGAAACTTTAAAATGGCATTCTAAATGAGTGTATGTCTATAACTTGGAATATTCTATTTCAGTTTAAGTAACTTATATATAGGTTATCTTTCCAGTCATGAAGAGAATCGGCAATTATTATATAAATATGTTGCAAATTGCATGAGATAGAGACACATTTACGTATTTTTCTCAAGTTTAGCAACCACCTTTAGGTTAGGTGTAAAACTAAAACCAACTCACAATTTGTTACTAATTGAGAAATTATAGCATGTTGCCTTATTTTAACCAAGTTTACTGTAAATTGCTGGTAGATGAACCGCAAATCAGATGCCACATAAGCAAAAATGCTTATAATAAAGCCAGCCTAAAACCTATGTAGTTTGTGTTATATAGGACCATTTACTAATCTTTATGTTTCAGTCTATCAATTTTTCTTTTTTTTTAAATCTTGCTTCAGACATGTAGCAACCTGAAAACCATATGCTAAAATGTCCAGTACAGACAAACTTCTGGTAACGAGAATGTTGTTAACAGAGACCAAAATGTACAAGAGGGTGCCAACAAATGGGATGCATTTATAAATAAGATTATAGAGCCTTGGAAATCTTATCCACTTATTGGAAAACAAAACAGAAATAAAACCCCAATTATTTCAACTATCAACATGAGTCCCCAGTTCAGACGATGGTGACCCTTTTGACCTGTATCAGCCCATGTTTCCCATACAAATGCACTTGATCTGCAAAACATGGATCGTGTTTTAGCATAATATATCGTGTTCTATTTAGTGGTGTTCATGACTTCATAGTTCTGCTCAGCCGGTTTGACAAAAATTTTGGGCCGGACCGCAAACTACTATTTCGAGAAACAACAAACCAAATCAGCTGATTGGCTGTTTTTTTAATCTTTATACAAAATCATTAATTTGTGTTAATAGTTTTAAAATGATAAAGATGGTTCACTCCTATAAAAACGTTCTATCTGTCACTGAAACAAAACTGTATCACTTACGCTCGCTTTTAGTGCCACTTCCAGGTCTGCATCATCAAAGATTATGAAAGGTGCATTACCACCAAGTTCAAGAGATACCTGCAACAATCAAAGGGTGTTTTGTTAACATTACATATTGCAATAAACTTTAAAGGTAGTGAAAACATGAATTTCATTACAGTTACCTTTTTAACAGTCGCAGCGGCACCAGTCATTAATTTCTTTCCAACAGCTGTTGAACCCGTAAATGTGATCTTTTTTACTTGTGGGCTTTCAAGTAGAGAATTTCCAATTTTAGGAGCATCTCCCATGACCACATTTAAGACACCCTATGATTTTGGAGTTCATAGATGAAATTGGAGATCATGTGATATATGTTTACAAAAAAATGAAGCGAAATTAAGTTTTACATATGGATACATATCGTTGGTGGGTGTTTGTTTATAGGACTTACAGGCGGGATTCCAGATTGAAGGGCCAACTCAGCTGCTGCTAAGGCGCTCAGCGGTGTGAGCTCCGAGGGCTTTATGACCACAGTACACCCACAGGCAAGTGCAGGTCCAACCTGATATATGATTATTACATTAGTTATCTAAATCTTTATATATTTTCTTTGGACGGGATTTCATCCAAATCTTTAAATAGAAACGTCTTAGGAGGGTGTATGCATTAAAAATATATAATTTCACTCTTAGCCTGTTCAACCTGTATACTTGACCCGTGTGAGAAAAGACACGAATCAAATTGACCTATTCATAAGTAAATGGGTCAATATATTACCTTCCTGGTAATCATTGCCAAAGGGAAATTCCATGGAGTGATGGCCCCAACCACACCGACAGGCTGCAAATTAAAGGAATCATTGGTAATGCTAAATCTCAAAAAGAATATATGCAGAAAACAAAGTCTGTTGGCTTAAATAACCACCTGCTTTAGAACAAACAGGCGGCGGTCAGGCAGTGGTGATGGAAGTATATCACCATTAACACGTTTCGCCTCCTCTGCAAAGAACTCAATGAAACTAGCCCCATATACGACCTGCAAAACTCGAGAATCATGGATATGCATTTTTGTTCAAAGCACGAAAGTTTATATTCGATCGGTTTAATTTCTGTACCTCTCCAATGGCTTCTTTTAGAGGTTTTCCTTGTTCCAGAGTTATAAGCTGTCCAAGCTCTTCTTTATGTTCAATCAGCAAGTCATACCATTTACGTAGGCGATTGCTCCGGTCAGAAGCAGTAAGCTTGCTCCAATCTACCCAGCAAATTTAATGACACAAATTATGAAACTTATAATGATAAACAAATTATGAAACTTATATGTATAATTGTATACGGTACATATGTTCACTGGCCTCAAGTAACCTTTTTAAAGGTTTGTCTAGTGTCTACATGAATGTGGTCACATACAAACACATAAAAGCAAAGTTATATTGTAAGCAATTTGAAGATCATACGGCTAAAAGCATCATAGGCCGAAGAAATCGCATCTTTTGTTTCCCTGTCACCCATGCATGCAACAGAAGCTATAACTTCCCCATTAGCAGGGTTGTAAACCTGCAACAACCAACATCTAATGTCATTATTAGTGTGTCGCCAACGATCTTAATTGATCATATTTCGCAATCTCAATCAAGAGCTCGAAAATTAGAGATATTAAGTTCGATACCTCGATGGTCTTCCCATCATATGCATCAATCCATTTCCCTCCGATAAGACCTTTGGTTCGAAACAGTCCATAACTCTTGAGGCGAGCGACGACAGTTTCTGTTTCCATGCTCATCTGAATCACTCAAACAGTCAAACACCATTGAATTTGATCACGAATTTAATAAAAAAATAAATAAATAAATCCTAACAAGTTCATAACAAAAAGAGCAATGCACCTTGCTTGCAGAGTGTATGAATTCTGCTGGATTAAAGGTGCAAACATGTGATTATAATGGTGTTTACTTGCCACATATTAGATTTAAATATTGTTTCCCACTTATTACCGTTGACTACCATAGGGATAAGATTTTATGGATCAAGAATGGATTTGTTAATATTGTTTGACAGTGAAAAAAATTATAATTTTAAAAGTTTTCATATGTGAACTAAGAATATTTAGTTAAATAAATATTGTTATTGTTGAACGAATCAAAATATAATCTTTTAATTATTTTATCTACTTTTTTTTAATAATTTAATCAATGATGAATCATATCGGTCTACTTCATTAAAAATGTGTTTCACGTAGAATAATAAAAAAAAAACCCCAAAGTTTTGCCTTTTATTTTTGTGTTTTTAAATATGGGTGAGTTAACATACAAAGACATCTTAACTTACAAACGATACGAAGGATTAGAGAAAAGAGCAACATACAAAGACATCTTAACCTACTAAAAATACGAAGGATTAGAGAAAAGAGCAATTTCGACCGGACACTAACCTACATAATCACGCCGCATGTCATAGCTATTTAGAATGGGTTAGTACCTAAAAAAATGTTGATATAAGCATGCAAAGGGTTGGAGGTTTCTTTCGTTTGAAACATGACAAAAGGCATCTTTTTAACGTCAAAGGAGCAAGGTCTTCTAAAAACTAAATAAGCCATTTACATTTGAATTGTGCTTAATTTACGTGCATAGATTAATTGATGCCATAATTGTTGTCACCACCAAGCATCTCTACGAATGTTCATATATAAAAAAACAAATATTTTTTTTTTTTATGACAAACCAACATTACATATTGAAGCAATAAAAGTTCTATTCTTTTTGGGTTTAAGCAAATTACTGATGCAACATATTTATGTGTCTTGAAAGGACTCAAAAGTAGATAATGAAAACACTTTGCCTAAACTTTCGTTTTAATCGCTTCATACACACAAATGGTTTTTTTTTCTAAGTCATGCACACAAAGAAGGCTTCATAAATGATGTTCCACATTGTTATTTAGATTGTAAACAATTTGCTCTAGCAAATAGATGCCACTATGTTATGGTTTGAAAATTGCACAACGTGAAACCCGCCGCTTCACGAGACGTGGCCTATCGAAGTCCTGTCGCGAAGCGTGGGGAAGCCCACTAGTTAATTTTAAAGAAAACCTAATTGTTTTAAAATACTTTTCTTCTCCCATTAATTTTATTTTTAATTTGGTCATGAACATGTATTTACAATAAAAGGAACATGTTACATTAATGGTTTTCTAGTTTTGGTGCACGCTAAGATAATATCCAACCGACTTTATTTATTTCTTTGTTGTTTAAAAATGATTAATTAGTAAAAAAAATAAGTCACTATTCACTACGTATAATGCATGGTGAGTGAATATATTATCTATGTATGTTATGGGGTAATGGAATAGACGAGGTAATATAATGGATAAAGAAATGAAATGGACATTACCATTCCATGTTTTTGTTTAGTTATCATGTGATAATGGAATGAATCATTACTTTATATTGTTTGATAGGCAGGAAAAAAATGAAGGAATAAAATCGGCAGTGGATAGTGGCCGTGGGCAGCAACAACAACGACGGTCGGTTGTAGCGGTGGCCGCAACAGTGAGTGGCAACGGCGGTGGTGGGTTACGGATGAGGATGGAGGAGACGAGGGGGGGGGGGGGTATATAAAGAAATAACAAAATACCAATATAACGCTTCAAACCAAATAAACTACCAAAATGCCACAAAACACTATTCAAAGGGTCTTGGTGGCTTGGTGATAGGCATGCCTAAGATCTTGGGTTCAAATGCTGGCTCTAACTTTTTTCTTTATTTTAAGATGTGTGTTTTTTTTTTCTTTAGTTTTTTTTAATACGTTAAAACTGTTTTTGATAAAGCTTGGTTTACATCAAAACACTAAACTATAAAAAAAAAATCATAACTCTAAGATAAAGTTGAGAGTTATCATACGTTTTGGAGAGAATTACTATTTGTGTCCATGAGTTATAGTGGTTTTAATTACTTGAATCCAAAGTTGAAAACTTTAACTACTTGCGTCTCTAAACTGAAATTAACTAACATATTGAGTCCAAATTTCTAACTCTATTAACTAAGTCTGTTAACTTTCAGTGAAAAGACAAAAATACCCCTTATACTAAAGTATAAGGGGTATTTTTGTCTTTTTACTGAAAGTTAACAGACTTAGTTAATAGAGTTAGAAATTTGGACTCAAGATGTTAGTTAATTTCAGTTTAGGGATGCAAGTAGTTAAAGTTTTCAACTTTGGATTCAAGTAGTTAAAACTACTATAACACAGGGACGCAAAAAGTAATTCTCTCTACGTTTTGACATAAATGTAGTTCAGAAACGAGTGCGGTCGATTGTAGTATATACGTTATCATGTCAAGTACGACGTCGTCGCAACGCGCGGCGGTTAAAAAAACTAGTTCTATCTTAAAGGAAAAGTTTGTGGCTTTTTCACTGGCTCCCCTCAAAGATTCACCACGTGGCAGTTTTAGTCCCTTAGCTTTCCCTCGTACGTCATTAATCCAAACTTTCACCACATTGTAATTTTAGTTCATTGGATTTGCTACCCAAAAGGTTTAATCCTTCAAGTTGATGTTTCAACTTTACCTTTGTACCATATAAAATATATGTTCTTAACCTGTTACTTTCTTAAATGGTTTCGTTTGCTAATTTCTTTTTTAAAGAAATAGTTTGTCGTTGACCTCCTTGAGTTTCAAAAGTTTCGACATTACCCATTTCGTTCGTTTACTTAAGTGCGGAATTATGTTTTTTTTTTACGTTTTCTATATAAGAGTCGGGTCACATATAAATACGTTAAGATTGCACTGTATAAATTCGATTACGTACATTTTGATCCAACCGCAATCCTATTGAGTTAAATTGGATACGTAAAGCGTGTATTTTGATATGTTTAACGCATGCTTGGACTAATCCGTAGGATGTTTGTAATGTACTTGAGTCACATCACGTGTATAGCTACTGGTATATTATTAAAGTATACGTATAGGATGGCAAATTATTCCTGAAGCTAAAATGAAAATGCCTTCATATTTTGGTTCTAGAAGGACGCAAACGTGGTGGCCACATGATATTTTAGCATTTCGGCATGGTTAGCGAAATTCACCAACTAATAAATTTGCAATTAAATCCTTAAATAATTAGATATCACACAAAGTCCCTTATATCTTTGACCAAGCGTAATGATGTGTTAATTGGGCGTGAAATGAGGCATTTGGTAAGCCATTGGGGTTGGTGGTCCAGTGGTAAGACAATGCCTTTTAATACACTAAAAGTGTGAGGTCTTGAGTTTAAGTCTCACAATGAGCAAGAAATACGCCTTTAAAAAAATGGGGCATTTGGCGCCCCATTCACATTGTAACACCGCCCCCCATAGGTTAAAGGGGAGCTAAAGCCTCTCAAGCGAAATATTTCGCGTAGGCCAAATTTGGATTGGGCCAATCATAGGCCGCCACATGGCCACAATGTTTTTTTTTTTTAAAATAGCCAATCAGAAAAATGCCCCATTCACCCACCATTACACCCCTTGCCCATTTCAAGCCCCTTTCACCCACCAAGTGACCCTACATTGCCACGTGTCGAAAAACGCCCCATTCATCCCTCAAATTTCACCCACCATTACACATGGTACCTTTAGGTTTCATAAGTGGATCCTTATTACATTATAAATTGGTGGTCGTATATTCCGCACACATGAAAAAAAATGCATGAAAATGAATCAATAATTGGACGGATTTTGTTGATTGCAGTCTTAAAAGTGAATAAACAATGTCTTTATACCCGTTACATATTACTAGGGGTGCAAACGAGCCGAGCTGCTCGCGAGCTATTCGAGCCGAGCTTGAGCCTAAAACAAAGATCGTTTATTTATCGAGCTCGAACTTGAGCCTGTCATGTGAAGCTCGTTAGGCTCGTCGAGCCTTATCGAGCTTAGTGTAATAAGTTTTTTTTAAATATTTAATAATGTTTACACTCATTTACACTTGTTTAGTAAACGAGTCCGAGCTCGACCTTCACTTATCAAGCTCACGAGCCTAAACTAACTACTATTAATATTATTTTTATTTAATATATTAAATAATAGATGATAAACGAGCCAAGCTCAAGCTTGGGAAATTACCAACGAGCCGAGCTTGAGCTCTTAAAAGTTAATCGAGCTCGGGCTCAGCTCGGCTCGTTTGCACCCCTAATATTACCCATCAAATTTTGGTAGTCTCAAATTTGTTTATTGTCTCATCAAATTTTGGTAGTCTCAAACTTGTTTATGGTCTTATGTAATTGAAAAGTAACCTGTTGAGATGTTTATTGTCCGAAACTCACCTAAAAATCGATCATCATTAGATCATGAGTCTTAACAACAACTTAATCATTATCAAAAAGTTACGTCATATAAAAACACATTGTCACAGAGACAAATACAAATGCTAAGCTTTTAAACCAAAAGGTCATAAGTTTAACTATTCTATCAATGAAAATTTAAGGGTTAAATCATAACCAATTAACTTAATTTGATATGTCATTATACAAAATTTAGTCGGTCAAAAGGTCAACACCCCCGGGTTACCGTACCCGTCATCCACTTAAGAGTGGAAGAGGCATTCTCGAGTACCCCATGTCGTATATGCTTACCGATTTGATTACACTACCATCACCTATTTCGGGTACCTAAATCATTGATTAGTTACCAAGCCCATTAATCCTTTTGCATCCGTTGTTTTTGGTCAAGTTTGACTATCACATATGTTCAACTATTCAAAAATTCTACTAAAATGTTTCAGGGTAGTCAAAGGTAAAAGTAAGGTGACAGTACAAGATTGATGAAATCCAGGATAGGATAGTCTCGTTGAGCACTCCTTTACCCTAAGCTCTTCATTATACAAGGACTAATTATGTCTAAGTTAAAACTAAAAGGACTTAATCACATACATGAGAATATTCAAAGGAGTTTTCAACCAACTGACTGCTTCCAAAATTCTTCAAGAAATTTCAAAGTCAAAGCAGAGTAAAGAACAACCAGAAGGGTCAGAGATTCACAACTCATCCCTCCTTCAAATTCATAATAATATTATTATTATCCCCTTCAAATTCACAATAATAATATCATTCCATTTGTAACACAAAAAACAATCATCAAAACCCTTCCCTTTAGATCCGTGTTGTGTTAATTATTATTATAATAATATTATTATTATTAGTTATGAATAGTAATCCGTCTACGCCGATGAACGCACACGCTCCGTCATCGAGCTCCGGTGGTGCCGGATCACCGGATTCAAACGCTCCTAGAAGAAATTCTAAACGACCTAAATGTATACTCTCTTTGATCCTTGTTAATAATAATAATAATATTTTTTATTTTGTTGGATACTCGGTAACGGATCAGATGCAGTTGACTTATTTGATTGTTGCTGTATGGAATTGTTTGTTGATTTAGTGGATATATTTATGATTTTTTATGCTGATTGAGGTTATTAAGGATTTATAAACCCTAGAGATGATTATACAGCTAAAATAATAGATTATTGAACTGTTTAGTGTTTGTTATTCTGATTAGACACTGTTTACGATAGATATGTTAGTTAGGATTTATTTGTTATGATCTTGATTTTGTATTTGACATATTTGACTGCTGATGTATGGTATGTGTTGTTGATGAAGCGCTTGTATATATGATTTTTGATGCTGATTGAGCTTATTAAGGATTTATAAACCCTAGTGGTGATAATATAATCGAAAGTCGAAACAGTAGTTATTGAACTGTATAGGGTTTGTTGTTCTGATTGGGTACTGTTTTTGATTTATCATTTATGCTTTAGGATGTGTTTGTGTCTCTATATGGTCTTAAGACATTATTTGGGTGCATATACTAATTTCTGTTATTTGATTGATGCTATATGGAATATTTTGTTGATCCAGGCATATGTATGATTTTCAATGCTGATTGAGTTTTTTTAAGAATATATAAGCACTAAATATGCTAATACAATCAAAAGTCAAAACTATAGATTATTGCACTGTTTACAGTTTGTTATTCGGAATAGGCACTGTTTTTGATCTATCATATATGTTTTGGGTTGTGTTTTGTTTGTGGCTCTATATGGTCTTAAGACAATATTTGGGTGCATATACTTATTTCTATTATATGATTGATGCTATATGGAATATATTGTTGATCCAGCGCATGTGTAAGATTTCTAATGCTGATTGAGCTTTTTAAGAATATATAAGCCCCAAGTATGCTAATACAATCAAAAGCCAAAACAATAGATTATTGCACTGTTTACAGTTTGTTATTCTGATTAGGCACTGTTTTTGATCTATCATATATGTTTTATTAAGACATTATTTGGGTGCATATACTAATTTATAGTTTTCTTTTATGTGTTTTTTTAGATTCTAGGTTTACACAGCAAGAACTTCCAGCTTGCAAGCCAATTCTTACCCCGAAATGGGTATGTATCGTTGTTTCAATGTTACCGCATGCTTCTTATTCATTGACCTTGACAAAAAAACCAAGCTTAATTTCTTTGTGTAATCTACTGCAGGTGATTTCAGCATTCATGCTTGTGACAATTGTCTTCATACCTATAGGAGTAGCTTCCCTTCTTGCTTCTCGTGATGTATGATTAAAACTGTTTTAATGAACTAACTTTATGAACATTCCTTTTTTGCTTGTAATAGTTTGTAATTTTGGATTTGTTTTTGTTCAAGTAGGTAGTTGAAATTGTTGACCGGTACGATAATGCGTGCATACAAGGCACAAAAAGTCAAAAGGTCCAACATATACAATCCGCTACAACAAACAAAACTTGCATCAGAAGCTTGACAGTAAGTTTTATATCAATTACTTTCCAATAATGACTTTATGATCAGAGATATATGCAATATAATTTAACATGTTGGCAATTGAATGACCTTAGGTCAGAAAGAGAATGAAGCAACCTATTTATGTCTATTATCAGCTCGACAATTACTATCAGAATCATCGCAGGTAACGAAAGGCCCTTTCGTTTTCATCTTATATATCCCTTGAGTTAAAGCATAAATTCCCTTCGACTAAGCACACAAAACCTACTTTTGCAGGTATGTCAAGAGTCGAAGTGACCAGCAATTGAGAAACCGTGGTGATGAGAATGAAACAAGTACATGTAAGCCTGAACATGAGGCAAATGGGATGTCAATAGTGCCATGTGGACTTGTAGCTTGGAGTTTGTTCAATGACACCTATAGTTTGTCCACCAGAAATAACCAGCAATTAACCATAAACAAAAGGCACATTTCATGGAAGAGTGACAGAGATGAAAAGTTTGGCCGTGATGTCTTCCCAAAGAATTTCCAAAACGGCAGTCTTATTGGTGGTGGGCGTCTCAATGATTCTATCCCAGTAAGTCTCCCAAGTCTTAACTGCCATAGAATTTACATCCACTTAAAAAAAGTTTCAAATAAGTTAAATTATCTGATTACATCATTACAAGCTTTATTATGTATTTATGCGGGATTGGTTTGTTTTGATAGTTAAATGAGCAAGAAGACCTTATTGTTTGGATGCGAACTGCTGCTCTCCCAACATTTAGGAAACTGTATGGGAAAATTGAGCAGGATATTGAGGCAGGTGAAACAATAAATGTGGTAGTGGAGAACCGTTACAACACTTACAGTTTCAGTGGCAAGAAGAAACTTGTACTTTCAACTACCAGCTGGCTTGGTGGGAAAAATAACTTTATCGGCATTGCTTATCTGGCAGTTGGTGGCTTGTGCTTCTTACTAGCTACCACTTTCACTGTCATATATTTTGTTAAGCCAAGGTAATTTATTTTTCTTTGTGTTTTTTGATCGTTATTAATCAGAAAATTAGGGTTGTTAAAGATTTAAATTGGCCATGTTCATCCATGAAATCCGACACGAAGTTGACAATTTGATATGAACACGTACATCATGTTAGACACATGAACCTAAACAAAAAATAGCTTGGTGTGCGTGTTTGAATCGTTCACCCCTCTTCGATGACCGGGTTTTCATTAAAAAAACATTAACTTGAACATGACATGTTTAGCTGAATGTGTCCATTTGCTCGACCCGAAACTGACCCATACTCATTTAGACTAAACCCAAACATGCGAATTTCGTGTTTGGTTTGTGTCGTGATAGAAATTCACACACCTACGTAAAAGTAGTATACATCATGTTTTGGATGATGGACTAATTTTGTTGTTACTTTTATTGTAGGCATCTTGGAGATCCAAGTTATTTGTCATGGAACCGGAACCCAGGTGGTCACTGATATGTGATTGTGCAATTATGAAGCGGGCTGAAAAGTGCTCCTTTTGATCGTGTATGTATTTGATCCAATTTACATGTTGTTTAGATTTAGTAAAGTTATTTATTCGTTGTTTAATATTTTATATCTTATGTGTCGAGATAAGACTTCTTTTGTATTTTTGACCACATAATGACTGTTATGTTTACACGTTTCATGACTATGCTATTCACTCGAAAAAACATGTATTGATATTATTGAGTATACAATAATCTTTACTGCTCACAACATAGATTGCATTTATTTGAATACATAGCAGTATAGCATATGCAGACACAAAATTCCGAATCATTTTAATGAGATATGAACATATTCTGTCTCTATTTCAACTAGTTACTTACAAAAACTTGTCACTAGTCATGTAAAAGAGATCCCCAATTAGAAGTAGATGAAATGGCACCCATCATAACCTGTTAACGGAAATTAAGATAATTATTAAAAAAAGAGTCAAAATTTGGCGGGGGTTTTGGGTTGTGATATTATGGCCTTACTTGGATCCACTGTGACCAGCATGGCAGAACCACCGAATTCACAAGTGCCGCCAGCCACTTTGGTTCTTTGCCAGTAGCTGTTGAATGCATAAGAAGCATGTGCAAACAATGTGTCAGGCTGGAAACAGTCCCCATTTGGCTGCAGTGATTCACAGTCGGCTCCAGAACCACATGCGTAGGTCATGGCTTCCCGAATGATTGGGTCTGGGACAGATGGTTTAGCCACACACCAGAGTGCAGACACTGCCTCACTGTGAGGTGGCGGTGGTCCGTTTGGGGGAGGGTACACTACTGGTGGCTCAAATAGAGGTGGTGCAGGTATGAACCCTGTAGGTGAAGGAAGTGAAAACGTTGGTGGGCTTGGTTCATAGTTATATGGAGGGCTGGGTTCATAACTATAAGGCGGGCTTAGACCATTGCTGGGTTGATACGAGGCAGGCGAACCAGGGTTGGTACTAATGGGTGGTGTATAAGGAGTAGCACAAGAAAAAGGTGGTGTGGGGTAGGAGGAGGAAGGCGATGTAGGTGGTGTGGGGTAGGAGGAAGAAGAAGGTACAGGCGGAAATGGGGAATAAGATCCAACAGTGGGTGATCCTGATGTTGGTACTGGTGGTGGCAAAGTGGTGGTGGAAGGCGGAGAACCACAACGAGGATCAACAAGTAGCTGAGGTAGATCATCTTCAAGACGATTCACAACGTGATATCTCTGTAACGAAGTCAACTTCAAAGTCAACGCTCCAGGTAATCTTGCATCTGCACTTACAAATACATTATTAATCAACATTATATATAAAAACGAGTTGCATGCTTGCATATAGAATAATAGTAACTAAAAAACGTGCATGATGGTGAGGCGAAGGCATGGTAACAAGAAATGACGAATGCATAGAGAAACCCTAGTAACCGGTAGTTCATGTTCATCAATGTTATCTGCATATACATGCATAGCATATAGTGTGTTTGTGTGTGTTTTAAAGCAGAAACAAGGTCGCGGGACAGGAGTAGGCTGGAGACAGGGGTTTGGATACTTAGGAGATGGTGATGGAGATTGGTATTTAAGATATTCTTGGCTTAAGAATGGATAAAAGCACCTTGAACAAATAATAATGGAAAGTGTGTTGTTTTGCTTGCTTTCTACTCAAAGCTATGAAATGGTATCTCAATACTCAATAGTAGCGAACTAGCATATGATCATGGATGTGTTTAGACGAATATGTAGTTTTCAAGGGTATTCAATATTCGGTTTCAAACCAATTAAAACTGAGGCGAAACTGTTTAAATTTAACCTATCGACAACATATTCACGATGATTGCAAGCGTTTTTCTAAACTATTTGGTTGACAACTGACATCTTAGAAATTACCAAAACTTGAGCCGTAGTTACTCGCGCGTTACTGTGGGACTTATTAGTCAATGATTGAACGCATAGTTCCAACAAGCCTATGCATTGAAATGGGCTTTGCTAGACTTAAAAGACTCGATTAAATATAAATTAAGCAAATTTGCACATATTTAAACTCAAAAGATTAGGATTTACGGATTAACCTGGAAATTTATCGGGTGTCACGATAAATGAGTTGCACGAAACATGTTTAGCTTACATGGTTTTAAGTGTTTTCAAGTTATAGTTAAAGTCTTTTACACACACATATGGATCATGTGCGACCTCATTAGTTTTGATGCATTAACCATTCCATCACATACATGATGTTTAGACCATATGGTTCGTGGTTGTGAAGGCAGGAGGTGCCACCTAGGATTGACATGAACACCGCATAGGAGCCACATCCCTTCTATGTGGTGTGAATGTGAAGGGTGAAATGTGGTTGGAATCATTGGCGTGAAGTCAATAAAATCACATCACTCACCTTTCACTAATCACAATAGTCCTTAAGTAAATGTGAAATTGATCATACCCGAGATATGTACCCGCATGTGCGCACGACTGAGACTCACACACACGTCAGCACAACAGTATGACGTGGAGCTCTAGAAGACGGCGCACGCCACCTCAAAAAAGGACAGGTGTCACCCGACAGGAGCAGGGACATGTGGCCAATCAGAGGCGTTTATTCCCTGCTCCACGATCTCCTGCAGGTACGAGGTACAGAAAAGGACAGAAAGGACGATAGCAAGACACGTGGACCAATCACAGAGTGACAACGCAAAGAATGATAACGGTCGTAATAGTACAAGTGTAACGACCCTGGCTGTCGGAGCCGGGTCGTCGGGTCGGGTTCAGAGCTACGCAGCGGATTCGGATCATAACAGTCTTTACTCTTCCAGGATCCACGTCATCATATCTGTTGGGTTACCTGAACACATGCCAAAAATAGTTTCTGTCAACATAAAGTTGGTGAGGTCGTGTATTTTATAAAGTGAATGGCCAGTTCGTTTATTGATAATTCTTTTATATAAAACATTCTTTTATAAACATGCTTTACAGATTATAATTTCTGAAGGGGAAAATATATTCTATTATACCAACTCTATTATATATCAATTATATTATATCTCAATTCTATCATATCGATTATATTTCGTGCCATTCCTATCGATGGTACCACTCTGATTGTGGTAAAATACCTGTTCCTGTCCTCTACTTGGGCAAGAATGGTTTTGGTCTTCTACTTGGACATTCCTACCCTCTACTTGGGTAAGACTGGTTCTTGTCCTCTAGTTGGACAAGAAAGGAAATGGCGGATACCGGCCAGTACTGTCCTCGTCGTTTCTATGTCCCCTTTTCTATTATATTTCTTCTATTGATAATCTTTTTATTATGTAAAGCATTTCTATGTTTTCTGATAAATGACATGTATTCCCCCAAAAACACTTAATAAAACAGTAAAAGTGGGGAGTTCACGATACTCACAGGTTTGCGTATAATCTTCTATAGTCTCTCCTATTACAATTATATGTCATATATATATGGATACGTTTTACGCGAGGGACTTGTTAGATTGTAACACTTAGGATATATATCATATATACAATTTATACATATAGAATTCGGTATATATTAGATAGTCCTAAACTCGGGGTTCATTATTGACACGACACGGACATCCTAAATCTAGCTGGCCATTACAGCTTGGCATTCGAAACTAATAAAGCTGGCCATTACAGCTTGGCACACGACCCTAAAAACTCTAGACACAACTTACCCGGATGATGGCTCTGCAACAAAAGAATAGAAAATATTATGATTAACCAGAGTCTAGTATATCGTTTTATATATCGAATCATATATATATAAACACATATAAACACATATATATTTTATATATGTTTATTATTCTCTTATTATTATTATCAAGTCCGTACGTTATTCGTATTATATATATATATATTCGTATAATTCTAATAATCCACTCCGGATTTACTGGACCGGTTTCTGTTCCGGTTGTTTGACTGAGTCACTGAGTCAACTTAGTATCAACCCGTCCTCTCTTTAGATTCCGTTTAGTACCTCGCAATCAAGTACAAAACAATATTATAATCTGGTATTACCGATTAATATCCAATTATAATAAGATCTTGTATACTATACCTTATCATGAAGTGGTCGGCTTCATGCCGGATTATTATCAAAACCCGATCAGGGATGGACCGGAGACTAATCGGACTTCCGGTTAGTGATAATATCTTCTCATAATTCCCATCTCTCCCTACAAAGAATAGATTTACACCTCAGTCAACACAATAGTCAATTGGTAATTATCAACAACCAAACCATAATTAGTTTATGAGGAGAAACTCAATTAGTAACAACATACAACCCATAGACTTGATCCGATGCACTCTAACCCGATATAAAGACGGGTCACCAGCACAAACAGAAGGTTAATCTGCTGATTGTTTATCGGAACAATAGAGTGTTTCGATTGTTTATAAAGGTTCACGAGTACAAATCCGAATAGAAGAATAGTCCGTAACTCAAGACCCGCCATTAGTCACCGGAAGACAGTCACCGGAATTGGTGACTGTCCGGTTGATAGTTGGTTTTATAAACAAAGAATAGGGTGTCGGGTTCATCGATGTTTTATCAAGAACAATCAGAAACAGATGGGTTATATGGTTCGATTCTCGGGATTCAATTCAGCAATTATCAAGACCCGATGAACTTGATGACTGCCCGATTTCGAAGACAGAGAGAGATTAGTTATCGGGTTGGAACAGTGGAACAGATCACCGGGTAGTTTATATTATAAACGAAGGAAGGTTATGGTGGTCATCGGGTTTATAACAGAAACAAAGAGAAGGGTTACCGGATTGTTATCTATAGACAAAGGAGGGTTGTGGTTTGATGATGGTTACCGATGACAGTCACCATAACCGGTGACTGTCCGTCTTCAGCTAACCCGGAACAGAGGGAGGAGGAGAAGGGTTCACGGAGGTGGAGAACTTACCGGAGAGCAGAAAGAGGGGCGGCCGGCGGCGACAGCGGCCGGAGATGGTGGCCGGAGACAGCAGCGAAGGCGGCGACGGCCGCCATGGCTGTCCGGACGGTGGCTCTCTTTAACACACACATATGTGTGTGCTTATGAAATACAGAAGAGGAGAAGGGAGTGAAAGGGGTTTTTATACCCAAACCCAAACCCAATTCAGGGGTGTTTGGAAACGGAGATAAGAGCGGGATATAAGGGTGTTTGGCAGCAGGTGTTAGGCTTGCACCAAGGTGTTTGGTTGCGAATTAATCAATTAAGTGAGACGGTTGGCTGCGAGATTCGAACTTGAATATTTTATAATAAGTAATCGGGTGGTCGGGTACGACCCGACCCGTTTACGAAACCCGTAACACCTCGGGGTGTTACAACAAGGCAGCTGTCATTCTCCTCACAGCCAATCACTGACCACCTCAGGGGCCTATAAATACCCCCTTCATCATCAGAAGAAGGGATCTGATCGGCGAGAAAGAGAATTCATACTATATAGATGTGAGAGATAGATTATAGTCGAAACTCTGTAATAGTCTGGATTAGTGTCTTGTATTCATCTTATTACTTAATGAGAATTACGTCCTTTCTTATATTCACATACTAGTATCATTATATCCAGATTGTTAGATTGGTGTGTCACACCCCAACCGATGGCGGAATCATCGAGGTGAGACTTAGTGGTAGATTGTTCAAAGACTTCATGACATTAGATTTTGTGACAATATAGTTTAAAGATAGAATTTCATTTATTGTCTAAAAATAGAAATACAAGTAGTTTAAATAACGAAAAACACAACAACAAGAATATGACAACTTGAACTAGAGTGAGTTTCTATGTTCAATCCTAAGTAGTTTTCTTGAAATGTCCTGCAACAAATATTTCCTGCAACATGTATAAAATATCCGTCAACACATAAAGCATTGGTGAGCATACTAGTTTTGACATACATATATAGTATAATAAAGTTTTGCTTATAGGCATATGCAAGAGAACCATACAAATGGCGACTAGCCATGAAGAATTTTGCTTAACATGACCCATGTAGGGGGCGGATAGCCAATCCTATAGCGCTATACATGCAAGGTGGGTTGTCAACTATATGAACATTTGTATGTTAGAGTAAATAATTCTACATAGCATAGCGTACAAGCATATAATAGACTTTAGATTGCGCATGATAGAATTTAGAATATGATAGACTTTAGACTAAGCATAATAGATTGTAGAGTTTAAAATCGTTTGAGTTTTGATAGTGATACATGTTGAGCCCCAAAGAATAAAGGATAAAATGGGGACAAGTATGAACTCACCTTTGGGTGTGTTTTAGCAAGGTTCCAAAAGAATGAGTCTTGGGGATTAGTTCCTTAGCCTTGGTTAACTAGAATTAGAAAAATAAAGAGTCTTAGGTTCGAGTTTAGATTATAGATTCAAGAGAGTCAAGCAAGCCTTTTAGGCAAACCAAGCACAAATTGCCTTTAGGGCAATCCGGATGGTCATGAGATTAAGTTAGACCAAGCACAAAATCATCATAGATGATTCGGATGGTATAAGGTTAGGAATGTGAATCCATTTGATAGGTTCATGTCATAACCACTTCGTTTATGGAATAAACGTGGGTTTTGGACACGGGATTTCCCCTTTCTAGTGTGGATAAATCCGTAGCACAAGAAGGGTCAAGAGAGTTGGTAAGGTAGGGTGTAACCACAAACCTTCCAAAGAATAATAATAGGATAATAAGATAGAAGATTGAAAGTAAGTTTATAATAATACATAGTATAACCAATACCATAGCACAAATCCATCTAACATTAGATTGTTAGTACACTTGGTTGGTTCCTTCACAACAAACATCCTTAGGACATAAAAAAAAAAAATATTTGGAAAAATAAACCCATTTGGGACCTCTTTTAGGTGTTCTACCCTTATCACACTTATGTGGATAAACATGGGGAAGATCCTAGAGGTTTCTCCAAGGAGTTTTGGATAGAAAAGAGAAGGAAAAACATAAAAGAATTGAAGGTTTGAGCCTAGAAACTTACTGATGTGTTTTCAGGAAGTTTGCTCAAAAACCTTGAAGATTAGAGAGAGTTTTAAAGAGAAAAGAGATGAACAAGAGATTATGGAGTGGGGAGGAGTTGTATTTATAGGTGGGATGAGTTTATTGGGTATTAAATAGAGTTATTAGGGTGGTTGGGAGGTGATTAAGTGGGGTTAAACTTAGTGATTAAGGGATGGTCATATGGTAAGTATTCTGTTGTCGAGACTTTAAAGAAAAGAAAAAAAATAAACGACAACTTACTTAGAATAATGTTTGTATGTGTTTATTATTTGGACATCAAAGTCAAAGCATAATTTGTATCATGCATTTTCGTTTTTCTTTTTTTTTTTTTTCACTAAAAGTTTTATTATAATAAGTATATAAATAAATAAATATATACTAAGATCTTAACTAAATGAGTTTCTTGTTATAACGTCTAAATTAAATAGGATAAATTATAATGACGACTCGTCACGAATTGATAGGAGTAACATAAAAGAAGCGGATAAAGGCGAAATTGGAATTTGTTAAGTATAGAATTTAAATATATGTAAAAGTAACAAAAATTTCGCGATGTTACAGTCTCCCCAATTTAGGAAATTTCGTCTCGAAATTTAATTAAAAGTCAACCTTTTGAAGAATAGGTAAGTGGTTTGATATGAGAACAAAGCTTGTTAGTTTATTACGTTTAAAGCGAATACGGTATCTACTCACTTGTGCGATATTTATGCTCGTAAGAGAAGTACTTTTAAAATTTTACCCAAGGTTGTACGTAGAAATTTGAGAACTTAACCGACATAAGCATTTTGTAAATAGTGAAATAAAGGGTATGTATAAATAGGTTTGTATATGGAATTGGTGCAACAAGTTTTGGAAAAGTAAGTAAATATACAGTATAACATGCATGAAATAGTAAAAAAAAAAAATCTTGTGAAGGTAGGTAAGTATACTGTGTATAAGAAATAGTAAGAATTTTAGGAAAGTAAGTATTTATACGGTATGAAATAGTGAAAATTGAAGGTAGGTAAGTATATTTGTATAACATATATAAATTTTGGGAAAATAAGTAGTTATACGGTATATCATATATGAAATAGTAGAATTTGTTGGCTTGTAAAAGAGGTGTCTTTGGGTAATTTGGGGGGAATAGTAAAAAAATGTGAGCATAATGAGTGACTAGATGTGGGAATGAGTAGTATTTGGTAATAGATATTTGGTTTGCACAAGGTCGAAAATTTTGTTAGGAAAAACTTTTTAGAGGTGATTATATAAACGAGAAATTGGACTATTTGGAAAACAACTTTCTGGCGAAATAAATAGTAGTTATTTAGTTTTGAAATCCAGTACATAATTAGTGAAGGAAATATATAAAAGTGAGAGACGAATCTTGTTTTACATGTATAAATGCTTTTAGAGATTAAGGCCAGAGCTTACGGGATTTAGAAGTAGATTCTTGGTAATGAAGGGATTGATGATTAAGCAAGGACGCATGAGGGAAGAGTGGAATTTGATGGAGATTGCAAGCATAGATTATTCTTAGCATGGATGTTGTTACATAGTAAAGAGTGTGGTTCAAAACGAGGTTATAATATGCATAAAGGATAAATAATGCAAGCATAATTAGACTAGTAAACTATAATATAAACGGTATCGCAAAAGACAAATAACATAAGCGTTGGTCAAAATTTTAACTCGACACCCAAAACTTCTCATGGCACGAATAACTCTACTTTTGGTAGTATGATAGGACATTTATGTATAGGATGTACCGGCGGCGTATCCACCATGTCGTTATCATACCTCATTCATGTTGTTATTCAAGTCATGGTAGGTTACACACACTGGGACTTGTTATGTTTTCCATGCGCCCAATTTTTGTAATTACGTGTGCACCCGTAATTAGTCCAATTGTCGTATGGTCCACATAAGTTGTCTTAGTTATGTGTGGGTCGCTAGTGGACACAAAATACTTATACACAAAGGAAAAGACATTAAACTAAGACTAAACAGTTTTGATGTTGTAAACATAGCAAGCAACGTGACATGCAAACACATAATGTGAAAAGACATTAAGTAAGGGGTTTTTTTTTTTTTTTTTTTTTTTTTTTTTGATGTTGTTAACCATATGCGTTTTTGGCGTAGATGCATGGTGTCATGACATAATGGTGTAGACTTGTGCAAATGTGGTTACGTTCAGATGTATAAAATCAAACAAAAGCATAGACTGTTGGATTCCTAATGAAAATGCGTAAAATGTTTTGACTGTGGGCAACATAGAATTCGGGTTTATTACAAATTAACTAAATGGTCTTAATCTCTGGCGCTCGCCATCACCGCCTCTTCCTCCGGCACTGTGAGTCTTATATTCTTTTTTCTCGATCTCGAGCTTCCTGCCAAACACACATATGAAGATGTGTTTAAGGTGCCCTTTGTTCCTAATTTGGTCAAGTTTGGGAAGTTGTTGTTTAAGAAACTAATAATTGGGGCACATGGACTATCATATCTTTTATACTAAATAAACTTCATATCTCAACTTTTCTTTTGCATCTTATTTGAAGTTTAAAACATTTTCTTTTTCTAATAATTATTTAAAATGATAAACCTATATCAAATTATTTAACGTTTGTCATCCAATTAACTATTTTTTTAGTACTAATTTAATACTTATAAGTTTTTGTTCAAACTAATTATTTTAATCGATGAAATAAAAAAAAAACATACCGTTATAAATGGGTCATTGCAATTTACGTAGCATGTAAATCTCTTAAAATGAAACTCATTTTAGATAATCATTGTAATTGAAATAATTATCCTAAGCCTTAAAAGATTAAAATCTAATTATTATTTTTTTCTATAAACGTATACAATTGATTATATATTTGAACAATTTCCATTAGAACTTGTTTTATCAAACAATTAACTAAAACTTTTTATGATTAGTTTTTTTTATGATTTATGTTACACTCCTTTTATTACGTTTCAAGTAAATTAGGAACCCTAGAAATACTTGTAGACTAGAAAGACTTATTTATTGCCTTAAACATAGGGTAATACTTGGCAACGTTGGACTACACTTATTCTATTTCACAAGACTTAACACTTTGCTAAGGTGAGTTTACATAACCTTGTTTATGCAATTCTTTATACTTGAAACTTTATACTTAAGCAATTCTACATACACGTCTAGTTGTAAACTTTAATGCCTCATGACTTAGACACAAACTATTAGACTTAAACTTCAACTTACATAATCATTAACCCTGATCAAGCCATCTAGATTCGTTGACCATTTCTATGGGGAGCGCGGGTGATTGTTATCGTTCCAAACTTTATAAGGAGAACCGTGAATGCGGGATGGACCTAAACTTTATAAGGAGAACCGTGAATGCGGGATGGACCTAAACTTTATAAGGAGAACCGTGAATGCGGGATGGACCTAAACTTTATAAGGAGAACCGTGGATGCGGGATGGACCTAAACTTTGTCGGAGGATTGATTATGTGCATACTATACTTGTTGTTTATTCATGTAGACTTAAACTTACATTAGACATATGAATTGCTAAACTTTTATTCTAAAACTTAATTGCTTGACTTGGCTTATGTATTCTCACCAACTTCTAGTTGACCCCCCCCCATTTTTCCGAACTCAACAGGAAATATTGATGCTTGAAGTCTAGAGCTAGCATGAGAAGATATTTGAAGTTTTAAGCTTTGTTTGATTATTGGATGTATTAGATTTCATTCAAGACATTTAATGTAATTCAATAAAGAATTATTTAAACATATGTATTACCATGAGCTACTGAACAATCATTCATACGTGACACCTCGATGTTTCCGCCATCGGTTTGGGTGTTACAGCGTTCACACAAGGAGTGAGGTGTGACTCACTAATCCGCACTTTGGCTGGATGCACAGGCATGCCCAACACCTGGGAAGAAATCATGCGCGGCGCAAAGAATTACGAAAAAACTGAAAGAGAGCTATTTGTTTGGAGCAGAATTCAAGCACCTCAATACACAGATACGCAAGCGCAAGCAGCGCGCAATAGAAACAACAGGCATGAAAGAAAAGGCAAAGGGAACGTCTGGACAAGGCTTCAAGGAGCCAACCCGACGGTAACAAAGCCCACCGCACCTCAAGAATACCAACACAGTACGTTACTCGTGCACAAGTCAGGTAGAAGGAGTCACAACAACTGGACCCCCTTGATGAAAACGCCAGCGCAAGTCCTGGCCACAGAAAATATCGATTTCCCAGAACCAAAGGTCATCAAGCGGAGGGAAGGACTAGATCACAACAAATTTTGTGCCTATCATCAAGACATAGGCCATGACACTGACAAGTGCTACCAGTTGCGACAAGCCATCGAGGACGCGTTAAAGTCTGGTAAGCTCGGACATCTGCTACAAAATGTGGAGCGCAAGCAGACGGCGGGTCCATCGCCAAAAAAGATAAAGAACGTGAGCATGATGATCCATGGCAGTGGACGCCGGCTTCAGAAGCGGAAACCAGAAACAACCGCAGAATGGAAAGAACAACAAGTGTGCTTCCCAGTGGTCAAAGGTGGCCCGTCCGCCACGCGGGCGATCATTGTCACAACCATTTTTGACCACTACCGAACTACCAGGGCATTCATGGACACTGGCAGCAACTCTGATATCATGTATGGACAATGCTTCGACCTGCTGGATGATGAGGATAAACAGCGACTGCGCCCCATCAATTCCCTAATTATGGGATTCTCAAATGAGGTCGTGACCCCACTCGGGGAGATATCTTTTCCCCTCACTTTAGGAGCACACGGGCGCTCACGGACTGAAGAGGTCACATTCCTTGTCATCCCAACAAAATCCAAGTATGATATTATCTTAGGGCGAGATTTCATGGCCTCATACAACATGGTCACCTCCACGGTCCATGGTGCAATTGGTTTCCCCACCCCAAACGGTGTGGCAATCGTGTGGGCTAACAGAGAATGCGCCATGACCACAGAATCTCACCCAGCCAAAATGCTAAAACCATGCTCACGCACAAAGCCGTAGAAGTGGATCCTGAACCCAAAGTTCCCTGATCAACCCATCACACTAGGACCAGCAATCTCGGAGAACATCCGAGATCACTTGAAGCAGCTCCTCCGCAAAAACATGGACGTCTTCGCATGGCAACCGTCAGATATGATCAGAGTCCCACGCGAACTCGCCCAACACAAGCTCAACACATATCGCTCAGTGGAGCCCATCGCGCAAAAGCGACGAAGCATGGGCGCTGAAAAAACGCAAGCTGTCACACCCTCAAAATCCACTTGCGGAATTTTACCGCGAGGCGCATGACAAACCAGGATCCAAACCAACGATCACAATAAACAATTCTAAATGAATATAAATGCAATTTCAAAACATAGTTTAAAATCCCCGTTTACAGCGGAAGCTTATTCAAAACAATTATTCAATAATAAACCAATGTTCAAAGTCTGTAAATCATGCAACTCTAGCTAGACGCTGTGCAGACGCGTGCGCCCTAGTTCCATTCGTACTACCTTAGCGACCTGAGAAAACATGTAAAAGTTTACGTCAGCACAAAAATGCTGGTGAGTTTACAGGTTTTGTATCCAAGTACCAAGTCCACCTGTCCATACTATAACAAATAGAAAACCAGTATACGCTAGCTAGGCGTACGTTTTGTTACTACCACGATTGGAAAACCATTACTAACGCGAATACCAAAAGTATGCCCGATGTATGTTCCTGTTGTTCCTGTTTGAGACAATATGCACCCGCCGACCCTCCAAGTCGACGAGCGGGGTTGGTCACTCCCAATAGCGCTATTCACATTTCCCCGTTGTGCAAACCCGCACATTCATGGTTCCCCCCGGGACTTCCAAAAATCGTGTAGTACACAATAGAAACCCATAGTATGACAGTAGTTACCAAATAATCGTTTTAAACACATGTTTTCTCCCCCGAAAGTATAAAACCAGTTTAAAAGAGGGGCCGTAAACTCACCTTAAGTTCCGTTACTCCTTAACCCGAGTAAACTCAGCTGCTATGCTAGTCCCGTAAAGCGGCGACCTAACATACGACAGTTACAAGTACTTAGACTAATAACCCGCAGGTTAATTAGTCCCTAGATGTCCAGACCATAACCAAGTTCGTTTGAAAACACCGTGACTGTTTAACCGACCCAAAGTACAAGACTCGACATCCCATTGGTGACCCGAGACTTCCCGTGTTATGTTTACGCTCCAAAACGTACAATAACGCAAGTACACTTAACCTACGTTAACGCACAACAAGTTATAGCACATAGTTCACGTATCACCGAAATACATCCAAATATATGTTACCAAGTTATTAGACATGTTACGGGGTTCCTAGCATGTTACTACATGTTAAATCGGGTCTCGGAATGCTAATTTACACTTACAGCAGCAGTACACGCGATTAGGAAAAGTCAACTAGCATTTAGGAAAGTCAACTAGCGATTAGAAGTCCTATTCGCCCCTATTATAGGCGATTAGGGGCTATTCCCCTGAACTTACTAGTGATTAGGGCTATTCCCCTGAACTTACTAGTGATTAGGGCTATTCCCCTGAACTTACTAGTGATTAGGGCTAATCACCTGAACTTACTAGTGATTAGACCTCTACTCGCCTGTGTTATAGGCGATTAGCATCCTACTCGCCTATAACATAGGCGATTAGGAATGCTACTCGCCTGTAACCTTGCTGTTCCGGTTTTTCGCGCGTTTAACGCTCCAAATCAGATCCAGAACGTGTGTAACTACCCAATATCATCCCAAACACTATCCTAAACATGTTTAACCCAAAACCCTTCGTTCAACCTCGTATAATCAGTCCTGCATGCAACCAAATAATCCAAATACCAATTCACATAGCATGCAACATCATACCAACACGCGTAATCATAACACTAATAACCGATTACTGAGATTTCTAGCATCATAATATCAATATCAGTTCTGACCTAACATAATAACACATCAATCCATCATCATGAATCATAAAAACCCTAGCTTTCTAATCATACACACCCATAACGCATGTGTGACATCCGTCACTTTTCATTGTATGTTTTATGATTATCTGTACGTTATACGCAGCTAATAAACGTGACATTATTCTTGAGCATTTAATTCGGGTTCGTTTAATCATATATAATAATAATAATAATTATAATAATTATGTATGTATTAAGGCCCACCAGACTAGTCTACATAAGCCCAAACCCCAAGTGCCTGGCCCATCATCCAAGGCCCAATCTCCTTGGGTCTGTTTTAAAAAAAATAAATATAATTATGCTTTGGCCGGGGTTCGAACCCGCGCCAAAGCCACACACTCAACACACTTAACCAACTGAGCTGAGCCTTCTATCTGATTAAACCCGGACACTCATTTATCTTATACGCGTTTTAAAACCTGCAGTTTTGACTTGGAAAGTCAACTGCTTGGACGCGTTTGAATAATCAATCAAGATCAATGCTTGATTGATCTATAATTGGCAAATTTATACAATTACCGGCCTATTACAACTCGTCTACACGTCAATTGACATCGGATCGTTGACCAATTTTGAAATCATACGCGTATACATTCAAATCAGGGTCAACTTACCAATTAACCTAACCTATTGATCCCCACTATAAATTGAGCCTTGGAACAGCTTAACAACTCGCTCACTCATCTCCCTTAACCTCCAATTCTCTCTATCAAACTCTAATTATTGTTAACGAGTTCGTGGTTGACTTTTTACTTTGACTCGACGTTTATACACGATTACACACTGTGAGTCTTCCTTTTGTTATGGGTTTTGTTTATCGGCAATCCAGCAACAAAAGCCCCATATTTAATCGGGCTCATGTTGCCTAGATCGTCTGATTGAAAATTCTAGGGTTCGTAATCTCATTTTGGGGATAATCCTGATTTCGCGTAGTGTATAATATTATTTTGAAACAAGAAACATCACAACCACCGGCCTAGGCCAAGTGGTTGTGACCATGGTCCACAACAGAGGTCACCCGGGTTCGAGTCCCGGCTCTGACCGGTTTTTGTTTCTTTTCTTTTCTTTTCTTTTTAAAAACAAACAATTAAATATATATAAATATTAAATCCTTTTAAATCTTTTAAATTCTTTTTAAAATACCAAAACTATTTTATAAATTCTAAAAAAATTACATTTGTTTAATCTGTTATAAAAGTTTCATTTATAATTTTTATTTTTCAGAAATTGATTTATTTAATATTTATAATAATTAAATCATTTTTAATCTATTAGATTTATAAAAATCCATTTATACATCAAAACAATTTTATTAATTTCTCCAAAATTTATCCTGACTTTATTTAAAGTTAAACTTTACTGAAATAATTTTTAATTCAGTAAAATCATTTATTTTATATTTTTAATCAATTTTTGTTAGATTTAATCATAATTAAATCATAATAAATCCAATTTTCATCATTTTTGCACCAAAATTTTATACAAATTATTTTAATCATTTAGAACAGAAATATGATTTTTAAAATAAGAATTCTTTAATTTTAGTATTTTTAAATATTAAAGTTAAATATTGACTATTTATAAATAAATAGATTTAAAAATCTATATTAAATGAAATAATTTTATAAAAATTATTTCTATACTTCAAACACTTTATTGTCTATATTCTAAATTCAAATTTCATTAAAAGACTTTTATTTATTTATTTATTAAATTTCTCATAATTAATAAACAATTTGTTTATTAACACAAATAAACGTAATCCCCAATTCGAAGCCCTAGATATACATGTATCCTAGAGTTATTTCACTCACACATTATCAATTACTTTAGGTTAATCATTTGGGAGAAATCTCAAATTCATATTTCGTTGTCCAGTCCAATTCCAAGTTACTACGGGAACAGTGAGTATTCCTACCCCTTTTTGCATTTATACATTTTTGGGGTGATTCATGTACACTATTACAATTTCAAATACAAGTTTACATTTTTACAATACAATTCTAGTACTATGTGCATTGCTTACAACGTGCTTTATGCTTAGACAATACATGTGGATTACATTTGTACTTAGTGAAATCATTAACATGGTACAAGCCGACCTTAACATTGGATAGCGCTATTTGGATTGACAACCCGCCTAGATTGATTCTCCCCCTTTTTCATCGGAGAATCCGTGGCCAGTGTTAAGTTATCATCCATTTATTGGTTGAGTACACTACAGTTCATACAGTACATTATACAGTCACAGGGTTGATTTCGCTCATTTGTTTGATGCATGGTTTACATATTTGCACTGTAGCTTGCACTTGAATTGTATAACTTTTAATCTACTATATATATATCAAAACTAGGAATGCTCACCAACATTTCTTATGTTGACCAAACCTATTTTTGTACATGTTTCAGGTGCAGTTTGATCAAGATACTTTTAGCGCTTTATTATGCAGTTATTACATTATTTATGTTTCATTTAAGACCTTGTATTTCCATTTCCTTGTAAGACAATTTTTGGGTTTCATTTAATAATATTTACATTTAAGTACCATGTGCTTTTGAACAATCGTCACTACGTGACACCTCGATGATTCCGCCATCGGTTGGGGTGTTACAGATTGGTATCAGAGCCATGGTTATAGGGAATTAGGTTATTAAAATGCCTCTTAGCCTAGACTATAACCGAATTTCAACTTTCAGGTACAACACTTCCTAATTTTCATTACCCTTCACTTTCCTTCCTCAATCTTTCCCTTTCTTCTCCTTTCTCCTCATCTTTCATCATGACGTATAAGGATGGTGTCCTACAAGGAGTGGAAAGACTACATCATCATGGAGCGGGAGCAGTACCTTTCATGAAAACACTCTTAGGCATAATGCCTACTCTTATTTTTTGCTCCTTCAAAGTTGTTGAACTTTAATGAGTGTGAAAAAGGACACGTGCAATCTGGAAGGGTGGACGCCTGTACACTGGGTTTTCTGGCATAGGCAAGCATAGCGCATAAATCCATTTACGGACCTGTTATGCTTACCTGGGGATTCCTGGAGTGAGTGTCCACTTATAGGCTAAAGCATGTCTTCTTTGATCACCATTGGGCTCAATTTCTTTGAAAAGTCAACGTTCTTGTTGGGCTTTATAGCTAGACAAGGGCAATCCAAACATATTATACATATATTTCAAATGATATACCTTTATTTCACATACAATATCTTGTGATCATAACTCTTATGCAATATTACACTTACATATATTAATCTCATAACTTTTCATTGACTGCCTTGTAGATGTCTGCTCGCCGTATGCTCCGTGATGCTAGCCAACGCACTGTTCGTGCCTCTGGACAACGTTCTGATCGTCGCCTTGCTTCTCTTGTCGCTGAGCAAATTGCTGCAGTGATTCCGAATCTTGTTAGTGAGTTAACCCAGAACAGCAACAGTACCAATACTGAGGGTGCAACTCAATCTCGGTGTACCTTCAAACACTTCAACTCATGCAATCCCACGAAGTTTACTGGGGAGGAGGGTGCTACTGGCCTCCTCCAATGGTTTGAAAGTATGGAAAGTACCTTCGTGAACAGCGAGTGTCCTGATAACCTCCGCGTTCGCTATGCTACCAGTGTCCTTCAAAAGGGGGCATTGACCTGGTGGAATGGTGAGAAGCGTAATCGGGGCGCTGATGTTGCTCTATCCTTGTCTTGGACTGAGGTCAAGGAACTTATGATCGCCAAGTTCTGCCCTAGGAATGAAATGAGGAAGCTAGAGGAAGAGTTCCATGGGTTGAAACAGGACAGTGGTGAAAATCTTGCATACAACACTCGTTATCATGAGCTCAGTATTTTGGTTCCACACATGGTTACCCCAGTCTCTCGAGCAATCGAGAAGTATATTGAGGGACTGCCTGACCTAATTCAAGATGTAGTCACTGGAAGCAGACCCACTACGGTGGAAGAAGCCATTCAGCTTGCAGCCTCCTTGACTGACAAGCACGTCAAAAAGGGAAATTTGGTTAGGAAAGGAACCAAGAAATCAACTGAGAAGACCCCCACCCCTACTACTGAATCATCAAGAGTTGCTGTAGACAATACCGGTTCCAACACTAGGAAGCGGAAGTCCAGGGGTAGAAACTATGCTGTTGTGGCCCCAGTAACTCAGGCTCCAATAGCCCAGGCTCCAATGGCTCAGGCTCCTCCTGTTAAGAAGGTTTATAGTGGAAACTTACCCAAGTGTGCCACCTGTCAGTACCATCACCCCGCAAATTTTCCTTGCCGCCACTGTACCACCTGTGGTAGGTATGGTCATGTAGCTGCCACATGTCGATCTACGTTTCGACCTCAACCTATTAATGCTCAACCTGTTAATCCTCAACCAGCTCGCCAAAACCCACAACCTATAGCATATGGTCGAGCTTGCTTCAATTGTGGTGACCCGAACCACTTCAGAAACCAATGTCCAGCACTTGTCCCAGCAAACCATGCGGCAAACCCAGTGGCTCGTGGTAGGGCTTTCAACATCAATGCAACAGAAGCTCGGGAAACAAATGACGTGGTGAATGGTACGTTTTTACTTGATGGTCGTTATGCTTCAATTTTATTTGATACTGGTGCGGATAAAAGTTTTGTGTCATTAGCATTCGAACCTCTATTATCTCACACTCGCTCTAGATTAGGAGCGCCTTTCACAGTCGAGGTCGCAGATGGTAAACCCATCTCAATCGATTCTATTATTCAGGGTTGTACTCTTAGCCTTAACGAACATGACTTCACCATTGATCTTATACCCATGAAATTGGGAAGCTTTGATGTTATCGTGGGTATGGATTGGCTTTCTAAACAACATGCCGAAGTTGTCTGCTTTGAGAAATTTATTCGGTTTCCTCTCGCATCGGGTGACTTTTTACGGGTTTATGGTGAGAAACCATCCAGTGGTCTTAAACTCATGTCTTGCACCCAAGCACAGAAATATCTACGCAAGAAATACGTAGCTTTCTTGGCCCATATTGTGGAAAAGAAAGGTAAAGACAAAAGTATTCAAGATGTTCCTGTTGTCCGTGAGTTTCCCGAAGTTTTTCCTGATGATTTACCGGGACTTCCACCAGTGCGTCCTGTCGAATTTCGTATTGATCTTGTACCTGGTGCTACGCCCGTTGCTAAATCTCCATACCGCCTTGCACCTTCCGAGATGCAAGAACTTGCGAGTCAACTTCAAGAGTTGGCAGACAAGGGTTTCATTCGTCCCAGTTCATCACCTTGGGGAGCTCCAGTCTTATTTGTAAAAAAGAAGGATGGATCTTTCCGTATGTGTATTGACTATCGGGAACTGAACAAACTCACTATTAAAAACCGGTACCCTTTACCTCGCATTGATGACCTCTTTGATCAACTTCAAGGTTCGACTTGTTTCTCAAAGATCGATCTTCGTTCGGGATATCATCAGCTACGAGTCCATGAAGACGACATTCCAAAAACAGCTTTCCGTACACGTTATGGGCATTACGAGTTTATGGTTATGCCTTTTGGGCTAACGAATGCACCCGCTGTCTTCATGGATCTCATGAATCGCGTGTGCAAACCCTTCTTGGATAAGTTCGTAATTGTTTTCATCGATGACATTCTCATTTACTCTAAGACCAAATCAGCCCACGAGCAACACCTTAGACAAATTTTGAGTCTTTTGAAGAATGAACAACTGTATGCCAAATTCTCCAAGTGTGAATTCTGGCTTAAAGAGGTTCAATTTTTGGGACACATTATCAGTGAAAAGGGTATACACGTGGATCCAGCTAAGATTGAGGCTGTTAAGAATTGGATTACACCCAAGTCTCCCACGGAAGTTCGCTCTTTTCTTGGTTTAGCGGGTTATTATCGTCGATTTATTCTCAACTTTTCCAAGATTGCTTTACCTCTCACTTCCTTGACCCATAAGGATAAACCATATGTATGGGGACCCAGTCAGGAAGAAGCATTCCAGACTTTGAAGCAGAAACTGTGTGATGCTCCAATCCTCACCCTACCGGACGGCAGTGAGGATTTCGTGGTTTACTGTGATGCCTCTAATCAAGGCCTTGGTTGTGTTCTCATGCAACGAGGCAAGGTTATAGCATATGCATCACGACAACTGAAAAACCATGAGAAAAATTACACTACCCATGATCTTGAGCTCGGAGCGGTCGTCTTCGCACTTAAGATTTGGCGTCACTATTTATATGGTACAAAATGTGTGATCTTCACTGACCACAAGAGTCTTCAACACATTTTCAACCAGAAAGATCTGAATATACGACAACGACGATGGGTCGAGTTGTTAAACGACTACGACTGCGAGATTCGCTACCATCCTGGCAAGGCGAATGTTGTAGCCGATGCCCTTAGTCGTAAAGGTCATGCCCAGCTTTATTGTGCTCAGGTCCAGTCTGATATCAAACTCCGCATCATTGAAGCCCAACATATCTCTGTTACTGAGGGCAACATGTACGAAGAAATGTCGTGTGGAGCCGAAAACCAGTTGGAAACCAAAAATGGCTTACTTTATTTCATGAACCGTCTTTGGATCCCTGATCGTGACAACCTGCGTACCTTCCTCATGGACGAGTCCCATAAGTCTCGTTATTCCATTCACCCTGGTGCAGATAAGATGTATCAGGATCTGCGTACTTTGTATTGGTGGCCCGGTATGAAAAAGGACATAGCTCTTTATGTAGCTAAATGCCTTACTTGTTCTAAAGTCAAAGCTGAGCACCAACGTCCATCTGGTTTACTTGTGCAACCAGAAATACCAGTGTGGAAGTGGGAGAACATTGCTATGGACTTCATCACGAAGCTTCCACGTACTACTCGCGGGCATGACAGTATCTGGGTTATTGTCGATCGTTTGACCAAATCTGCTCACTTCCTACCCATTCGTGAGACCTACACAGCTGAGAAACTGGCGAAGATCTACATCAGTGAGATTGTCAGCCGTCATGGTATTCCTCTAGACATTATTTCCGACCGTGATAGCTGGTTTACTTCTCGCTTTTGGCAGACATTTCAGTCCGCACTTGGTACACAACTGAATCTTCGCACGGCTTATCACCCACAGACGGATGGTCAAACTGAACGAACCATCCAAACATTGGAGGATATGCTTCGAGCGTGCATCATCGACTTTGGTGGTAATTGGGACACGCACCTACCCTTGGTTGAGTTCTCATATAATAACAGCTACCATTCTAGTATTAACATGGCACCATTTGAGGCACTCTACGGTCGCAAATGTCGTTCCCCTGTGTGTTGGAGCGAGGTTGGTGAAACACAAATCACCGGTCCCGAGCTGATACAAGAAACGACAGACAAAATTCACCGCATTCGTGAGAACTTACAAGTTGCTCGAAGCAGACAGAAGAGCTATGCCGATCAAAGGCGCAAGCCTCTAGAATTCCAAGTCGGAGACATGGTACTTCTCAAGGTTTCACCTTGGAAGGGTGTATTTCGGTTTGGAAAGAAAGGGAAACTTGCACCACGATTCGTAGGCCCTTTTAAAATCCTTGAACGAGTTGGGAAGGTGGCTTACAAGCTCGATTTACCACCGGAGCTCAATAATGTTCATCCAACGTTTCATGTTTCTAATCTCAAGAAGTGTTTGGCTGAAGATAACCTCCATGTTCCTTTAGAGGATATTCAGATCGACGAATCGATGCGCTTCATAGAGAAACCTGTGGAGATTATGGATCGTGACGTCAAGACACTTAAGCGAAGCCGAATCCCTATTGTAAAAGTTCGTTGGGAATCCAAACGAGGCCCAGAGTTTACTTGGGAGCGTGAGGACCAAATGATGTCTAAGTATCCTCACCTTTTTCCAGAGACTACCACTTGAAGGAATTTCGGGACGAAATTTCTAAAAGTAGGGGATGCTGTGACATCCGTCACTTTTCATTGTATGTTTTATGATTATCTGTACGTTATACGCAGCTAATAAACGTGACATTATTCTTGAGCATTTAATTCGGGTTCGTTTAATCATATATAATAATAATAATAATTATAATAATTATGTATGTATTAAGGCCCACCAGACTAGTCTACATAAGCCCAAACCCCAAGTGCCTGGCCCATCATCCAAGGCCCAATCTCCTTGGGTCTGTTTTAAAAAAAATAAATATAATTATGCTTTGGCCGGGGTTCGAACCCGCGCCAAAGCCACACACTCAACACACTTAACCAACTGAGCTGAGCCTTCTATCTGATTAAACCCGGACACTCATTTATCTTATACGCGTTTTAAAACCTGCAGTTTTGACTTGGAAAGTCAACTGCTTGGACGCGTTTGAATAATCAATCAAGATCAATGCTTGATTGATCTATAATTGGCAAATTTATACAATTACCGGCCTATTACAACTCGTCTACACGTCAATTGACATCGGATCGTTGACCAATTTTGAAATCATACGCGTATACATTCAAATCAGGGTCAACTTACCAATTAACCTAACCTATTGATCCCCACTATAAATTGAGCCTTGGAACAGCTTAACAACTCGCTCACTCATCTCCCTTAACCTCCAATTCTCTCTATCAAACTCTAATTATTGTTAACGAGTTCGTGGTTGACTTTTTACTTTGACTCGACGTTTATACACGATTACACACTGTGAGTCTTCCTTTTGTTATGGGTTTTGTTTATCGGCAATCCAGCAACAAAAGCCCCATATTTAATCGGGCTCATGTTGCCTAGATCGTCTGATTGAAAATTCTAGGGTTCGTAATCTCATTTTGGGGATAATCCTGATTTCGCGTAGTGTATAATATTATTTTGAAACAAGAAACATCACAACCACCGGCCTAGGCCAAGTGGTTGTGACCATGGTCCACAACAGAGGTCACCCGGGTTCGAGTCCCGGCTCTGACCGGTTTTTGTTTCTTTTCTTTTCTTTTCTTTTTAAAAACAAACAATTAAATATATATAAATATTAAATCCTTTTAAATCTTTTAAATTCTTTTTAAAATACCAAAACTATTTTATAAATTCTAAAAAAATTACATTTGTTTAATCTGTTATAAAAGTTTCATTTATAATTTTTATTTTTTAGAAATTCATTTATTTAATATTTATAATAATTAAATCATTTTTAATCTATTAGATTTATAAAAATCCATTTATACATCAAAACAATTTTATTAATTTCTCCAAAATTTATCCTGACTTTATTTAAAGTTAAACTTTACTGAAATAATTTTTAATTCAGTAAAATCATTTATTTTATATTTTTAATCAATTTTTGTTAGATTTAATCATAATTAAATCATAATAAATCCAATTTTCATCATTTTTGCACCAAAATTTTATACAAATTATTTTTAATCATTTAGAACAGAAATATGATTTTTAAAATAAGAATTCTTTAATTTTAGTATTTTTAAATATTAAAGTTAAATATTGACTATTTATAAATAAATAGATTTAAAAATCTATATTAAATGAAATAATTTTATAAAAATTATTTCTATACTTCAAACACTTTATTGTGTATATTCTAAATTCAAATTTCATTAAAAGACTTTTATTTATTTATTTATTAAATTTCTCATAATTAATAAACAATTTGTTTATTAACACAAATAAACGTAATCCCCAATTCGAAGCCCTAGATATACATGTATCCTAGAGTTATTTCACTCACACATTATCAATTACTTTAGGTTAATCATTTGGGAGAAATCTCAAATTCATATTTCGTTGTCCAGTCCAATTCCAAGTTACTACGGGAACAGTGAGTATTCCTACCCCTTTTTGCATTTATACATTTTTGGGGTGATTCATGTACACTATTACAATTTCAAATACAAGTTTACATTTTTACAATACAATTCTAGTACTATGTGCATTGCTTACAATGTGCTTTATGCTTAGACAATACATGTGGATTACATTTGTACTTAGTGAAATCATTAACATGGTACAAGCCGACCTTAACATTGGATAGCGCTATTTGGATTGACAACCCGCCTAGATTGATTCTCCCCCTTTTTCATCGGAGAATCCGTGGCCAGTGTTAAGTTATCATCCATTTATTGGTTGAGTACACTACAGTTCATACAGTACATTATACAGTCACAGGGTTGATTTCGCTCATTTGTTTGATGCATGGTTTACATATTTGCACTGTAGCTTGCACTTGAATTGTATAACTTTTAATCTACTATATATATATCAAAACTAGGAATGCTCACCAACATTTCTTATGTTGACCAAACCTATTTTTGTACATGTTTCAGGTGCAGTTTGATCAAGATACTTTTAGCGCTTTATTATGCAGTTATTACATTATTTATGTTTCATTTAAGACCTTGTATTTCCATTTCCTTGTAAGACAATTTTTGGGTTTCATTTAATAATATTTACATTTAAGTACCATGTGCTTTTGAACAATCGTCACTACGTGACACCTCGATGATTCCGCCATCGGTTGGGGTGTTACAGCATGTATATTAGTTATAATCCGATTAACAACCCTTATTGACGATTTTCAGAAAGCTTTTTCGTTTATGAACAGGTCTGGACCATTAGGGATTGATTAAAAACGTTTACAAAGTGTTATGGATGAGAATCAAACCTTAGGATTATGAAAGAATGATGGTTAGACCTTGAAACCTTGTGTTTTTTATCAAAATCGCCTTCCAGAGGTTGTTTATGTGTTTGGGGCGGTTATGGGACGACTAGGGTTGATATTAGGAAGTTTAGGAGGTTAAGCATTGTATTTATAGGCGTTTCTAGTCGTCCAGCACGTTACTAGCGAGTATGCAGCAGTTCAGGCGATTAGGGCTTGTAATCGCCTGAAAGTTCACGTGATTAGGGCCTACTCGCCCTTAGATACACACGAGTAGGGCCTACTCGCCCTTAAGGGCTCCCTACTCGCCTCCCCTATAGGGGAGTAGACCTCCTACTCGCCTATAGGGTTTGGTCTTGTGTGTTTTGCGCGTTAAACCCCGTTTTAACATATGTTAATGCATATTCACGTACCGACAAGTCATATAATGATTGTAAACACATAACACAAGTAAATACACATATTTACACTCGTTCACCAATTCCCGGGACTCGAGACTCGTACGTTCCGTATGTCCTGACGATCCTACAAATCGTCACCGTTTGTACACTTGGTTAAGGACTGACATCTAACGAACCTCTAGACCAACATCCAATGATCTTCTAGACTAACCAATAGTTCCCGAACCATAACCCGACTTAACTAACCCAGTTAAGTACAATATACGCGTGACTCTAAGGTAGACTTTCATCTAGACAACGTTGTTAACCAGAATTTGCCGGGTGTCACATCATCCCCACGTTAAAAGAATTTTCGTCCCGAAAATTGCTCAAGTACCAAAATAACAAAAGAAATAACGAAGGAACAAACAAAATATAGAAACCAAAAGAGAGAGATTTACCCGAGTTGTCACATCATCCCCACGTTAAAAGGAATCTCGACCCGAGATTCATTCAGCTGCCGAAGAGACATGTCTCGACTCGAACGCTTCCTTAGGAAAGAGATGAGGATACTTAGACTTCATCTGATCCTCCCGTTCCCATGTATATTCCGGTCCCCGGTTCGAGTTCCACCGAACCTTAACGATACGAATCTTGCTGTGACGTAGGCTACGAATCTTGTAATCAAGGATCTCCACAGGTTCTTCCACAATCCGAAGACGATCATCAACCTTGATCTCTTCTAGTGGAACGATGAGAGACTCGTCAGCCAGACACTTCTTCAAGTTTGACACGTGAAAGACGTTATGTACGTTACCGAGCTCCGTCGGTAGATCAAGTCGATATGCCACCGGCCCAATCCGTTCCAGGATCGTAAATGGGCCGACATATCGCGGATTGAGTTTGCCACGCTTCCCAAAGCGTATGACGCCCTTCCACGGTGAGACTTTTAGAAGTACCTTGTCATTGACTTGGAATTCCAGTGGTTTGCGACGCTGATCAGCATAACTCTTTTGCCGGTCCCGTGCCGCCGCAACCGATTTCGAATCTGTACGATCTTTTCCGAAGTTTCGTACACTAGTTCAGGCCCAGTGAGTTGACTCTCACCCACTTCAGCCCAACAAAGAGGAGAACGTCATTTCCGTCCGTACAGTGCTTCGAACGGAGCAGCCTTGATGCTCGTGTGATAACTGTTATTGTACGAGAATTCTACTAACGGCAGATGAGCTTCCCAACCCTTGCCAAAATCGATCACACACGCCCGCAGCATGTCTTCTAAAGTTTGAATCGTACGCTCACTCTGACCGTCAGTCTGTGGATGGTAAGCCGTACTCATGTCTAGTTGGGTACCCAAAGCCTTGTGCAAAGACTTCCAGAAGTGAGAAGTAAAATGGGAGTCACGATCCGAGATAATAGAAACTGGTACCCCGTGCTTAGAAACAACTTCTTTCAAGTAAAGACGAGCCAAACGATCCATGGTGTCGGTCTCCTTAATAGCAAGAAAATGGGCTGATTTCGTCAACCGATCGACAATCACCCATATCTTGTCGTTCCCGCTTGGTGATTTAGGAAGTTGTGTGACAAAATCCATAGTAATCCGTTCCCATTTCCATTCCGGAATTTCAGGTTGTTGCAGGAGACCCGACGGCTTCTGGTATTCCACCTTGACCTTAGCACAGGTCAAGCATTTGCTCACGTATGAGGCTACGTCCGACCTCATGTTTGGCCACCAGTAAAGCACCTTTAGATCTTGGTACATCTTATCCGAACCAGGATGAATAGAATACCGGGACTTATGAGCCTCATCAAGGACAAGCTCCCGTAGTCCCCCGAACAAAGGAACCCATATACGTTCTGCGAAATAGTGCAGGCCATCAGGCCTTCGCTCTAGGTGCTTGTCGGCACCGTGCATAGTTTCAGCTTTAAGGTTTTCCTCCTTCAAAGCTTCCATCTGGGCAGAACGGAGTTGATCAGGTAGAGACGAATGAATGGTGAGCTGCAACGCCCGAACGCGACGAGGTTTAGTAGATTCCTTCCTGCTCAAGGCGTCTGCTACAACATTCGCCTTGCCAGGATGGTACTTAATAGCACAATCATAGTCGTTCAAAAGTTCAATCCAACGGCGCTGCCGTATGTTCAAGTGTTGTTGGTCGAAAATGTGTTGGAGACTCTTGTGATCGGTGTAGATGGTGCATTTGGTACCGTACAAGTAATGTCTCCAAATTTTCAACGCGAATACTGTCACACCCCAACCGATGGCGGAAACATCGAGGTGAGACTTGTGATAGATTGTTCAAAGACTTCATGACACTAGAATTCGTGACAATATGATTTAAAGATAAAATTTTATTCATAGCATAATTGTCATCTAAAAAGATAATAGAATACAAATTGTTTTCATGAAAAGAGAAATACGACATCAAAGTATAGAACTTAAACTAGCGTGAGTTTCTAGTCCAATCCTAAGTAGATTTCTTGGATATCTTGCATCAAACATTTCCTGCAACATGTATAAAATATCCGTCAACACATAAAGCATTGGTGAGCATACTAGTTTTAGTTTACATACATAGTATTTTAGAATGGTTTACTCAAATCTCATACTATAGCATTGCACATACCTATCATACAAAAGACATAACTCAAACCCGCGAGTACCACAGCGTATACCTAACATATTCATGTTAGGCCGTTTAAATCTTAACAATGACCCATAAAGGGGGCGGTGTGCTAGTCCTATAGCGCTATACATGTTAAGTGGGCTAATAATAGTTAATGATTTATGTCTAAGTATCTAAGAATCATAAGCATGGCAAGTAGCATATAAGTATGTTTAATAGATTGAGCATGTGTGTTTATGAAAGCATTAGTGTGTTTTGCATATGATACATGTTTACACCCCAAAAGTGATAAAGAGTAAAAAGGGGACAAGTATGAACTCACCTTTGGGTGCGTTTTAGCAAGGTTCCAAAAGAATGAGTCTTGGGGGATTAGTTCCTTAGCCTTGGTTAACTAGAATTAGAAAAATAAGGAGTCTTAGGTTTGAGTTTAGATTATAGATTCACGAGAGTCATGCAAGCCTTTTAGGCGAACCAAAACACAAACCACCATGAAGGTGATTCGGATGGTCATAAGAGTCAAGCAAGCCTTTTAGGCGAACCAAAACACAAACCACCATAGAGGTGATTCGGATGGTTAAGAGAGTCAAGCATTGGTAAGGTAGGGATGTATCCACAAACCTTTCCGAGTTATTAAATTAGTAGAGTTTATATAATTTAGTATTTATATAATATAACTTAGAAAGTAGGGTATGGTGACTTAGTTTGGATGAGCCTTGGCCTTCCTTTTGTCGACCATGAACCATAACACAAGTCCCTCCATCATTAAGTTGTTGGTGAACTTGGTTGGTATTATTAACAACTTAGTGCATAAAAGATAATAGAAGATGACCACACTTGAGGCCTCAAATTGGTGCCCTACTCATGTTTATTTGCCATGGCAAATAGGAGAGAGGTCCTAGAGGTTTCCTCAAAGGGTTTGAAGAAGAGGAGAGTGAAGAAAGTAGAAGAGAGGTTGAAAGTGAAGTGAGAAACTCACTTATTCTTGAGAGAATTCTTGAGAGATTAGAGAGGATTTAGAAATGAGCAAGTGATTAAGGTGTAGAGAGGGTGTATTTATAGTTGGGGTGAAGGGGTTGGGTATTTAATGAATTAATTAGGGTGGTTAGAAGTTAATTAAGTGGTAATTATATCTTTAAAAAAAAAGAAAAAAAAATAAATAAATGACTAAAAAAAAGTGTACGGCAATTTTTGCATTCATTTCATGTTATGTTTTTTTTTTTTTTTTTTTTGTATTATTATTATTATATATATATGTTGTTTTATTAATAATAAATATATATTAAGATCTTAACTAAATAAGTTTCTTGTTATAAAGTCTAAATTGAATAGGATAAATTATAACGACGACCCGTCAAGAATTGGTAGGAGTAACCTAAACGAAACGAATAAAGGCGAACTTAGAATTTGTTAAATATAGCATTTATAATACAAGAAAATTAAGAATCACGCGACGTTATATAAAGTTTGCGTCGCGTAGAATTTATAGAATAAATGAAATAGATTAAGATTAGATGCAATTGATAAAATACTTTTCCATTGATCATAAGCTCGGGATTACAAGGGTACAAAATGGAAAGATACAAGAATACAAGGACTAGAATAGAAAATATGAAAAGTACGAATGTTACAGTCTCCCCTACTTTAGGAAATTTCGTCTCGAAATTTATTCAAGTGGCTTGACTGAAAAGATGTGGGTACTTTTTCTTCATTTGCTCTTCATGTTCCCAAGTGAATTCGGGTCCATTCTTCGATTCCCAACGAACTTTAACTAGCGGAATACGTTTTCGTTTGAGTTGTTTGACTTCACGATCCATTATTTCCACTGGTTTTTCGACGAAATGCATGGACTCGTCGATTCGTACGTCGTCAAGAGGAATGTGTATGTTCCCTTCGGCTAAGCATTTCTTCAAATTTGAAACATGAAAGGTGGGATGGACATTGTTGAGTTCTTGGGGTAACTCGAGCTTGTAAGCCACTTTCCCGATTCGCTCAATGATCTTGAACGGTCCAACGTACCGTGGAGCTAACTTTCCTTTCTTTCCAAATCTGACTACTCCTTTCCAAGGAGAGACCTTGAGGAGTACTTGATCACCAACATTGAATTCAAGGGGTTTTCGCCGCTTGTCAGCATAACTTTTCTGACGGCTTCGAGCAGCTAAAAGATTATCACGGATCTGGATGATTTTGTTAGTCGTTTCCTGGATGATTTCGGGACCAGTGATTTGTGCTTCACCAATCTCGTGCCAACATATAGGAGAACGACACTTTCGGCCATAGAGAGCTTCGAATGGAGCCATTTGGAGGCTGGTATGGTAACTGTTATTGTACGAGAACTCGACCAATGGTAGATGAGCATCCCAGTTTCCACCAAAGTCGATTACACAAGATCGGAGCATGTCCTCAAGAGTCTGGATCGTACGTTCAGTTTGTCCATCAGATTGAGGATGAAAAGCTGTACTAAGATTAAGTTGAGTTCCCATGGCAGCCTGAAATGTTTCCCAAAGACGGGAGGTGAATCGACCATCGCGGTCTGAGATGATGTCAAGAGGAATACCATGACGACAAATGATTTCCTTGGTGTAGATATGGGCTAGCTTTTCAACTTTGTAATCTTCACGAATGGGAAGGAAGTGAGCTGACTTGGTTAAACGATCAATGATTACCCAAATGCTATCATGACCGGATGATGTTCGAGGGAGCTTGGTAATAAAATCCATAGCAATACTTTCCCATTTCCACATGGGGACTTCGGGCTGTTCAAGCAAACCCGACGGTCGTTGGTGCTCGGCTTTTACTTTGGAGCAAGTGAGACATTTGGACACAAAGAGAGCAATGTCCTTTTTCATACCGGGCCACCAATAATTACGACGGAGATCTTGATACATTTTATCCGCACCGGGATGAATGGAGTATCGGGATTTATGCGCTTCATTCATTATAAGAGTACGAAGGTCATTACGACTGGGAACCCAAATACGATCAAGATAATAAAGAATCCCATTTGCCTTGGATTCCAAGTGTAACTCGGCACCACAAGACATTTCTTCATATAGAGTATTTTCATTGACCGATGTATGCTGTGCGTCTCGAATACGGTTGAAGAGATCATTTTGAAATTGAGAGCTACGAAGACGGTCGATTTCTCGAATGTTGCATAGAACTGCATGACTTTTTCGACTAAGAGCATCGGCTACTACATTCGCTTTACCAGGATGATAGCGAATTTCGCAGTCGTAGTCGTTTAACAATTCGACCCATCGTCGTTGTCGTATGTTAAGATCCTTTTGATTAAAAATGTGTTGCAGGCTTTTGTGGTCGGTAAAAACAACACATTTCGTACCATAGAGGTAATGTCTCCAGATTTTTAAGGCAAAAACAACGGCACCAAGTTCAAGATCGTGAGTGGTGTAGTTCTTCTCGTGGATTTTGAGTTGCCTTGATGCATAGGCGATGACTTTGCCTCGTTGCATAAGAACGCAACCAAGACCTTGATTCGATGCATCACAATAAACCACGAAATCATCATTCCCCTCGGGAAGAGCTAAAACAGGAGCATCACAAAGCATAGACTTGAGGGTTTCAAAGGCTTCTTCTTGCTTAGGACCCCAAATGAAAGGTTGGGATTTTTGAGTCAAAGCGGTGAGTGGTGTAGCAATTTTGGAAAAGTTGGAGATGAACCGACGGTAGTAACCCGCCAATCCTAGAAAGGAACGAACTTCGGTAGGAGATTTTGGTGCAATCCAATTTTTAACGGCTTCAATTTTGGCAGGATCAACATGAATACCCCTATCGTTCACAATATGCCCAAGGAATTGAACTTCCTTTAACCAAAATTCACATTTAGAGAACTTGGCATAAAGTCGTTCGGCACGTAGGAGTTCTAGAATCAAACGGAGATGTCGTTTATGGTCGTCTTCGGATTTGGAATAGATCAAGATGTCATCAATGAAGACAATCACAAAACGATCCAAATAAGGTTTACACACTCGATTCATTAGATCCATGAATACTGCGGGTGCATTGGTTAAACCGAAAGGCATCACCATGAACTCGTAGTGACCATATCTTGTGCGAAAGGCAGTTTTTGGAATATCTTCTTCGTGGATTTGAAGTTGATGGTATCCCGAACGAAGATCGATTTTTGAGAAACAAGTAGCTCCTTGGAGCTGATCAAAGAGATCATCAATGCGTGGGAGAGGGTATCGGTTTTTGATAGTAAGCTTGTTAAGCTCACGATAATCGATGCACATACGGAAAGATCCGTCTTTCTTTTTAACAAACAAAACAGGAGCACCCCAGGGAGAAGTACTCGGGCGTATGAAGCCTTTTTCGAGCAGTTCTTGGAGTTGACTAGCAAGTTCTTGCATTTCGGAAGGTGCGAGACGATATGGAGCTTTTGCAACGGGTGTAGCACCAGGTATGAGATCAATGCGAAGTTCAACAGAACGAGCAGGAGGAAGACCGGGTAGATCTTCGGGAAAGACCTGGGGAAAGTCACAAACGACAGGTATGTCTTTTATGCCTTTTTCCTTGTCTTTGGTTGTTACCACATGAGCTAAGAATGCAACATATTCCTTACGGAGATACTTTCGAGCTTTGGTACAAGACATGAGTTTGAGTCCTTTGGAGGCTTTCTCACCATAGATTTGTAAAGTGTCACCGCTGGGAAGCGGTATACGGATAAATTTTTCGAAGCAAACAACTTCGGCACGATGTTTTGCAAGCCAATCCATGCCTACTATGATGTCAAAACTTCCCAATTGCATAGGATTTAGATCTATGGAGAAATCATGGTCATTAAGATTAAGGTGCAGTTTTTGATAATGAAATCAATAGAGATGGGTTCACCATTTGCGACTTCAACGGTGAATGGTTCTGATAATTTAGATCGTGCACAAGCAAGTAAGGGTTCAAATTCTAGAGACACAAAACTCTTATCCGCACCAGTATCAAAGAGTATAGAAGCGTAAGATCCATTAACAAGGAACGTACCGTTCACAACATCATTTTCAGTTTGAGCTTGGGCCGCATTGAGGTTGAAAGCGCGACCCCTTGGTGGTTGATTTTGAGCCGGAGCTTGAACTTGAGCTTGGTTGTTGCGGGTACATTGAGGAGCAAAATGGGTAGGATCACCACACTTAAAACATGCACGACCATTGCCAATGGCTAGAGGAGGTTGGTTAGCGACTCGGGGTTGGTTGACAACTTGAGGTTGGTTGTTTTGGGTTCTAGGGCCGGTTTTGCAAGTTTGGACAAGGTGCCCATAGCGGTTACAATTGGTACATAAACGGCAAGTAGAGGTTGGTGGGTGATGAAAATGGCACGTGTTACATTTTGGGAAAGAGCCGGTGTAGGGTTTCTTGGCAGGCACTTGGTTAAGGGGGGTTGGAGCTTGAGCTTCGGTGGATGGAATGGTAACGGCATAGTTTTGGGTTCGGGACTTGCGTTTGCGGTTATTACTATGGGTTGATGGGGTTTTGGATTCCTTTGGTTTGTCGGTGGGAATGGTGGTGGTTTGATTGACGGTTTTGGTGGTGTTTGGGATAGTTAAGGTTCCATCTTTCACTTGGTTATCCGAGATTTTGGAAGCTAAACGAATGGCTTTTTCTAGGGTGGTGGGTTCGGCTCCTTCAACGATATCACGAACACTCGTTGGGAGGCCTTTGAGATACTTAGCTATGATTCTCTTAGTGGTGTTGAATTGGTGAGGTACAAGGACAAGGAGTTGCTTGAAACGATTGGTATAGGTTAGGTTATCACCACTGTTTTGCTTGAGTTTCCAAAACTCATCTTCGAGTCGCTCAATCTCTTGTGCGGGGCAGAACTCCTCAATCATGAGTTGTTTGAGTTCCTCCCATGGCAGAGCTAAAGCGGTTTCATTTCCACGGGTGGCTCTCTCGCTTTTCCACCACTCGAGTGCTCTTGATTTGAAGACACTAGTGGCGTGACGAGTGCGGAGATTCTCAGGGCATTCGCTATTGATGAAGATTAGCTCGATGTGGTCGAACCATTCGAGCATAGCGGTAGCACCATCGTTTCCCGTGAAAGAGTCGGGTCGATGTAGGTTAAATTGCTTAAAGGTGAAGGAGGTAGCTTTGGAGGATTCGGCTCTTGAGTCAACTGAACCGTGAGGGCTTACGGAGGCTTGGATTTTGCTAACCACATCGGGTATGACCTTGGCCATTTGCTTGGCCATGAAAGATAGCATTTTCTTGTTGGTGCTTTGCTTAGAGTTCTTGCTTGACATACGGTTTGACATGGAAGACATCTATAGAATAAACAAAAGGATTATGAGCTTTGATCAATGGTTTATTTGTATAAAGATTGCATTTTGTCTTTGTTTTTAGAAATAAATTAAGCATAACAAGCACATAGTGTCAAATAGTTCAAGTAGCATGTAGTTCTACATTGTTTATAAAGCATAACATATAAGTATAAGCAAGTATAGTGCTTTTAGACAATATAAATGAGCTTTGATTAGTGTTGGTTTGCGATTATTAGTATTGTTTGGAGATTGCTAGGGTACTAGAGATGCGAGTCTTGAGAGCCTTTGCGAGTAGTAAAAAAAAATTAAATCGAATATATGTAGTGAAAACATAGCATGAAAACATCATTGAAAATAATATTAACATAAAATGAGGGGCTTGTTTTAAGCAAGCCATTGGAGTGTTCCGGAACGGAACTTAGACTAACCAAAGTGGTTCGAATTTACCTTTGAGTTTGAAAACATGCTTTGGCCTAATAGGTGGAAATACTCTCGCCGACTTGCGGTTAACGGTATTCACCCTTCCAGTTACTACATGTTTCTTGTCATTAGTAAATTTGAGACTTTGGCGAGAAAAAAAAAAAAAATATCAAGGATTAAAACTAGTCGCTAAGTTGTGGATTTCACTCCTATCTTAGCGAGGTCGTTTCTTTGAGTGTGGTTTGTACACTTTATCCAATGTGGTAAGAAAATTAATTCTAACTTTCAATTGGTAAGTGTCCACTAGAACGAGAATTGTGAAATTTCCACCAAGGTGAGGATATCACTCCTATCTTGGTGTAGTTTAAAAAACATAAAGAATTTACGCGGATTGAAAGTTATCACCAAAGTGAGGGTTTCACGCCTATTTTGGTGATTTCCTTTCGTTTGTGTTATACGAGCGTCTTCGAGTGTAGAGTAATCCACAAATAGGAAGGGAATTTTTTTTTTAAGTCCAAAAGAATGGAGTAGAAGCAAGATAAGGAGAACAAGTATTTTAAACATGATAAAACGAATGGTCAAAAGGGTTCTTAACTATAGTCTAGGTCAAACATGGCAATTTTTCCTAATTCCCTATAGTCATGGCTCTGATACCAATCTGTCACACCCCAACCGATGGCGGAAACATCGAGGTGAGACTTGTGATAGATTGTTCAAAGACTTCATGACACTAGAATTCGTGACAATATGATTTAAAGATAAAATTTTATTCATAGCATAATTGTCATCTAAAAAGATAATAGAATACAAATTGTTTTCATGAAAAGAGAAATACGACATCAAAGTATAGAACTTAAACTAGCGTGAGTTTCTAGTCCAATCCTAAGTAGATTTCTTGGATATCTTGCATCAAACATTTCCTGCAACATGTATAAAATATCCGTCAACACATAAAGCATTGGTGAGCATACTAGTTTTAGTTTACATACATAGTATTTTAGAATGGTTTACTCAAATCTCATACTATAGCATTGCACATACCTATCATACAAAAGACATAACTCAAACCCGCGAGTACCACAGCGTATACCTAACATATTCATGTTAGGCCGTTTAAATCTTAACAATGACCCATAAAGGGGGCGGTGTGCTAGTCCTATAGCGCTATACATGTTAAGTGGGCTAATAATAGTTAATGATTTATGTCTAAGTATCTAAGAATCATAAGCATGGCAAGTAGCATATAAGTATGTTTAATAGATTGAGCATGTGTGTTTATGAAAGCATTAGTGTGTTTTGCATATGATACATGTTTACACCCCAAAAGTGATAAAGAGTAAAAAGGGGACAAGTATGAACTCACCTTTGGGTGCGTTTTAGCAAGGTTCCAAAAGAATGAGTCTTGGGGGATTAGTTCCTTAGCCTTGGTTAACTAGAATTAGAAAAATAAAGAGTCTTAGGTTTGAGTTTAGATTATAGATTCACGAGAGTCATGCAAGCCTTTTAGGCGAACCAAAACACAAACCACCATGAAGGTGATTCGGATGGTCATAAGAGTCAAGCAAGCCTTTTAGGCGAACCAAAACACAAACCACCATAGAGGTGATTCGGATGGTTAAGAGAGTCAAGCATTGGTAAGGTAGGGATGTATCCACAAACCTTTCCGAGTTATTAAATTAGTAGAGTTTATATAATTTAGTATTTATATAATATAACTTAGAAAGTAGGGTATGGTGACTTAGTTTGGATGAGCCTTGGCCTTCCTTTTGTCGACCATGAACCATAACACAAGTCCCTCCATCATTAAGTTGTTGGTGAACTTGGTTGGTATTATTAACAACTTAGTGCATAAAAGATAATAGAAGATGACCACACTTGAGGCCTCAAATTGGTGCCCTACTCATGTTTATTTGCCATGGCAAATAGGAGAGAGGTCCTAGAGGTTTCCTCAAAGGGTTTGAAGAAGAGGAGAGTGAAGAAAGTAGAAGAGAGGTTGAAAGTGAAGTGAGAAACTCACTTATTCTTGAGAGAATTCTTGAGAGATTAGAGAGGATTTAGAAATGAGCAAGTGATTAAGGTGTAGAGAGGGGTGTATTTATAGTTGGGGTGAAGGGGTTGGGTATTTAATGAATTAATTAGGGTGGTTAGAAGTTAATTAAGTGGTAATTATATCTTTAAAAAAAAAGAAAAAAAAAAAATAAATAAATGACTAAAAAAAAGTGTACGGCAATTTTTGCATTCATTTCATGTTATGTTTTTTTTTTTTTTTTTTTTTGTATTATTATTATTATATATATATGTGTGTTTTATTAATAATAAATATATATTAAGATCTTAACTAAATAAGTTTCTTGTTATAAAGTCTAAATTGAATAGGATAAATTATAACGACGACCCGTCAAGAATTGGTAGGAGTAACCTAAACGAAACGAATAAAGGCGAACTTAGAATTTGTTAAATATAGCATTTATAATACAAGAAAATTAAGAATCACGCGACGTTATATAAAGTTTGCGTCGCGTAGAATTTATAGAATAAATGAAATAGATTAAGATTAGATGCAATTGATAAAATACTTTTCCATTGATCATAAGCTCGGGATTACAAGGGTACAAAATGGAAAGATACAAGAATACAAGGACTAGAATAGAAAATATGAAAAGTACGAATGTTACAAATACCACGGCACCCAACTCTAAGTCATGAGTTGTGTAGTTCTTCTCGTGCACCTTAAGTTGACGAGAAGCATACGCAATCACTTTCTCGCGTTGCATCAACACGCAACCGAGTCCATGAATGGAAGCATCACAGTAGACAACGAAATCATCAGGACCCTCCGGTAAAGACAAAATAGGAGCAGAACACAGTTTAGACTTCAGTTCTTCAAACGCTGACTCTTGCGATTCACCCCAGTCGAACTTCCTATCCTTCTGAGTGAGAGTGGTGAGGGGTTGAGCAATCTTCGAGAACCCCTGAATGAAACGACGATAATAGCCCGCAAGGCCTAGGAATTGCCGCACCTCAGTTGGCGTCTTTGGTGCTCCCCAGTCCTTGATCGCTTCGATTTTTGCTGGATCGACATGAATCCCTAGTTCATTAACCACATGTCCTAGGAATTGAACTTCGCGTAACCAAAAGTCACACTTTGAGAACTTGGCGTAAAGTTGCTCCTGTCGCAAAAGTTCCAAAACTAACCGCAGATATTCCCCGTGTTCGGTCTCGTTCTTGGAGTAGATCAGAATGTCATCAATAAACACAATGACGAACTTATCCAGATATGGTTTACAGACGCGGTTCATCAAGTCCATGAAAACCACCGGTGCGTTCGTGAGACCGAAAGGCATGACCAAGAATTCGAAATGGCCATAACGTGTTCGAAAAGCAGTCTTCGCAACGTCAGCCTCCCTGACGCGCAGCTGGTGATAACCGGACCTCAAATCGATCTTGGAATAATAACTAGAACCCTGAAGCTGGTCGAACAGATCATCAATACGTGGAAGAGGATAACGGTTCTTGATGGTCAATTTGTTCAGTTCTCTGTAGTCTACGCACAATCGGAAACTCCCATCCTTCTTCTTAACAAATAAAATCGGGGCTCCCCAAGGGGAAGAACTTGGCCGGATGAAACCCTTGTCCAAGAGTTCCTGTAACTGACTAGACAATTCCTACATCTCGGGAGGTGCAAGACGGTAGGGGGCCCGAGCAATAGGAGCAGCCCCTGGTACAAGATCAATACCGAACTCGACTTGACGATGAGGAGGAAGACCAGATAAATCATCGGGAAAAACATCAGGAAACTCGCGTACCACCGGAATGTCGTCGATCTTCTTTTCATCAGCAGAGGAAACAGATAAAAGCGCCAAAACAGCTGGATAACCCTTTCGAAGACACTTAAGGGCTTTCATGCTAGAGATGATGTTTAGCGGAACACCACCCTTGATACCGTACACAGAAAGGAATTCTCCATCAGGGAGAGGAATCCGAATAACCTTATCGTAACAGACGATCTCCGCGCGATACAAAGATAACCAATCCATTCCTACCACAACGTCAAAACTACCCAATGGTACCGGCATAAGGTCGATGGGAAACGATATACCCGACAATTCTAATTGACACTCCCGAAGGATACTAGTAGCTTCAATCGTTTTACCGTCAGCTAACTCAATAATATACTTGGCCTCTAATGGTACGGGTGCTACATCTAACAGTCGACTAACATCCATGGATACAAAACTCTTGTCGGCACCAGAATCAAATAACACGCTAACAGAACGATTATTGAGAAGAAACGTACCGGTGACTGTGTCAGGGTCCTGTCTAGCCTCAGCAGCTCCAATGACGAAGGCACGTGCATTTCTGCCGCCGCCCCCGTTGTTACCATTCCCGTTGTTCCCACCCTGCTTCAGTTTTGGGCAATCCTTCTTGTAATGCCCAGTGTCACCACAATTGTAGCATCCTTGTTTCCCTGTAGTCCCCTGAGTAGTCGGAGCTGAGCTGTTAGTCGGAGCCTGAGTCGATGGAAGTGTAGCACGACAATCCTTAGCATAATGCCCTGTTCGCTGGCAGCGGTGACAACGGTTACTGTCGCAGTTCCCTTGGTGATGGCGTCCACACTTGTTGCATTTGGGCAGTTTTCCCGCATAACCACCCTGCTTGTTACCCGAAGAAGATGAACCCCCATTATCAAACCTTTTACCCTGCTGTGCAGACCCAGATCCTTTCCCGTCATTTTCCCACTTGCGCTTGTTGTTCTCTGGAGCCTTAACAGTCGAACCTTTCGCAGGCAAAATCCCCTCATTCACCTTTAAGTTAGTCATCCTATGGGCCGATCGAACTACCTCCGCATAAGTAGGATGATTTCCAGCAGCCACCAACCCTGCAATTTCCGGCACTAACCCTGAGACATAATGTTCAATCTTACGATACTCTGGCACGTGCAGATCGGGACACAGCACTGCCAACTCATTCCTCCTCACAGTATACTTCTCAATTTCCGACCCAGTCATCTTGAGGTTCCACACCTCATGCTCCAGCTTCTGTACCTCTTCCCTCGGGCAATACTCCCGCTTCAGCAACTGCACAAAATTCTCCCATGGCATAGCATATGCCTCCCCAATACCCATGTTCTGGGTGATACCATTCCACCATGTCAATGCCACGTCCTGGAATAACGCAGCAGAATACTTCACCCGATCTTCTGGGAGACAGTTACACATCAGAAATACCGACTCCACTTTCTCCAACCACCTAAGCAAGCTGACTGCACCCTCAGTGCCAGAGAATTCCTGGGGCTTACAGTCCCGGAACATCTTGTAGGTGCACATGGGTGGGGGTGGGTCAACAGGACCACCTGAAATGAAACGTATGAGAAACCACGAATAACGTAAACAAGGTTCACCAATGAGGCAAAGAAAACGGATAAAACAACTTACCACCACCGTTGTGCCCTAACTGAAAGGCAGCCTGGAGTAAGTTGTTCAGATCAGCCTGTGATAGGTTAATACCTCCACCACGACCACCAGCACCACCGCGACCACCACCACGTCCACCATTGCGACCACCTCCACGTCCTCCACGCACTCCAGACATGATTCTGGTAGAAAGAACGAGAAAGTTTAGTTTCGCAGTTAAAGATAACCACTAATGTTCACAAGATCAAAGCCAGATCCAATCCAGGACTATCCCTCAAACCCAGAGCTCACTAGGGCTTCCATGCATTTCGTTTTATGATTTTGTGTGCACCCAAAATGATAAAACGCTCTACATGGTCCTCCCAGTGTTCTCCTAGTTCAAAGATCAAATCACCGAACATAGACTCTTAGCTACACACCGTAATACTACGGTAGTTTATGACAAGTGTTTCTATTGGAGTGCGAGAGGGAGATGTCCGAGCCTTGGACAAATCTCACGAGTACACGAGTTACTCCAATAGACTACACTGCCTAGATAATAAGTAACCCAACCTAAGATAGAACGGATGATGTAACGTAGAAAGACCAACGATTTAGAGACACCCCGACAAGACCATACGTAAACCACTATAACGTCTAGTACCATGTGATCGTCTAGTGTGTGCGACTCGGCTATAGACTAGACTCTACATGCAGTCCTAGTTCACTATAACCATTGGCTCTGATACCAATCTGTCACACCCTCAAAATCCACTTGCGGAATTTTACCGCGAGGCGCATGACAAACCAGGATCCAAACCAACGATCACAATAAACAATTCTAAATGAATATAAATGCAATTTCAAAACATAGTTTAAAATCCCCGTTTACAGCGGAAGCTTATTCAAAACAATTATTCAATAATAAACCAATGTTCAAAGTCTGTAAATCATGCAACTCTAGCTAGACGCTGTGCAGACGCGTGCGCCCTAGTTCCATTCGTACTACCTTAGCGACCTGAGAAAACATGTAAAAGTTTACGTCAGCACAAAAATGCTGGTGAGTTTACAGGTTTTGTATCCAAGTACCAAGTCCACCTGTCCATACTATAACAAATAGAAAACCAGTATACGCTAGCTAGGCGTACGTTTTGTTACTACCACGATTGGAAAACCATTACTAACGCGAATACCAAAAGTATGCCCGATGTATGTTCCTGTTGTTCCTGTTGTTCCTGTTTGAGACAATATGCACCCGCCGACCCTCCAAGTCGACGAGCGGGGTTGGTCACTCCCAATAGCGCTATTCACATTTCCCCGTTGTGCAAACCCGCACATTCATGGTTCCCCCCGGGACTTCCAAAAATCGTGTAGTACACAATAGAAACCCATAGTATGACAGTAGTTACCAAATAATCGTTTTAACACATGTTTTCTCCCCCGAAAGTATAAAACCAGTTTAAAAGAGGGGCCGTAAACTCACCTTAAGTTCCGTTACTCCTTAACCCGAGTAAACTCAGCTGCTATGCTAGTCCCGTAAAGCGGCGACCTAACATACGACAGTTACAAGTACTTAGACTAATAACCCGCAGGTTAATTAGTCCCTAGATGTCCAGACCATAACCAAGTTCGTTTGAAAACACCGTGACTGTTTAACCGACCCAAAGTACAAGACTCGACATCCCATTGGTGACCCGAGACTTCCCGTGTTATGTTTACGCTCCAAAACGTACAATAACGCAAGTACACTTAACCTACGTTAACGCACAACAAGTTATAGCACATAGTTCACGTATCACCGAAATACATCCAAATATATGTTACCAAGTTATTAGACATGTTACGGGGTTCCTAGCATGTTACTACATGTTAAATCGGGTCTCGGAATGCTAATTTACACTTACAGCAGCAGTACACGCGATTAGGAAAAGTCAACTAGCATTTAGGAAAGTCAACTAGCGATTAGAAGTCCTATTCGCCCCTATTATAGGCGATTAGGGGCTATTCCCCTGAACTTACTAGTGATTAGGGCTATTCCCCTGAACTTACTAGTGATTAGGGCTATTCCCCTGAACTTACTAGTGATTAGGGCTAATCACCTGAACTTACTAGTGATTAGACCTCTACTCGCCAGTGTTATAGGCGATTAGCATCCTACTCGCCTATAACATAGGCGATTAGGAATGCTACTCGCCTGTAACCTTGCTGTTCCGGTTTTTCGCGCGTTTAACGCTCCAAATCAGATCCAGAACGTGTGTAACTACCCAATATCATCCCAAACACTATCCTAAACATGTTTAACCCAAAACCCTTCGTTCAACCTCGTATAATCAGTCCTGCATGCAACCAAATAATCCAAATACCAATTCACATAGCATGCAACATCATACCAACACGCGTAATCATAACACTAATAACCGATTACTGAGATTTCTAGCATCATAATATCAATATCAGTTCTGACCTAACATAATAACACATCAATCCATCATCATGAATCATAAAAACCCTAGCTTTCTAATCATACACACCCATAACGCATGTATATTAGTTATAATCCGATTAACAACCCTTATTGACGATTTTCAGAAAGCTTTTTCGTTTATGAACAGGTCTGGACCATTAGGGATTGATTAAAAACGTTTACAAAGTGTTATGGATGAGAATCAAACCTTAGGATTATGAAAGAATGATGGTTAGACCTTGAAACCTTGTGTTTTTGATCAAAATCGCCTTCCAGAGGTTGTTTATGTGTTTGGGGCGGTTATGGGACGACTAGGGTTGATATTAGGAAGTTTAGGAGGTTAAGCATTGTATTTATAGGCGTTTCTAGTCGTCCAGCACGTTACTAGCGAGTATGCAGCAGTTCAGGCGATTAGGGCTTGTAATCGCCTGAAAGTTCACGTGATTAGGGCCTACTCGCCCTTAGATACACACGAGTAGGGCCTACTCGCCCTTAAGGGCTCCCTACTCGCCTCCCCTATAGGGGAGTAGACCTCCTACTCGCCTATAGGGTTTGGTCTTGTGTGTTTTGCGCGTTAAACCCCGTTTTAACATATGTTAATGCATATTCACGTACCGACAAGTCATATAATGATTGTAAACACATAACACAAGTAAATACACATATTTACACTCGTTCACCAATTCCCGGGACTCGAGACTCGTACGTTCCGTATGTCCTGACGATCCTACAAATCGTCACCGTTTGTACACTTGGTTAAGGACTGACATCTAACGAACCTCTAGACCAACATCCAATGATCTTCTAGACTAACCAATAGTTCCCGAACCATAACCCGACTTAACTAACCCAGTTAAGTACAATATACGCGTGACTCGCTAAGGTAGACTTTCATCTAGACAACGTTGTTAACCAGAATTTGCCAGGTGTCACACAAGCGATGAACGAACAAGTCGGAGAGCTGTTAAAAGCTGGAATATTGAGGGAAACACGATATCAAACCTGGGTTGCCAACCCAGTGATGGTAAAGAAAAGCAACGGCGGATGGAGAATGTGTGTAGATAACACCGACCTCAACAAAGCATGTCCCAAAGACTGCTACCCGCTGCCAGAGATCGATTTGAAGATTGACTCCCTAGCGCCCTTTATCATTAATATTATACAAATGTGCCTAAGTCTTTATTTATCCTAACTCACAACTTATATACATACATAAATGTATATAAATAATAATAATAATAATATGATTCTAAATTCTTTTTTTTTCACATACAAGATTTTTTTTTATTTAAATAAAGCCTTGAGTCAAATAGTCAAAGTCCTAGTCAAAGTCTTAGTCAAACAGTCAAAGTCTTAGTCAAATAGTCAATTCATCATAAAACCTTACTTTATGGTGTTGACCAATTTTAATGGCTAATTGAATCCAAAACTAGTATAAAAACCCACCTATGGCCCATTATACTTTGCACCTCTAAATCGATTGTTTCAATCCGATTAAACTTTCCCTCATACCTTTCTTCTATAGTCTATTACTTCTACAATTGAAGCTTTGATTATAAGCTCTTGTAATTGGCAACTTTGGGGCTACACATATTCTATTTCTCGAGACTTAATACTTTGCTAAGGTGAGTTTACGTAACCATGTTTATGCGATTCTTTATACTTGCAACAATTATTTAAGCAATTCAACATGCATGTCTAGTAGTAAACTTTATTGCCTCATGAATTAGTCAACAGTTTCAACGAGTTTCAACATTTACATAATCATTAGCTATGGCCAAGCCGGCGATACTCAATAATAGATCTATTGGATTGACAACCCCACCCGGATACGTGTACCTCCTACATAGGTAACGTGGGTGATTGTTATCGTTCAACATATTACTAAGGTGAACCGTAGATGACGGGATGGACCTAAACTAGTCGGAGGTTTGATTATGTCAACATATTATACTATTCATGTAGACTTAAATTTACGATAGACATACGAATTGCTAAACTTTTATACTTAAAATATATGCTTAACATGGATTATGTATTCTCACCAACTTCTAGTTGACCCCCCCCCCATTTTTCCAAACTCAACAGGAAATACTGATGCATGAAGTCTAGAGCTAGCATGAGGAGATATTTGAAGTTTTAAGCTTTGTTTGATTATTTGATGTAGACTTTAATGTAATTCAATATTATAATGTAATAAAGGATTATTTAAACATATGTATTATCATGAGCTACTGAACAATCATCAATACGTGACATCCCGATGTTTCCGCCATCGGTTGAGGTGTTACAGATTGGTATCAGAGCCATGGTTATAGGGAATTAGGTTATTAGAAAAAAAAATAATCTAGTCTATAACCATAGGATTTTAATCAGTACTTGCTCCTTTTACTTGCAACTTTTACTTGCTATTCTCTATCTCACTCCTACTTTTTATCCCTACTTCAACCCCTACAAGAAGATTGCTCTCCATCACAAGATCTACTCTTAGACTAATAGGACAATCCTCAGGTTTAGCCTGAACCACCTTGAGATCTCGTCGAAGTTCTAGATTTTAATAACGAACACGTGCAATCTGGAAGGGTGAACGCCTGTATTCTGAGTTTTCTGTCTAGGACTGGCATTGCGCATATATCCCAATCAGACGAGGGACCCGGATGCCTACCTGGGAATTCTCGGGATGAGTGTTCACTTATAGGCTAAAGCATGTCTTCACTATGTTATTAGAATCTAGAAGTTTTGATAAGTCAACGTTTTCGTTTATTCGTTTTAATTAATGAATAAATGATTACACTCACCTTCCTTAAACTAAGCTCAAAAATCTCAAAATTTTACAGCTTAAATCAATCTCATTTCATAACCATCCATGGATTTCACAATCACACTTCACCTTACCATCTTAGCCACTTTTTAAATATTCAACACCCTACTCAAATCATATAATCTCCATACTATAAAATAAACTCTTTATCAACTATCTTCACATTCACTATCTCTCACAACTTTGATTCTGCTTCAAGAATTTTTCATCATCCTCTCAAGAACTAAATTCATATCCTTCACCTTCTCACACATGAGCTAGTTACCCATGATAACCAAACTATTGAAACTTGATTGTGTGTTGCATCAAACATAATCCTTAGTTATACATGAGGATTCGACTATTTGCCTTATTTGAACATTTGAAACTAGAATTCATGGAATATAAGCTATTTACTATAGACACACCTAGAGTCATTAACCTTATCTAGGGCAACTCTATTACAACTCGTATGCTATACTTGATACTTGATTGCTTACATGTACATATTATCAATTTGCAATTCATGTGTGTAATAATTGGTACACTTAATCAAACAACTGATAGAGGATGAAGTACTTGCTCAACAGTTAGTAGAGTACAAAATAACCTACTCAGCGATTGGTAGAGGTCATCATGCCTGCTCAACAGTCGGTAGAGGCCCTACAACCTGCTCAACGACTGGTAGAGGCTATCATACCTGCTCAACAATCGGTAGAGGTTCCTACTCACTGACTGGTAGAAGTCTTTTTCCTGCTCAACAGTTGGACTCATTTTTGGATACATGGTTAATCATATTATTTTACATGTGTGTCTAGAGTTATAGAAGGACACAAAACCCTAATGTAAGGTAAATTGGTGATTGTGGTCCGGAACGTAATCATGAATTTACAGGTACGTTAAGGTAGTGTGAAATTCTATCAAGGTTTTCGGTAGTTGACCAATTATAAACCTTAGTTATCTGGTAGTTCATTTAGTCTTTCAATAGTCCATCAACTCATTCCTTTTAGGACTCCTAAAACTTAAGATTCTTATTCTCCTTGCTATTTCAGATGAACCTAATCCAACCCTTAAAACTCACACATATCAAAACTCTTACCCAAATTATTCGAAACAGTTTATTCTATTACCTATAAATTTATGTCATGCCTTAACTCGAAACTTCCCAAACCACCCTTGTCCTAATTTCTACCCAATCACCTTCAACCCTGTGTTTTCAATAAACTTCGGGACGAAGTTTCCAAAAGTAGGGGAGACTGTAACAGTGCAAAATTTTCCCCAAAATTTTAATACATAAAAAGCCCTTATATATATATATATTTTTTATTACACCTTTATCATTAATATTATACAAATGTGCCTAAGTCTTTATTTATCCTAACTCACAACTTATATACATACATAAATGTATATAAATAATAATAATAATAATATGATTCTAAATTCTTTTTTTTTCACATACAAGATTTTTTTTTTATTTAAATAAAGCCTTGAGTCAAATAGTCAAAGTCCTAGTCAAAGTCTTAGTCAAACAGTCAAAGTCTTAGTCAAATAGTCAATTCATCATAAAACCTTACTTTATGGTGTTGACCAATTTTAATGGCTAATTGAATCCAAAACTAGTATAAAAACCCACCTATGACCCATTATACTTTGCACCTCTAAATCGATTGTTTCAATCCGATTAAACTTTCCCTCATACCTTTCTTCTATAGTCTATTACTTCTACAATTGAAGCTTTGATTATAAGCTCTTGTAATTGGCAACTTTGGGGCTACACATATTCTATTTCTCGAGACTTAATACTTTGCTAAGGTGAGTTTACGTAACCATGTTTATGCGATTCTTTATACTTGCAACAATTATTTAAGCAATTCAACATGCATGTCTAGTAGTAAACTTTATTGCCTCATGAATTAGTCAACAGTTTCAACGAGTTTCAACATTTACATAATCATTAGCTATGGCCAAGCCGGCGATACTCAATAATAGATCTATTGGATTGACAACCCCACCCGGATACGTGTACCTCCTACATAGGTAACGTGGGTGATTGTTATCGTTCAACATATTACTAAGGTGAACCGTAGATGACGGGATGGACCTAAACTAGTCGGAGGTTTGATTATGTCAACATATTATACTATTCATGTAGACTTAAATTTACGATAGACATACGAATTGCTAAACTTTTATACTTAAACTATATGCTTAACATGGATTATGTATTCTCACCAACTTCTAGTTGACCCCCCCCCCCATTTTTCCAAACTCAACAGGAAATACTGATGCATGAAGTCTAGAGCTAGCATGAGGAGATATTTGAAGTTTTAAGCTTTGTTTGATTATTTGATGTAGACTTTAATGTAATTCAATATTGTAATGTAATAAAGGATTATTTAAACATATGTATTATCATGAGCTACTGAACAATCATCAATACGTGACATCCCGATGTTTCCGCCATCGGTTGGGGTGTTACAAAAGAACCCTCAATGATCATGTATCTCCAGCGCGCCAAAGAACTCATGACCAACTTTCCTAGCTGCACCATTGACCACATTAAACGCAGTCAAAACAAGCCGGCGGACGTTCTAAGCAAAATGGCTTCTACAAGCTTCAGCCATTTAGCAAAAAAGGTCCGAATTGAAACCCTGAGCGAACCGTCTGTTCCACCCAAAGAAGTCAATGTAATACAAACGGGTGTTGAAAGCTGGATGACTCCGATAGTTTCTTACCTCGCCACTGGCACGCTGCCTGAGCAACGCGCCGAAGCCAGGAAGATACAACATAAAGCCCTACAATACCAGATACAAGATGGAGTGCTTTATCGGAAGTCATATCTAGGGCCACTACTGCGATGTGTGGATGCAGTCGATGCGGATTACCTGGTGCGCGAAATACATGAAGGGATATATGGAATACACGCTGGGCCGCGCATGGTGGTCGCCAAAATTATGAATGCGGGTTACTACTGGTCGGGCATGCATCTGGATGCACTAAAGATTATCCGCAAATGTGATTCTTGCTAGCGTCATGCTCCCAACATAGTTAAAAGAGAGGCCATGCGTTTTTTCAGGAATAAGTTTATTGAAAATATGAATACACGTCCGCGGTTTTTTTGCAATAGTTTTAAGCGATTACCTAGTGATGTAGCAGCTAATATTTCTAATTCGTTCTCTGTTAAGGAGATTAAAGGGGCGGTATGGGAATGTGGTGATGATAAAGCTCCTGGGCCAGACGGGTTTAATTTCCGTTTTATTAAAAAGTTTTAAAGTTTTTTAGAGGCCGACTTTATTGAGATTTTGAAGCATTTTTATGATTTTGGTCAGTTCAGCCGGGAACTGGATCCTCATTTATTACTTTGATACCGAAGAAGGTGGAATCGACTGAGTTTGGAGACTTTCGGCCGATTAGTTTAATTGGTTGCATTACTAAGGTGGTATCTAAAGTTTTAGCTAATTGTATTAAAGGTGTTATGGACTTGGTTGTTTCAGAGTCCCAATTTGTGTTTCTCTTTGGTAGATATATATTGGATGGTCCTTTAATCACGAATGAAGTCATATCTTGGGAAAAGAAGACAGGCCGAGAATTATTTTTGTTTAAAGTTGATTTTGAAAAGGCATATGATAATGTGAATTGGGAATTTTTGTTATCAGTGCTCGAGCAGATGGGGTTTTCTTCTCTGTGGTGCAAATGGATAAAAGGGGTGGTTTCCGCTTCTAAGGCTTCTATCTTGGTTAATGGTTCGCCTACTTTTCAGTTTTCGTGTCAGAAGGGCATTCGTCAAGGTGATAAGTTTTTATTTATTCTCGTTATGGAAGCATTATCGGAAATGGTTAAAAAAGCATGTTCGAGCGGGTTTTTTGATGTATTTGTCTCCCAAGGGAGGGGTCGGTTATGTCTCATCTTTTATATGCAGACGATGCTATGTTGATGGGTGAGTGGTCTATTTTCAATTTCTCTAATATGAAAAGGATTTTGCGGATATTTTATCTATGCTCTGGTCTTAAAATAAATATTCATAAGTCGGTTTTATATGGAGTGGGGAGGTGTCAGGGTGATGTTGTGAACATGGCAACCAGGTTGGGTTGTAATTACGGTGAGCTCTCGTTCTCGTACTTGGGTATTATGGTGGGCGCAAATATGAACATAATTAGTCATTGGGATCCAGTGGTGAATTCGTTTAGGAAGAGATTATCTAAATGGAAGGCGAATTGATTTCTATTGGTGGTCGGGTTACTTTAATTAGGTCGGTTTTAGATAGTCTTCCCACTTACTACTTATCGTTGTTTAAGGCCCCGGTTAAAATCATTAATAGGCTTGAACAATTCATGAGGAGTTTTTTGTGGGGCGGGTCGGATGAGGTGAGAAAGATGGCTTGGGTTGCTTGGGATAAAGTGACGCTTCATAGAGAAGAAGGCGGTTTGGGTTTAGCTAGGCTCGATGAATGTAATAAGGCGCTTTTATTGAAGTGGTGTTGGAGATATGTTACGGAGCCTAATGCTTTATGGCGCAAGGTGGTGGAATCTATTCATGGTTCTGATCGTAAGTGGGGCGTCCTTCCTATTAACAATAGTGTTTCTGGAGTTTGGAAGAATATTGTATCGAGCTGCAGCAAGATAAAAGTTAATGGGGTGGGAACGATGGGTATGATAAGGGGTCGAGTGGGAGATGGGAAAGACCTTCGGTTCTGGATCGATCCTTGGTTGTGTCAAGTTCCATTAAAAGAATGTTACCCGATTCTATTTGCTTTGGATTCTGATAAGAAATGTCACGTTAATGACCGGTGTGAAGCAAACAACCAAGGTTTTCTGATCAAGTGGCGTTGGAAAAGGGCTTTAGTTTCTTTGGAGGAGGCTTTTCAACGTCAGGAGCTGGAGGATCGTCTGGCCGAGGCTTCCTTTTCAGATCGGAAGAATGAATGGTCCTGGAATGATCGTAAATCTGATCAGTTTTTGGTTGCTTCGGCAAAGAGGTGGTTACGTGGTAAAGGTAATGAAGAGAGGTTTGGTTTTAAGTGGTGTAAATGGGTGCCGGCAAAATGTAACATTTTTATGTGGCGCGCTTTTCTTGACCGACTTCCTACCAAGACTGCTTTGCAAAGGAGGAATGTTATGGTTCAAGACGATATTTGTGGTTTGTGTGACGGTGGTATCGAGACAATGGATCATATTTGTAACACCCCAACCGATGGCGGAATCATCGAGGTGTCACGTAGTGACGATTGTTCAAAAGCACATGGTACTAAAATGTAAATATATTATTGAATAATTCAAATTGTCTTACATAGATGAAATGGAAACGAAAATACAAAGTCTGAATGAAACATGAAAATTTAAATAATTTATTAAAAGCAAGCACTAAAGTCTCATGCTATAGTACTAAGATCAAACTGCACCTGAAACATGTACAAAATAGGTTTTGTCAACATAAGACATGTTGGTGAGCATTCCTAGTTTTAATACATATAGTAAGTTAAAAAAAAAGGTATACAATTCAAGTGCAAAGCTACAGTGCAAATATGTAAACTATGTATCATACAAATGAGCGAAATCAACCCTGTGACTGTATAATGTACTAAATGAACGGCGGTGTACTTATCCAATAAATGGATAAAAACTTAACAATGACCACGGATTCTCCGATGAAAAAGGGGAGAATCAACCTAGGCGGGTTGTCAATCCAATAGCGCTATCCAATGTTAAGGTCGGCTTGTACAATGTTAATGATTTCACTAAGTACAAATGTATTCTACATGTAATGTCTAAGCATAAAGCACGTTTGTAAGCAAATGCACATAGTACTAGAATTGTATTGTAAAAATGTGAACTTGTATTTGTAATTTGTATAAGTGTACATGTAACACCCCAAAAATGAATAAAAGCAAAAAGGGGATAGGAAGTACTCACAGTTCGCGTAATAACTTGAAACTCTACCGAACAACGTGATGTGAATTAGGATTATCCCAAAGGATTAACCTAAAGAAATAAATAATTTATAAGGAAATGAACTTAGAGTCTAAGTTATCTAGGATTAGGCACTTAGGGTTTCTAGACTAGAATTTGGGGATTTTATGATTTTCTATTTGAACTGAAATTAGTTTTAAGTAATTTTAATATTTAAAGAAAAGTTTATAAAATCAATCATCCCTTAATTATATAATACAATTTATGTAATTACTGTGAAATAAAAGTGGAAATAAAAGAAGGAAGTAAATAATCAAATAAATGTAAAATATATAAGTTATTGGGACATTAGAATATAATTTCAGAATTTATAGAACTCAAAATTTTGATATTTTTGTATTTTAAATTTTATTTATCAACTTTAAAATGCAATAATTAGGATTTAAATACAAATAAAATGTAAAAAATATTATTTTCATTTTCTAACAGTAGTTAGTATGTGGTATAAGTGAAAAATAATTTTTTTAAAAATTATTTTACATATTATTTCATTTAAAACAGATTTTATTTTAATATAATCCATTAAATAAGATTAAATCATAAAAATAAGGAAAATAATATTTTTACAGAAAATTAAATTACCAAAAAGTTTTATATGGTTAGAAATAATTCCACAAAAAGTTTGGTATTAAAATGATTAAAAATGAATTTTCTATGAATTAATTATGGTTTAAAGGAAATAAATACATTAAAAATAATAAATAAATATTTTTCTGAAAAATAAAATTTGGAATATAAACTTTAGGGTTATTATAAGATAGGATAATTTTTATAAAGTTTTTGGATTAAGTTTACTATTTTTAATAATTAAAAAATAAAGATTGTAATAGTTTTATTTTAAAAACAAAAATTATGAAAACAAGCCAAAAAAAACACTGATTAAGCCGGCCCTATGCTGTGTATGTTTCACGCTCAGACCAACTGGTCTGGGTTTATGTTTGTTAATTCATATGGATCAGAAATAAATTTATACAAATCTGAAACAAAATCCCCAATTCTCTTGTATGAACCCTAGAACCTAACCCGTACAATTGATCAAGGAAACGCATCAGATAACAAGATCCACGTTAGGGCTATTGTTTTATGCATAAAATCGACCCAATATAAGGTGATAATTACCTAAAATGAAGATCAATGAAGGGGACGCGGCTGCTATTCGTATACGCGAATGGCCGATGACTTGCAGGTTACGATTACGGGCTGATTCGAAGCTATTGGTTAAGTGGTTGTGTTCAGGGATTGCGAAAGGGGTTCTGTGAGTGATTTTTACATTCAATTGAATAATAATCGGCTGATTTTATAATGTGTGATTAGGTCAAAGTCAAATTGGGGAAAAAACATGTTTTGAGTCAATTATCCTACAATTTCGAGTTGATTAAACACAGACGAGGGTAATTTGGCTGGATTAACGCATTGATGGGTTCAATTTCAATTAAAGACATCAGAAATTTCATTGATTTGATTTAGATTTGGAAAGAATTGGTGGGTTTTGACTTGGATGAAGTCTGGTTTGATTTAAAATATAATTTGAATTAATTTTGAAACAAACACATGGCTTGTTCTAGTGGTTTGTGTGTTGGGATATAATTTTGAACCGGTTTAGAACTTGGGTTCGATCCTTGTTCCACACATTTATTTCTTTTTTTTTATGGAAATTTTTATATATAAACCATATTATTTTATACATATGATATGAAAATGCTACGAAAAAATTTAAAATACGTTAAAACGTCAAGATTCAAATGATTCATTAAAAATGACAAAAATGAAAATGCGGAACGTTACAATATTCTTACTGGGTGTGTAGTCGCGGCGGGGGTGTGGAATGGTATTTCTTTGGTGTCGTATCCCTCTGTTGTTTGCGTTTTCTACCAAGGATATTGTTCGTGTATTTGAGCAATGTGGAGTTAATGGTGAAAAGAAGATTGTTATACAAGGCATTATAATTATTAGGAGCTGGAGATTATGGAAAGCACGAAACGAGAAGATATTTTCAAATAAAGAGGTCAAAGTGATGGATATTATTTCCGATGTCAAAGTTTTGGGTTTTCTTTGGTATAAACACAGGGCGCGTCGGGGAATTCTAGCTTGGAAGAAATGGTTTAATTTTAATGTAATATAACTGTTTGTTCGTTTTTGCGTTTCCTATTCCATCTTGAAATAGGTTGCCTTGATGTTTTAATGAAAGTTAACCTTAAAAAAAAGTTTTCTTACTAATTACACAATTACTTGTACCTAATTTACTTTAAACTAATAGAAATAAACAAAAGTAAAGAACAAATTTTAAGCAGATAATACCTAACCATATAAACACTTCTAGGTAACGTTTGGTACGCATGAATGAGAGGCGTAATGAAATGGAGCATTACGATGGAATGAAAAAAAAGGTGTTTGGTTGGTCAAGGTAATGGAATCATCCATTACCTCCTCCATTTCATTCCCTCTTAAAACCCCCATATTCATTCCCTCCAAACCCCCTGTTTTTTTCATTCCATTCCCCTGTCACCACTAACCACCACCACCCACCTCTACCACTAGCGCCTATCGCCACCACCACCACCGACCACCGCCATCGCCGCCACTCTCCGTCACCAACCACCGCCATCGCCACCCACCGACTACTGCCATCACCGACCACCACCACCACCACCACCACTGTTGACCACCACCACCACCACCCACCGCCAACCGCCACCTCCACCTTCACCACCTACTACCACCAAGCATCGACCGCCACCACCGACACTCTCCGTCACCGACCATCGCCACTACCACCACCGCCAACCATCGCTGCCGCCACTCAATGTCGCTGTCACTCCTTGTCGCGACCCGCCGCCACAGACCACCACCACCGTCACCGCTACTATCACCACCAGACGCCGCCACCGACCACTACCACCGTCACCGCTACTATCACCACCAGACGCCGCCACCGACCACCACCACCACCGTCACCGCTACTATCACCACCAGACGCCGCCACCGACCACCACCACCGTCACCGCTACTATCACCACCAGACGCCGCCACCGACCACCACCACCGTCACCGCTACTATCACCACCATACGCCGCCACCGACCACCACCACCGTCACCGCTACTATCACCACCAGACGCCGCCACCGACCACCACCACCGTCACCACTACTATCACCACTAGACGTCGCCACCCACCACGACCACCGACCACAACCACCCCCCATCGTCGTCACTGCCACTAACAACCACTACCACCACCGTCATCGGTGCTGCCGCCACCACCGACCACCACTACCTCTACCACCACCAACCACCGTCCCTGTCACCCGCTGCCAACAGCCATCACCACTACTCACCACCGCTGATTTTATTCCTTTGTCTTTTCCTTCATACCAAACATTACAATGTAATGATTCATTCCATTCTTACGTGTAACCAAACAAGACCATGGAATGGTAATCATTCATTTCATTCCCTTGTCCATTCTATTACCCTCTCCATTCCATTCACTCGTCCATTCCATTACCTCATACCAAACAGACCCCTAATTTTTAAAAACACGATACATAATACTTTTTTTTTCTCCGAGCTTATAAATCTTTAACTTCAATATGATTTGTTATATATATAAACAATGTAAGTATCATCACCGTCGTCAACAATGTAAGTATCATCAACAATGTAAGTATCATCACCGTCGTCATCCGCCGCGAACCTCCGTGCAACTGACGTCTCTTCATCCAATAATACCTGCTATCACTTTCGCACCTTACATCTCACCAGATCTGTCTACAATTACTTCACTACCATCAGTAATTATTAAATCAAATCGTCGTTCGTCGTTTTCACAAACACCGTCTCCAACTTCTTGTTTCACAAACACCGTCCTTCGTCTTCTTCACCTCTACCTTCACCGTCGTTCGTCTTCTTCCAGGTCTACACACTCAACCCAGATCTCAACTAAAAACACCCTTAACCAGATCCGCGACCGGTTTCTTCATTACCTTCGACCGGTTTCTTCCTTCGACCACCGTACCTTCGACCGGTTTCTTCATTCGACCACCAACCTTCTTCCCCGTACCTTCGACCGTACCTGTTACAAATTTATGTTACCTTCGACCGTACATTCGACTGGTTGGTGGGTAGCTGTTACAAATTTATAGGTTTTTTATTGGGGAAAAGGTTTATGAATATTATGGGTTAATAATAATAATAATAATAATAATAATAATAATAATAATAATAATAATAATAATTATGTTTAAATTTGTTGGGCATTGATAAAGTTTTCATCTTGGTTTAGTTTATTTGGGTATTGATAAAGTTGGGGACCTTCGGGCCATGGTTTAGGTGTGTCGTGATTATCCGGGGAGTAGGCAACGGCAACTTTTAGTTGCCCTAGTGTGATCTTGGAAGATAGCGTATGCCCACTCACCTCGAGTCGGGCTTTGGGAGTTATGTCGCCATCTGTTAGAAGGCGGCGGTGTTCTGTTGAAACCGGTGGACCCTGCGTTTCTGATGCAGGACAAGCCTGCCCTTTTAAATTCTTTCATTCTTGTAAATTTGGTATATCAAGTAGCTCCCGGCTGCTTGCTCACCTTAAACGAGACCATTTTGGGTGGGATGATGGTAAAAACACCTTGCGGGATGCCATTTCCGGGGATTTGGGCCTATTTGGGGAAGTTGTGGACGCCTTGCAGAACCTTAATCAGTGGCTATGTGGCCAATGCATGGTCTTGCATGCTCTCAATAGGGGGTGTCATCATGAAGATGGTGTCACCAAATTCTTGCGAAATGCTGATGGTAAGGGTGAATTTATCATAGGGATCCCTAAGCCCAGCCAGCCAACAGTCGAACCCGCTACCGAACCGGATATTGGTAGGACGGTGGTTGTAGATATCAGTCTTCTGGAAAGACTTTTTGCCATGCGGATTACTACAGTTAAGAGCATCCCATCGTCTTGTCGACTAGCATTTGCGCAGGCCTTATCCAATACATTGGGTAAGGTGGCGGCTTCCCCTGGGTCGGTTGAGGCCTGGATCAGGTTGTTGTTACTGCCCCGTTGCACGTTACGTACTATACGACCGTCTTCCAGGCAGGAGCGGAGGTCTGGGAATCGTAAATCCTTGCAATGCAGTAGCATCATGCGCTCCTTAGCAATTTGGAAAGATGGTGAGGGCATGGAAGAGCTTATTCTTCCCCTTCTTTCCCAATCGAATGAAGAGCCGGCTAGAGGGCCAGTCAGCCAAAATGAATCGGAGAATGGGGCTAATATCAAACAATGTCTGAGGAAGGTTGCTGATGGTCACTTCACAGCCGCGGTGAAGGTTTTGTGCTCTTCTGGAGTTGCACCAGTTGGGGAGTCCACCTTAAAAGCCTTGGTTGATAAGCATCCGGTTAGGGATCCCCCCCACTTGCCTCGTATCTTGCCCAATAAAGATGCTCTTCAGGTTAATGCTGAATGTGTGTTGGAGAATATCCGCTCCTTCCCCAAAGGAACTTCTTGTGGAAGGGATGGCTTGAGAGCGCAGCATATTTTGGACGCATTTTGCGGACAGGGGTCCTCTCCGCCATCTGCTCTTCTTGTGGCCATCACTGAGGTGGTTAACATCTGGCTGCGAGGGCTGTGCCCGAAGATTCTGGCGGAATTCATTGCCTCTGCCCCCCTAACCCCCTTATTAAAGCCCGATAACGGAATCCGGCCCATTGCTGTCGGGGGTATCTGGCGAAGGTTGGTCTCTAAAGTTGCAATGCGTAAAATTGGGAAGGAGATGTCGGCTTACTTAGGGGACTTTCAATATGGGGTCGGGGTCCCCAATGGCGCAGAGGCTATTCTCCACAGTGCGAATAGATTCTTGAATGCGTTCCGTGACGACGGATCACTGGCCATGCTCACTGTGGATTTTTCGAACGCTTTCAACATGGTTGACCGGACAATCCTTCTGCGCGAAGTCAGTATCCGCTGCCCGTCTATCTACCAATGGGTTCAGTTTTTATACGCCCAACCTGCCAGGCTATATGTAGGAGATACTTGCATCGGGGCCTACACAGGGGTCCAGCAAGGGGATCCTTTAGGACCTCTTCTTTTTGCCCTTGTCTTGCATCCGCTGGTGCTACAGGTGGAAGAACACTGTTCCTTACCCTTCCATGCGTGGTATTTGGATGATGGCACGATTATAGGCAGGGCCGAAGAAGTAGCTAAAGCCCTAGACATCATCCGAGCAGAAGGTCCCCAGTTTGGGCTTATGCTTAATATTAAGAAGTCAGAGATCTTTTGGCCAACATGCAATGGTATTAAAGCGAGGTCTGGTATTTTTCCTAAGGAGATCGGAAGACCACAGACAGGGGTAAAGCTTCTAGGGGGGGCTGTTAGTCGTGATGGGGGTTACATTAGCTCAATGGCAGTCAAGAGGGCTCAGCGCGCAGTTGGACTGATGGGTGTTTTGCAGAAGTTACGGGACCCCCAAAGTGAGCTCTTATTGCTACGCTCGTGTATGGGTGTGGCTAAACTGTTGTTTGGGCTTCGAACGTGCCAACCGACCTTTGTTGGGGAGGCAGTATCCATTTTTGACAAAGGTCTCCGAGGTGCTGTTGAGGATATCGTTGTTTGTGGGGGAGCTTTTTTTGGGGATCTTCAATGGCGTTTGGCGTCCTTACCAATCAGCTCAGGGGGCTTGGGCCTGTGCTCGGCGGAAGATGTGTCCGCATATGCGTATGTGGCTTCTAGGGCGCAGTCTTGGAAGCTACAGGAACACATACTAAGGAACAGCGGGGTGGTTGGGATGGACGATGATTATAAGCTCGCACTGGACAACATTCGCAGCTCTCTCCCCAATGTAGATGTGGGCGGCTTTACAGATAAAGACACCGCCCCCAAAAAGCCTCAAAAAATCTTGGCGAGTGCGTTTAACTGTAAAGCCATGCAGACTATGGAGGAGGAGTTTAACATGTCTTCGCGCCAGAAAGCGGTGTTTGAATGTCTTAAAGAGGCCCATGCTCAAGATTTCCTCACTACGCTCCCAATTGACGGACTAGGGCAACATATGTCGGCTATCGAATATCGGGCGGTCCTCAAATACCGACTGATGATTCCCATGTTCCCCGTCGACGAACCGTGTCCGATCTGTAAAAAAACACGCTTGGACAAGTTTGGAGAACACGCCCTGCATTGTAAGGAGTTGCCAGGCTTTAAATACAGACATGACCTGGTTAGAGATGTTCTATGGGATGTTTTACGAAGGGCAGGGATTTCAGCCAAAAAAGAGGCCCCCGTGAATTTCTTGACGGACCCACGTGACGGGCGGTCCACATTGAGGCCAGCGGATGTTCTTGTGTTTGGATGGGCGCAAGGCAAGCATGCGTGTGTTGACCTGACTGGGGTATCCCCATTGGTGGGACTTCGGGATTCGGGTTTTGTGGCTGGGCAGGCAGTTTTGAAAGCCGAGGGCAAAAAAGTGGATAAACATGAAACGGCTTGTCTAGAGAACCAGCATGTGTTTGTGCCCTTCGCTTTTGATACTTTTGGAGCGCTGGCCCCGCAAGCAATCAAGCTCCTCGATCGCGTGAAGAAAGTTATGCAGAGCAATTCCCCAGCTGCTAAGGGCCAATGTTTTATTTTCAATAGAGTAGGTTTTGCAATACAAAAAGGGGTAGCGGCGCAACTTGTGGCCCGTTTACCTACGTATCACTTGTAATTGGTTTGTCTTTGGTTCAATGAAAAGAATTATGATATTGATAATTTAACACTTAAACTTGGGTCAAATATATAAAAAAAAGTTAAAAAACCATAAAAATAAATCAATAATTTGTTTTATGGTTTTCATTCGGCCGTTACTCAAGCGAGCGACAGTTAAACTGAGTTCGTGTGGAGACGGTACAGTTTTGAGGCGGAAGCTGCTAACAGCCCACACAACCTCCAGCGTGGAGGGTCAGGGCGTGTTGTGCGGGTATCACAACTTTGGAGTAAAAGAAAGTCGATTTTCAAAAAAAAAAAAAAAAAAAAAAAAAAAAAAAATCAATAATTTAAAAAGTTAAATTTCAAACGAGGTCGATACAAAAAAAAAATTGAACACACAACGCAATTCAAATCTTCGTATACAACGGCCAAAAAGTTGAAGATCGCATACAGATCCTTCACTCAGAATCTTGCTGCTTCTTTAATTTCGTCGAGTCGCTAATCTTAACCTAATTTCTACAAATTTCTGTACTATTCCAATGATTAATCTTCTGATATTGTTTTCTTATTTGATCGATTACAGATGTGGAAGAAGAGGTGACTGAAAAGCAATGGTGGCGGTTAAGGTACACTTAAAACCCTAATAAACTTTGTATCTTATGCATGTTAACATGTTATCTACCGGTATTGAGTATATAGACTGATGTTTGTGTTGTTCAATTGTATCAAGGGGTTAAGCACATCCAAGGTTAGGGTTTCAGGAGAACGCGAGACGAGGAAGACCGGTATTTCGCTCTTTTCTCTTATTGAAGAATCATATTCATATGAATATCTTTGTGTTGTAATACTTATTTATTTTGATGAATAGGTGGAGTTAGAAGTTTGAAGGTGTATGAAGAAGATGCCAAGGTTAAGATTACGCGACGGGATCATGGTGCCGCGGATACTAAGTAAGTGTTAATTTGGTACTGTGTTTACTGTTTGGAGTTTTCATTTAATGTTTGGTTTCTTTGAATGTAATAGCGGAAGTTATGTGAAAGTTTTTCATTGAATGATTCGTTTCTTTGTTTTGATGACATTGACCAATGTTGCAGAAGGTGCTAGGCGGGCGGTGAGGTCTAGCCTAGGGAATAGTCGGGACTAGGCGAAATTAGGCAGAATTAGGCGTTTTGGTATATTTATACGTATTATACACACACACACACACAAATTTAGGTGTTTTTTGAAAATATGTTAAGATATATACACAATACTTAGAAATACTTAGATATATACAAATAATACTTAGAAATTAAAAAAAAAAAAAAAATTAAAAAACACCACCACCTAATGGCCAAAACGCCTAGATCTCCGACTAGGGCCTTATTCCGATTTTGTTCACCGACTAGTAGCAGCACCTAGGCGTCTCCTAGGCCGATTTTTACAACACTGGCATTGACTATAGTTTTGTGTGTAGCAGGAGTATGTGTTCTTGAATCTTGAGGGTACATTTGATTTACCTTATTGAAACTTGGTTATTGTTTCATGATTTATTACTTTTCTTTATGTATAGAAGGAAAGCTGTTCCAGTAAAAGCTGAAATCAGTCGTATCAATGCCGATTGTCAAAAGGTTAATACCAGTTTCCTAATTCTTATTATTATTACCTTGTATGTCAGTTCAAAAGTATTGATCATGTGTTCTGTTTTTTTTTTTGTATTGATCATGAAGGAGGCCCTCAACAAGTTGGACAAGATTAATGGGAAACTCATCAACTCTGGTAATGCATAATGCAGTTTAACTTCCGATACATTAAGTTTTCTTCTTCATACCAGTTTTTACAAATTTATGCCCTGCAGCTCAAACGAAAGTAGGAAGAAAAGTATTGTCGGATATCAGCAATTCCCAGGGTATCTTTCAGAAGAAGACGGCTGCTGATGGCTCCAAACCAGGGTGGGTGACATGAACTTTTTCCCATTCGAAAACTGGTTGTTTGATTATCCACTCTGTGCCATCTTGAAGTTTTTTCTACAGAAAGAAAAAACGATGGTCTGAAAAGTTTGTTGGTTTTCGTTTTGTTAACTTCAACATTTTGCTTGGTCAAACATTGCAGGAAAGGAAAAATGGAAAAGATGACGTATTCACAACGGTATGGACACAGCCATTACCCTTGTTACTTTACTTTCTTTTACTGTTTTTTTGAAAACTTTGAGGTATCACACATTAATTCAGAGCTAACCACTTAAATTTACTTTTATATGAATTTTTAGGGCCTCAATTTCATTAGGCAAGGATCTGAAGGTCTTCAATAGTAATCCAAAGACAAGGGGTCAGGACATTGGGTGAGTGACATGAGCTTCTTCCTTAAAAAAATGGTTGTTTGTTTGTCCTGTTTGTGCTATCTTGAAGTTTTTCTACATGTAGAAAAATGATAGTTTTAAGAATTATTCAGTTTCCATTGTGTTAATTTTAACTAATTCACTTGATCTAAAACATTGCAGGAAAGGTAAAATGGAAAGGATGACACATTCACAACGGTATGCACACAACTATTCCCGTTATTATTTTACTCTAATTTCTTGAAAACTTTGAGATCACACACATTAATCCAGTGATAAATGTATAAAATTTACTTTATATGAATTTGCAGGACCTCAATTTCATTAGGCAAGGATTTGAAGGTATTCAATGGAAATTCAAAGACAAGGACTCAAGATACTGTTGCTAATGTAACAAGGTAATGGTAGTTGCTGTTCTTTTCTGTTTTGGTTTGTTTCTTTGCCCAATTTTGTCATTGTGGCTGTTATGGATTATGATCATTATCTTTTATTTATTTAGGAAGTCTGCAATGACATATTGCCCACCACAAAGGAAATCTTTACCAGTCCTAAAGCATGTTGACAAGGAAGAGAAATCTGATATCAAGAAAGTATGATTCTGTTCTGTTATATTCTTCCTCATGTTTTAACATTGTTCTATAATTTCTCATTATCATTTACTTGTAGGGAAATAAGGATACTAAATTGAAGAACAAGGACAAACATGGCTTTTTTGGTGAGTAACCTTCCTTTCAGAAAAGTGAATCATTTTGATGATATTATCATATTAATCCAACTCTCTTTGTTATTATGTGATTTTAGTTAAACCTAAAGTTGGCACAACAGTTGTACAAGTAAGCAAAACTCAGGACTACCGTTGGAAGAACAGAGCTAGTGATGGATATTTAAAAATGTGAGATCAGTACAAACATATCAAAATCCCGTGTTATTATAAGCTGTTTTTAGTAGCTGTTATGAAGATGCACTAAATTCATAGCTTTAATCTGTTGGCAGGGCATCAGATGGTCAACCAACAGGGGACAAACAGAGGCTGTCTAGGATATCAATGAAGGTATGTTGAATCATATCTCAACTGTAAACCAGTTATCTTTTATTATGTTCTGATAATTACACTAATGCCCTACCAGCCAACCGTGAAAATAACAGTTGGTATTCCCAAAGCTCAAAGGGTATCAAGACACAGTTCTGTTTTTACCAAATCAACATCCACAACTTCTGTTTTATCCAAGAAAAATGAAACGTCAAAGTCTGAATCTGTTTCCCATAAGCAAATTGCACATGATGTCACATTAGATGCAAGTACATCAAAACTCACTGCCAAGGGGAAATCTGGTCGCCGAAAATCCTACACGTCTATGTTAATGGAAAGAACTAAGGTTGGTAATATTTGATCTTCTTTTGATTTCCTAAATTAACACTTCTTATAATTTTGATGATACGTTGCAATGCAGCTTCTAAAGGATCAGGTTAGTGTCACCAAGGAGGAGATCCTGCCCAACATTTATGATGACAGCAATCAACTTGAAGTTGCTGAATATGTTGATGAGATCTATCAGCATTATTGGGTCACAGAAGTGAGTTTATCGTGCTCTCTTGCTATCATGTTTATATGTATCTTATTTTCCGTCAATTAAACTGAATGTTATGCATATGTACAAGAATACAAGATCAGTGATTTATAGATAATTTTGTAGACGATTTGGACAGACTCATATTTGTCATATGCTATTGGTTAGAGGTAGCAAAATGGGCGGGTCAAGCTGTTTGGATAAGGATCAGGTTGACCCGACATACTTTTTTATTTCTTCCAAGAACGTGAACCTTTTTATGAATAGTTATTGTGTCAGATATAGTTACAAAACTTGTTTTTTCTCGATAAATTTATTCAAATTTTGAAGAAAAAGATTTAGAACGTTTGAAGTATTAAATAACACTTTGGGTGCCTTTATACATGATCCATAATCTAAATCAGCACATTCACAGGTGTTCCCTGTTACCATGATGGTTGACTAATTTTAATTTATGCATACTCTTGTGATGAGCTATAATCCAACTGGTTTATGAATGCAGGCAAATAATCAACCACTGAAAAACTATATGGAGAATCAAACAGATATCACTCCTCAAATGCGGGGCATACTGATCAATTGGCTAATAGAAGTACCTTCTGTTTATCCTTTTGTTTGGTTATAGTATGCATGCGTTAGAATTAGGGTTTTATACTCTGCATATGTTGGTTGCTACAGGTACATATGAAATTTGATTTAATGCAAGAGACACTTTATCTGATGGTCACACTCTTGGACTTTTACTTGTCTGCTGTCACGATTAAAAGAAGTGAAATGCAATTAGTTGGTCTTACATCACTATTACTAGCATCAAAGTATGAGGACTTTTGGCATCCAAAGGTAAATCTTTTAGTTTGAAGCATTTGCTCATGGACAGCATGCCATTTTGTAGAGTGGGTCAGAACTCTTGACCCGTATAACACTTTCTTGAACATTTCTAAAAAATTCCAAAAATTAATATGATTGCGGAAACGTTCTTATCAGAACAATAACTTAAATTAAGTGATTTACAAGGTTATATGCATTCAGAATACATTTTGGCTCACTTTTGAAACATCTGGCCCACTTTGGATAAAAAATAACACAAAACTAAACGGGTTGAACTTATTGCATCCGAATATCCGATAAAACTTCGCTTCTTATTCATAAAAATCTTCAACAGGTTATGGAATTAATTAGTATCTCAGCAGAGACATATACAAGAGAGCAAATGCTTGAAATGGTATGTCTGTTGTTTCTCTGGTTTACATTGCAGTATTTAGTTTTAGGTACTCTTATGTTTTAATTTAAATTAGATTTGATAAGATTCCATCTGTGCCTGTAAGTGTACAACAATCTTATACCATAAGTACAGATAAAAACTTAATGCTGTAACCTTCCATCGTCCGCTGTACTTTAATTAACAATCTTATACGTTTTCTAATTATCAGGAGACGACTATTTTAAAGACACTACACTTCCGTCTTAATTTGCCTACACCTTATGTTTTCATGCTGAGATTTCTTAGAGCTGCACAGGGAGACAAAAAGGTAACAGCAGTTTCTGCTTCTAATTAGTTTTGGAATAAACACTAAATCTAAATACTAAAATCTTTTAATCAATTTTTTTTTTTTCAGTTTGAAAAGCTAGCATACTTCCTCATTGAGCTGTGCTTGGTGGAATATGATGCTTTACATTACAAACCATCATTACTATGTGCATCAGCGATTTATGTCGCTAGATGTACCCTGCATTTGGCCCCAGCATGGACCCCACTTCTATGCAAGCATTCTAAGTATCAAGAATTTCAGATCAGGTACATGTTCTATTCTATAATCTAGTTATTCATTTGTTTCCACACAACATATTTCACAAATGTTTACCTTATGTTCTTATCATATGTTAACATTATCGACTTAGGGATTGTGCTGATATGATTTTGGGATTTCATCAAGCTGCAAGGAAAGCAGTTTTGAGAGTTACATATGACAAATACACTAGCAGTAAAAACTGCAAAGTTGCATTGATCAATCCTCTGGATAGTCTTCCACCTCCATAGTCTTTTCAACCAAACAACAAACCGGTAACCTCTAATTGATCTTTTGTACTAATACTTAGTTGGAATGAATGTGTGAGATCATACTCTTTTACACATGGTGGTCTCGATTCTCGATTTATCTTCAAAAAATGATTATTTTTTTTTGTGAGGTATTATCATCTTTGTGGTAAATAGAACAGAAAAATTGATGCATATTAGCGATATTCCATGCATTATACATATTCTTACTAGCTGCAAAACAGATTGTTGCTATATTGTATATTGTAGAATGTAGAGTATGTGCATGTTACAGTATGCAAAATAGTTGTATTAGCTATAATAAACACTCACTATAAACAAGTAGCAACTAGTTGACAATCTTGTAAGGCCGAAAACTCTTGGCCAGGATCCAACGTGTTCTTAACCGCACGATAAAAGTCTAGCCATGACGATGAGTAGGTCGAATCCAACACACCCCAAGAGAACGTAGGGTTCGGCGTGGCAGGACCAGGACTAGCAACCACCATGTCAAGTACAGACATAGCCGGTTTAAGCTGCCGAGGGAAATTAAAAGCTAAATTATCAACCTTATGCTCGTAAATCTTCCCATTTCGATCCAACTTGTATCGTGACGTTCCTTGAAACTCCCCCTTAGCTTCCCAGGGGACTCGAGGGACGCCTTTCAGATTCCAACGGATCAAAATCAGATTCTCAGAAGGCTGCCAAACCCTATAAATCTCCAATGAGATCTCTTTAAATAGAATTCTTCCATGAAAACGTAATGCCCTGAAGATTAGCTTGTAGTTGTCTATACCAGTGAATGTGTTGAGCGGATCAACGAACGTGATATCATCTCTGTAATCAACAAAATACGATTATTAATTAATTTTAGTGAATTTTTATTTTAACGTACAACAAAGCCCTGTCACACAAGTACACCCATACACCTACGCCTACGATCGTAGACAGCACTGGTGACCCGCAGGGGCGGATCTATTTCTTAGCTAAATGCATTTTTAGAGTATTTTTTTCTTCTTCGTTTTATGTATTGGCTACTCCTGAACAAAAATAATTAATTTAGCCCGCGCTACCCTTAGCTTTTTGTCTAGAGTCTGAAGGTCTACTGTGGTAAAACCCCTAGCTCCGCATACATTTTGTCAAGTACGGGACTCCAACAGGCGACCTCCGCTAAAAACAAATTCATCCAGATACCGCTAGAGCACATCCCCTTTGGTTTAATTAATTTAATTGAATTATAAGTAAAGGAAATGAGTGTTTGGTATACCTGTAAATATCGTAATTGAGATCTGTGGAGAAGATGAGAGGCAGGTCATGACGGAGAGTACGAACAGCTAAGCCGAGATTAACGTAGAAATCCTGACGAGGATCGGACGGTGGAGAAACCCTAACACAAACAGGCGGTGATTCAACGGAAGAAGATGATTGTAGAGCGAGACAGGTAGCGGTATGGTGAACTGTAGAATAAGATGATGATGGAGATAGAGATAGATAGGGTTTTTGTGAGGGTTGATTAAGATGGAGACGAGTGAACGTAGGAGAGAGGTTGAGGATAACTGTAAAAGCCATGATTGATTGGTTGGTTGGTTGGTTGGAGAAGAGTAAATTAGGGTTTTGGTTTAACCTAATCTAATCTGGTAAAAGAAACATAGGGTAGGAGATGATTGTTAATGTTTAGAGAGACTGTGTGTTTGTTCATCGTCGTCGTCATCATCATCTTCACGTAAATGGGAGACGCGTGTGTCTGTGTCTGGTTGTCATTATTTTGGGGATTTTCTTATTTTTAAGTTTTATGACGTAGGCATTTTTAATTTTTTTTAGTGATGAGGATTGTATCGTACTAATCTCGATACTGATTTTTACTAGAACCTTAATGCTGATACCGAAAATTGTCAATACTTGGTATACATGGTAATAAAAATAGACCGTTATTGGTATTTTATACTGAAATGTTCATTCCTAAGTATTTTTAAGAATTTAAAATCATATAGAGGTGTAAAAATCGGATTTCTTGCAAACCGGTTCCTAAAAAGGTTTGCTACCACATGGAAAATCAAAATGGTGTCAATCTGACTCACTCGTAGGTTTTGGCCATGGTTGCAAAAATCGCTAGGCATTGCCAACTCGATTAACTGGGGCATTGTGAGTATTCGGAGATGACTCGTCGAGTACTCGACTCAGGCGGGGAGTATTGGGGGATTATTTGTTGAGTAATCAACGCTTAGGCGTGATTTTTACAACGTTGGTTTTGGGTACCAGTTTGTGTGGGTCGGGTCTGGATTGGTTTCAAGCCGACCTCAATCGATTCGGATGAGGTTCAATTATTTTCCTATAAAAACAGCTTATCACCTTAACTGGTTTAGTAAAAACGGTTTTGACCAACATGAACTTGTTTGTAAAAAATGATAACTATACAACTCTACAATTTAAGTAGGGGTGGATGTAGCATATATGGAGGGGTAGCCCGCGCTACCCCTCAACTTTTCTGACGAAGCATATATTTGAACAAAATATTTTTAATTCGCACTATCCTTCAACTTTTTTTTTCTAAATCTATGACAATTTAAGTATATTCTTTATCATCGTATGATTTTAACAAAAAAAAAATGTATTTAAGAATGAAAAAAAGTTAATTCAAATAGGTAAATCATCTAACTTTATCAGTTTGGTTTATTGTTTTCTGAAACCTTGTTTGACATATAAAGTATTTCAAACCAAGAAACGGATCATAAACATCTTAATTCAAAATGCTAAGCGTAATTATTTTGCTCCAAGAATTTTATTACTTTGTTTAGGAATATGCATTTAAACACTCGGTATGAAAATGAGTGGTATATAACATGGCCACCCGACACAGACACTCGGTATTTCTTTTCTTTTTTTTTTCCTTTTTTGTATTTATTATTTTGCATTTTATGTGATTTAATATTATTGCGGATATCTTAGTCTATATATGATTAATACAAATGTATGGTCATTAATTGGGAGACGCCTCGCAAAATCTTTGACAGCAACCTTTTCCTAAATCCTAGTTTAATACAAATTATATTTTGAGATATATATATATATATACACACACGTATAATGTATCAAAGGGTTTGTAGTCTAACGGTATCAGATTATGAGGAGTGAAGGGGGAAAAGAGGGGCAAGTCTCATAACGGATAAAGTATAGGGTACGTGTGTAAAAGCTTAGTTTGAGCTTGACAAGACTCGAGTTTTAGCCCGTTTAACTTATGACAACTCGAGCTTCGTTTCTACTGCTCGAGCTCAACTCGTGAGTAGTTTTTTAAGCTTGAGCTCGACTTGTGAGTAGTTTTATTTAAAATTATTTTTAAATAAAAGTTATATAAATAATAGGCTCAAGTTGGCAAGTGAAGCTCAGGCTTGGACTCGTTTACTAAAAAGTTTATATTTAGGCTCTGAGTGGGCTCGTTTGCTAAGCAACCTTATATTTAGGCTCGTTTAAGCTTAGATCGTTTCAGGACAATACCGTGTAGCTCACGATCAACTTGACTCGTTTGGAGCCGATATCGAGTAATTCACGAGAACTTGGCTAGTTTACCTCTCTAACGTGGAGTTAGGTAGTCTAAAATACATTGACATTCATGCTCACCAAAGGAACAAACCTTCCAATCAAGAATATGCTATTTACACAGGGAATGATTCCATATGTCAACTATGTATAAAATGTGTACAAACATTTAACTACTTGTTCACTCAATGTGGTGTGACTGTGGCCCGGTTCAACCACCACTGTCCAATTGTATCGAGCCGGCTATATACAACAGTTAGGCGTGGCGCGGAGAACGTGGACACAGGCGAAAGATCTTACGAACTTGAGCTTAATTAATATAAAGTATTGAAGACAAGAAAACCCAATCAACAAAGTCCGTTACAAACTCAAATAAACTTAAAGATTGTCATGTTTAAGTTTCAAGAACCGCAGACACCACTCAAACTAGAAATAACAGAAAACTAAAACGTTCGGGTCCAAGGTTCTCATGAGTCGGATCCAAGGTTCCCGTAGGTCCGAACCACGAAATGCTCACCCCTAGATAATATAATATTAATTAATGTAAGAACGAACAAATGGATGATCAACACAAGGCGTGATATGGTAAGTTGTAATACATTATAATAATCAAAGTGTGTAAAATGAAAACTTTTTAAGATTATTTTATTAAACTAACTAAAGTTTATAAAGATTGTTGATTAATAACAATAACAATGATGTAAATTTACATACCCATTTATTTGATATTAAAAAACAAATATCTAATCATGTATTATATGAAATAGATACAATACATTTATTTGATGTAATTTACATGGAATCAACATACCTTATTGTTAGAATTTGTATAGACGTTACTACATTACAAACAAGTTGCTATTCAAACCTTTTGCTTATGTTCGGGAGTGTGAGTGAACTCAAAATCGATATGAACAAATGCCCGTTCGACTTCTACAAGTTGTTCTAGTTTTACTTGCAACGTTTCCCCAATATTATGAGCCTCGCATAGCACCATATCCTTCGGTAACACGATGTCTACTTCAACAAAGTAATGACTCCCGAATGTGTATGCTCTAACGGTATCAATATGTTTTATTTCTTCGTGATGGTTCCAAACCAAATATGTTAATTTTGCCAAGAATTCTGGTGGGGCCGTTCTCCCAATTAACGACCATACATTCTCTATAACGGTCTTTGCCCATGTATTTATCGTATAAAACGCTATCTACAAATAAGGAATATACATATGAGTTTAGTTAGTAATTTGTTTTACAATATAATGTGGTGTACTCACAATTATGGCTCCAACAGGATCAATCCACCATTTGTATTGTATGGCCAAGATAGTTGCTCCTAAACCAATGGAATTGGTGATGACATCGAAGAAATGATCTTGAGCATAGGCTCTCACTATTTTATTTTCAAATCTTTGACAATAAACCATCAATATAAACTTAACTGCGGTCACAAACACCATTATACCAATCATCCACATTTCGTTATCATGGTCCTTGTTAGGATGAGTCTACAATCAAATCAACACAAGTTAAAGAAATAATCAACAATGAAAAACAATTTAGATTAGGCCACATACCCCCGCAACAAGTTCTCTAGCGGACTCTAGCAATATTTGGAACCCAAGTGTAGCCATTACCGATGCGAACACGATAATGCCCTGCAAATCATACAAAAGCGGGTGTTGGATACATCTACTAAATAGGGGTGCAAACAAGCCAAGCTACTTGAGATCGGTTAGGAAAAAAGCTCAAAACGACCAAGGCTTAAATGAGCTCAATCCTAAAAACAAGCTCGTTTGGTAAGCGAGCCCGAGTTTCGCTTATCTAGCTCAAGCCGGCTCGCGAGCCTAAGCGAGCCCACCGTTTATATAATTTTTAATTAATATATTAAATATATATTTAAATAACAGTAATTACTATTTTTAAAATTTTGAAACTAACTAACTATAATTAATATAAATGAATTAATAAATAACAAATGAGCCCGAGCCAACCTCAAGCTTGGCAAAACTATCTACAAGCGGAATTGAGCTTTAGAAATATATATAGCCTGAATAAAATTGAGCTTGAGCTTTTATAAGTTTAAAGAGCCCAAGCTTAAGCCTGGTCGAGCTCAGCTCGACTTAGTTTCTTTGCACCCCTGCAAGTAATAGAAAATTTGGTTGTCAAAGGGTCAATGATCCCCAACATACTATAGTAACACTAATGAAACCCTAGTTTGAAGGTATTATGGGCTTACAACAGGTTGCATCCGATTTTTCCCGATTGGATAGTGATAATGGTTAGGGTTTCTCATCGCGTTGGAAGTAAACCATAAAATAAATCCAGACAACAAGTCTAACAAGGAATCCAAAGTCGACGCAATAACAGCTAACGATCTGCTCTCGATAGAGGCAAAGACTTTAGCAACAAAGAGAACCAAATTCGCTATGTTGGACACATTTATTGCCAATCTCTCACTCCTAGCAAGACTCTTCATTTCATCCTGTAATAATAACATGCATGCTTAATTGCTTATACAACTTATAACATTTTGTAGCATTAATCATATTAACAAATAAACTTTTGGACGAAAGTTGCAAAAGTGACCAAACCTTAGAGACGAAATAACATTTTACTCAAAGTTATATCTAAACTATACATATAACAAAAAAAAAAAACATTAGTTTAAAACCGACTTTAATCCCCGATACCAAAACAATCAATTTTACACTAATTAATTATTAGATATAGATATAGATTGACCATGCTTGAAATGTTGCCATGTTGTCATGACCATTTACACTACTTAGACTCGGTCTAGTCGTTCAAAGATGTCCATTCTCTTAATGACCTGATGACAGTAGGGCTCCGGTTAAACTGGCTGATCTGATTTCGTTGTTAACATCTATTTATTATTTGATGTGCTGGTTTATAGGGATTAATTGCAATATTTGAAGACTTAATGGTTTAGATATACTATTATATTTTATTTATATTTGATAATCTATACTACATTATAAAGTACTAATAATGGGCAAAAAGGTAATTTTACATGTATTTTAAGACGGAATGTTAAAAGTCTTATGCTTAAAGCTTAACATGTCATGAAATTTGTTTCAGCAATTCTCTTATTTGCAATACCCACTTGTACATCCCCAAGTCTCCTCTAAATCAATCTACAAAAAAAAAAAAAAAAATGATGCTGCTTCAATTTTATTTCAACAATTTCTTCCCTGGTTCAACTCAATTTCAATTTCTTAATTATTTATTAGACCATTAATTTTATTCATCAATAGAAGAATGATATATAAAATTCATTCAATTCGGTTTATGCTCTAACCATCTTTAACTTCATCTAGATGTCACATCCTCCACTTTGTCTCTTTTCACACAAACTCACTTCAAGGAAATGGTCTAATGCTCCTTAACTCTACCTCATCCCTTAACTTTCTCTCTTTTAATTCATGTTAACTTAGTGCAACTTTAATACCCCTTTTTATAGGAATGGAGTGGTGTACAATGAAAGTTAACATGCCACGTCACTGTTAACACCTTTGGTGTGAAGGTACACCCCATGACCTAATTATATGTAAAGTGGTCAAAACGTTATCTCAATGTAAATGTATACTTTTACTAGATTTACTTCACTCATTTTACCTTAGTTTTTATCACTGGCCAATTTATACGACATATGTCTATATGTTCTGTATTTGTTTAATAACAACTTAGACCGTAATAACCTAAAATGAACGCGTCAATAAATAATCACCGGTCAAGAAAGTTGTGTTTTTAATAAAAACATGGACTATTAGTTTTACTTGAAATATAGACTATTCCTATTTAATAGTTTAGCCAATTCATAGGATTCTTTTTATTCCGCTGCAACGCGCGGTCATTCCCACTAGTTTATTATAGTATTGCAGATTAATTTTTTTTATCATATTTTATTTTAGTTTAATAATAATTGAAGTTGGTCTTTAAATGTTTATTAGATGCTATCTTTAGGTAGTCTATAGATCTATATGTTTATGAGATACCATCTATAATCTTTAGTGTACAAATTACAAGCAAAATAGTAATCAAACACTTCAAATTTTATTTAACCTTAAAAGTCTTTAAATTTTATTTCGGTTAGATAGAAAAAAGCCGAATGAAAGTGTATTTTACTCACGACTATAATCAAAACCGAACCAATTTAGAACAAACAAGCTAGTGCTACATCAATATGGACCAACCTTAGTCAGGGTTGCAGGTGAAAAACCTGATTTGCTCATTGTTTCCATCGCATTGAACCCTTCAAAGAGCATTTCTTGTTTCTTGTAATATTCTTCTACTTTTTCTTGTTTTTCTGAGAGAATGAATAATAAAATTAAACGCTTTATTATTTGGTTTCCATATATTGTTAAAAACAGAAATATACGAATTAAATATAAAGAAACAAATTAATATAAATAGCCTATTTTTAATTTTTTAAATGAATAGATGCAAACATAGATATGTGAACTGTGACCAATTATAACATTATTTTCCCAATAAAACATGAAAGAGTCAGTAAAGTTAAAGATCAAAGTAAAAAAAATGGTTATTGTAATATTCTTTTATTACTTGTGATGTGTGCTTTTTCTAGTCAATATATTCACATCACATTTTCATCCGTGATGTCCAAAGTTCATGTTACTTAAGCATGTATTTCTTTTAATTATTTCTTATTTAAAGTTGGTATAAAAATAATAGTGGGTTAGTGGGTTAGACCACTTCGAACCCAGTAAGTTTATTCATGCATTATTAGTTTTTTTTGAAAGGTGAAGGTCTCAATTGAAGGTGGTAGAGTACTTCACACCCGCTCTTATAGGTCCTGCCCCCACTTACACGTCCAGACTATGCTATCTGAACCGGTTCCACGTTGGGGTGGTGGTAGGCATAAGGCTCCCCTTCGGAAAATTTTCCATCACCTGCCACTTGACAGATGTTGCACCCTCCACAAGAGGCAAGCCTCTCTGGAGTAAATGCATGGTAATAGAAAACCGGGGTTGCCATCAGGATTCGAACTTGTCCCCTCTATAAGGGTAGGCTCTAACCATCACTTGGCTTACCACTCCACCATAAGATGGGTGGTTTCATGCATTATTAGTTATTTGCTTAAGTTTAGTAGTAGTAGCTTAGTGGGCTAATCTTGTTAATTTCCTTTTGGTTGTAAGCTTATAAAAGGGCAAGCATATTTAATGTTACGATCATGAATGAAATCTTGAATCTCTCTAATCTTCTAACTAGTTCTTCTCTTTTTTCTTTTTGACTTTTACCCACTTATATTCTTTGGCCAACATTTACTTGTTGGAACCACATCAATTTGTTTACTATGTATTGTTAAAAACAAGAATATACGCAGTGAGCAGTTATAACATTATTTTCTCAATAAAATATGAAAGAGTCAGTAAAGTCAAAGTAAAAAAAAAAAAGTTGTTTCTTGTAATTTATTCTACTTTTTCTTGTTTTTATGAGACAATGAATAACAAAATTAAACGCTTTGTTATTTGTTTACTGATGTTGAAAACAGGATTATACGGATTAAACATAAAGAAACAAATTAATATAAATAGCCTATTTTAATTTTTAAATGAATAGATGCAAACGTAGATATGTGAGCTGTGATCAGTTATAACCTATAACATTATTTCCAGTGCCGGCTCTGAGGCAGGGCGGGGTGGTCGCCGGCTCAGGGCCCGACCTGCAAATGGGCCCGATTTTTTTATATATATATTAAAAAATTAATTTAACTAGGCCCAATGCGATTTTAGATTTTAGAATTGTAGTTTTTAATAGGCCCACAATTTTTTTAACTAGGCCCATTATGTATTTGTTCACACTTGAACTTAACCCAATATTTGAGCCTAAAGACGTGTAGTTTTTAATAGGCCCTCAATTTTTTTTTAACTAGGCCCAATGTGATTTTAAATTTTAGAATTGTAGTTTTTAATAAGCCCACAATTTTTTTTTAACTAGGCCCATTGTGTATTTGTTCACACTTGAAATTAACCCAATATTTGAGCCCAATATTTTAACTAGGCCCATTGTGTATTTTAGAATTGTAGTTTTTAATAGGCCCTCAAAGACGTGTGATACGTAGGAAAAAATAAGTTGTATTTACGGTCGACAATGTCCCAACAAAGACTTAATGGATTGGCAATGATATCTATTGAAAACGAAATACCGGAAAGTATGGAGTATAAAGACTTGATCGAGAACTTTGCTTCTAAAAACGCTAGGAGATCCACGCGATTCGTTTAAGTAAGTAGGTTCGATCATTTTGTTAAAAAACTTTTGTTTTGTTTGCTTTATAACAATTAACGTTATATTATGTTTATATTTGAATGATGAATTTATATCATATTGCGGGGGGTAAGGTCTGATTTTTTTTCCGCCAAGGGCCCAAACAAATTTTAAGATTTTCGGAGACGGCCCTGATTATTTCCATAGTAAAACATGAAAGAGAGTAGTGTTTCAGCGGTAAATTCTGTGTTGTAAAACGATCACTGCTCAGGATCGAATCCTATAGCATCACATGGGTTTTTCCTTTCAAACCCAAGCGGTTATTTTTTCGGTGGAGTGTGAGATTTGAACCTGAGACCAAACCCAGGCAGTAACCCTCCAAGGAGGTAAACATTCCCACCTCAAACTAGCTTGGCTGAAGATCATTGGCAAACATGAAAGAGTCTATAAAGTTAAAGATCATATGAGTCTAATTAATGACGCTCGAAAAGGCTTGCAATAAAATTTTGGGAATTGGAATTAAATAATTCTAACTTTATCGGGTTGGAAGACAATAATTCCAACTTGAACATTGAAATCTAACAGACTCAACTTGTGTTGATTTTTATTTTAGTAGACCAAAACTAACTGGGTTTAACCATTGAATCTTGATACGGTTATCATTTTAAGTTTTTAATGAAATTTATGTTACGCAGTTTTTGATGAGTTTCGTTTTTATACTATTTTTATCTATGTTGTGACATGAATATCCTTAGAGTTGTTCTTAAACCACCAAATGCTTTTCTTCAAACTGCTTGATCTTTTAAACCGTTTGACGCTCATATCTACATATATCATTACGACGTATAATTTTTGTGAATATCCATAACCTTGTCTTTAAAACGATCGGTTGTTTTGAAACTTTCAGTCTTTTGAACCACACGGTGCTCTCTACATATGGCATTGCGACATTTTTTTTTTTTGTAATTTTGTTTTAAACCGACCGGCTCTTTTAAACGTTTTCATTAACTGTTCAGTTTTAAACCGTCTGACGCTCATCTCTAAATACACCATTGCGACGTGTTTTTTATCTATTTTTAAACCGGTCCTTTGTAATGCGCGACCGTTCGTGTTTATCTTTATATATGTTTTGTTGTAAATTTTATTCGAACAACTTGTCTTTCATATATGGTGACGCAACTTTAAAAAAACGTCACCGTCGCGACACGGTTTTTTTCATCATTTCATTCTTGATTTGCTTATTTTTATCTATGTTTCGAGCCCACTACACAGAGTCACTAATAACCTACTAGTAAGAATATAACAAAACATAACACCAATACTAAAATCTCACAAAACAATAACGTACGTATATGCATGAACAAGAAATAGTGTGGATATATCGATGCAATTACTTGGAGTAGGTCGGAGCAGGCGACGAAGAGCGGAAGATTTCCTACAGTCAGAGCCGGATTGCGGTAACCGAAAGTGATTAATATCAAGTCTCCACGACGACGAATCGCGTTGTTTAACGACTAAAGGAGAGTGGCTACAGTTGCAAGTCTGATCAGTAGCATCACCCGTTAAATGGTCCTCCATTGATTAGACAATACTTAAGTCACAAATCACGTACAATCTGATGGAGGACCATTTAACGGGTTCTATATATATGTACGTATATATAGTGATCACCATGACACACGTATATATAGTCATTGAAGTAGTATATATGAAGAACAAGATGAACAAATGTAGGCGATTTTATTAAGGACAAATGATGCTCAATGAGGGTTCTATTGGTGGTATTTAGTGAAGACATGCATGAGGACAAGGTGTGGTCTAGGGAATGGTGATCACAATATATATAGTTCATAAAACATAATAATATGTTGTTTTAAATTGTAGTTGTTTTTTGGAACAAAGTGTGTGTTGTTTGTGAGTATTTTGAATATTTTGTTATTGAAGGATAGAATTAGTCAAACGGGTGAAATTAATTGTCACCCTCTTAATTTACGAAACCTTGCGTAATAGTAATATTAATATACAACAATTATGAGTTACCAATCATATATAAAGGTTAGGATCAAATAGACAGTGAAAGAAAAATAGGAAGTCGTAGGAAGGTATCAAACGAACTTCGATTGAACTCATTCAAGCGGCTCTTTGTTTTTAGGCTTTTGATTTCTTGGATTTTAACTTCTCATTTTTGTTACACTGTGTAGGATAACTTAACCCACAAATAATTTATATTAGTTTCAAATTGTTTTAATAACTAGTGGCATTCCCCGCGCTTCGGGGCGGATTTTAGAAGTAAATTTTATAAGTGCGTGTATCTTTTAGTTAAAACATGTGTGTTTAAATAATTCTTGTGGTTACTAAAATGAGGTTAAATAAATTATTAAAAACATATGTAGGATTCTTATAATATAAGTATCAGAATGACTTGAATAATATTTAAGTAGTTTTGTTCCTCTCAGGATATCACTATTCGGGACATGAGGAAATTCTTATGGGATGGTTCTAGCAAGGGCAAAAAGGTGCATTAGGTGGCATGGGAAAGGGTTACGGCGTTTAAAAAGGGTGTGGGTTAGGCATTAGTAGGCTTAAAAATACTAATGAGGCATTACTTGCGAAATGGGTGTGGAGTTTTAAAACCGAAGAAGGAAGCTTGTGGAAGAAAGTCATTGAGGTATGTCACTATAATCATACGCGTTGGTCTTCTCTTCCATGGGATAAACGGTCTCCAGGTGTTGGGGTAATATTGTGAAAAATGGTGATAAAATGAAGCTCGAATGTTACCCGTTGAACGAGTACATTCGAGGCGTGGTAGGGACGGTTCGACGATACGCTTCTGGCTAGACCCCTGGTTGTTTAAGCCTTAAGGAGAGTTTGAGAACTAAATTCCCAGCATTGTTCCGCTTAGCAGTGTGCAAAAACAATTGGGTTAAAGACAATTGGGCTGAGGTATGAAATATGGGATATTGGGCTATTGGCTGGGCGGCCCAATTCGAATGGCAACTCCTTAATGTTGCGCTGGCTACTATGATATTAGAAGGTCGTCGAGATAGATGGCAGTGGGGAGGGAATGGTGTGGGGGCTTTTTCTATGGGCTACGCTCAAACAGATTTTAGGGAAAGAAACCAGCATAAATAATCGGTTTGTATTAAAGTCGGTTAATTGGGTTCCGATGAAGTGTAACATTCTAGTTAGACGAGCGGAATGGATAGAGTTCCTTCGGTTACGGCTCTAACTAGGAGGGGAGTCATGGTGGATAATGATATTTGCTCTTTATGTGACTTCAATGTCGAGAGCATGTATCATTTGTTCACGGCATGGCGATTTGCGTTAGAGGTTTGGACTCGGGTAGGTAAGTGGTGTAAATTGGATCATATTTATCCCTTTGATTTTAGAGACCTAATGGAAATATACAAGCAGTATCGTGGTGACAAAATGGGGAAGAAGATTATTCATGGCATAATTACGGTGGTTGTTGGGTTATATGGAAGGCAAAAAACTACAAGAGGTTTAATGGTAAAGATACCAAGGTGGTAAAGGCTTTGATTAGTGTGAAGTCCTTGTTTTCTTTAGGTTTAAAAATCGATCTAGATATAAGTCCCTTCTTTGAAAGGATTAGTGTTTGTATCCCTTATACATTATGTAATTGTTTTGGCGGTCCTCAGTTTGAAGACACGCTTGATTTGAATGAAAGTTGATGTTAAAAAACAAAAAATTCCTTTAATCTTTGTTGACCTTATTTACTACTCAGTTTTATTTTACTTTTAACCTCTTAACATTATATCTTTTACCCTTTTACAATAGTTTATGTTTTTAACATAACCCCATAGTTTTCTTAGTTGACATGTTTGTCAGAAGCATTTTTCATATCTAACTTCAACATTTTCTACTTTCAACTTTCAACTTTGATTCTCTGTGCTTCACATCTTTTACAAATTTGTTATGTTACGATTTGGTCAAAATTTTGTTAGTTAACACGTTGCAACACTCGTGTGTGGTTCAAATTTCACACGTCTATTTATTTACGGTTTAACGGCTTCATCAAAACTCGCGAGTCCTAAACCAACTTAGTTATTCTTTTCTATCTTTTACTTTTTCGGTCTATTTTTTGCGAGTTAGCATGTCTCATCGTGCGTGTGATTCACCGTTTTTATACCAGTTATATAAAAAAATCACATGATTTATTGAATTATGCTTTTGAGTTATGCATATAGGGAGTGATGTTATGTACAAATGAACTTAACCTACTAAATATACATATAACCGGAGTAATGTTTCTCGTGATTACATTGGTTTATTGAATTGCGTTTGGATTATTTGATGTGCTTTCCTTGTTTAGAATAATATTTCTCGTTGCTGTATGATATCAGAGCGATCACTAAACCGGCCATCGTATTAATTTTGCATCATAATCAGCCATGGCTAAAAGAAAGATTGTTTTAAGAGTATCTAATTAGACTGCAGACTGGTAATGTAAGGCAGTTCAATAGCTAATGAAACTCGTATAGGCGCAAACTCATGTCGAAATAAAATGCCAAGCATATATCCCTTTATTTCCTACATTCGTAACGGTTCATAAGATCAAAACAACATTCTACGCCGTCCTTTTCATTAGAACAGCGACGACAAAAAATCACAAACATGATGTTCCCCTTTAGTGGGAAGCTGCAGCCACCAACGCCATATGCTCGATCAAATCCAACACGCGGTTGCTGCACACAAAATCAAATGAAGCCTGAATCATACACCTTCCAGTGGATTAGAAACGACAAAAAGGATGATGTGTGTTCATTACTTACCTATAACCCCACTCATTGTCATACCACGACACCAACTTCACAAATGACGCGCTTAGCCCTATTCCGGCCTTTGCATCGAAAATACTTGACCTGAATAGAACAACAAATCAACAATACATGTCAAAAAATCAATTGCAAGATATCGACTTAAAAATGGAAAATATGAGAAAGTCAAAAATCAAATTTGAACGCTAGACTGACCTGGAATCACCGACGAAGTCATTGGAGACGACATCCTCATCAGTGTATCCAAGAATTCCTTGCAGGGGACCCTCGGAGGCATACCTTGATCAAAAAAGAATCACCTTTAGTGCAAGATTTGCAAACATAAGCACAAGCAGGTTGGGTAACGGGTCATAAAGATTTGGGTTGGAATGTGCGGGTTACGATGAGTTGGCCCGTTAAATTTTACAACAGCTAACAAGTATAATCTAACTAGACAACTAGTTACGATAAGATGATTCATGAGTGTTAGCATTACATTTTTTTTTTTTGGGGGGGGGCACCTTAACCCAAACCGACCCATTTATAAGTAAATAAATGGGTTCGAAATGCCACCGCCATGAATAAAATCAGCATAAAAGAGTGTAAACTTGGATAGTTAGATGACATACTTGATTGCAGCTTTAACATCTTCGTAAGAAGCCTTCTTCTCAAGTCGACAAGTTAAATCCACAACAGAGACATTTGCTGTTGGGACTCTAAAGGCCATACCCGTCAGTTTTCCATTTAGCTCTGGTAGAACCTTCCCTACAGCCTGAAATTTTAACATATAAATCAGACACGGTAAAATGGTTGGGTCAGGTAACAGATCATAACAGGCAATTTTTGGTCTTAACACATTAAAAGAGATTATTACATTTCAATTTACACATTATATTTTAAACATGATCAGTAAACAACTACGTGAACAGTCAATAACTGCTCACTAACAAAATTCAAAAAGTTCACCATAAGCATCCGCAAAGATTGATAAAATACCGATATATGAATGAAACATCAACATGAATGCAAAATTCCAAAAACGAAGCACCTTCCAGAACTTAGTTCAACGGTTTTCACCAAACATATAAAAAACGATTGCATGTCAAATGTACCCATACCTTGGCAGCGCCAGTCGAACTAGGGATGATGTTTTGTGAAGCACCACGACCTCCACGCCAATCCTTCATTGAAGGTCCATCAACAGTTTTTTGTGTAGCTGAACACAAAACAATATAATCATGATATTTTCTAAACGAACGAAAAACACGTGTTTATACATATTTATATGCACAAACATACAGATGCAGACAGACCTGTGGTTGCATGCACAGTTGTCATCAAACCTTCAACAATACCGAACTCCTCATGAACCACCTGTACAAGAGTAGTATTTCAAAGATAAAAAAAATGAGGCCCAAAAATTGCAGAAAACTTTACAAAACGTACCTTGGCTAAAGGAGCCAAGCAATTAGTGGTGCAGCTTGCATTGGATACAATATCCATGTTTGGCTTGTATGTGGTCTCATTTACTCCTACAACAAACATAGGTGCATCGGCTGATGGAGCTGAAATCACCACCTTCTTGGCACCACCCTGCACATTGGCACCAACAAAAGTCAACCTACAAGTGCATATGTCTCCTAGAAGTAGTAGGTAGCAAAAGTGGCCGGTTGGGTAACATATCAAATGGGTCCATGTAAAAAACGAGCCTTTTTGTGGGCAACTCAAATATGGTCCCCTCACCCATGAACACTTTTTTTGTCCAGTTTTAGGATATTTTACAAACAGATAATGTACTAAATATGATTAAAACTATGTAGTTGACCCGTGAAAACTTTTTGTCGATCTTTAAGGATATTTATAACGAAATAATGTGTTTAAACATGATTAAAAACTATATTAAAGGCCAGTTTCACACAATTGGGTGCCACTTCTATGTTCTAAGTGATCAAAAATTTGAAGGTTCACCTTCTTGTGTGCCGAGGCCTTGTCAAGAGTTGTAAACACTCCAGAAGATTCTACAACATAGTCGGCTCCAAAATCACCCCAAGGAATCGCTGCTGGGTCCCTGAACACAGATGATGGCGTTTATGATCCGCTTTATAAAAACTTGTCACATAACTACATAAGTAACAAAGTATAGATGCATTTTAACAACAAAACACAATCTTAATACCTTTGGCTAGTAACTTTTATTTGCTTTCCATTGATTTCCAAAGTTGACTCATCGACTACCTTGATGGTTCCTTTAAACAGGCCGTGAGTAGAATCATACTTCAACATGTAAGCCTAACAAAATATTCATCACACCATTATCAACATAAATGTAAAATGACCCAACTGTCCATAACTTTAAGCATTTGATTCTCTGATGCCGATTCTTATGTCACAAACAATCGCTTTGAAAACGCCACTTCTCCAAACATCACTTTCAACCTTGTTATCTTTGTGTCTTAATATTAAAAATAACTTTATTACTTCCAAAAAAACATAAAATCAATTTTAATTTTGCTACCTTTAAATAGGAAGTATCGAGTTGAAGAGCGAAATTTGATATAGTCGAAACAATACAAGTTTTTAATTCAGTCACAGGTAGTCATCAAACAAAACCGAAAATTTGTTACACAAAACTTCATCCTTAGTCCTTACCATGTACTTAGCATCAATAAAAGGGTCGTTGACCGCGACAACTTCGATATCATCTCTAAAAGTGGCTATCCTCAATACCAACCTTCCAATTCTTCCAAAACCTGCAAGATTCAAGTTAATATAATCACACTCTGCAAATCATACCACATAAACAAATAAAGATTCCCATTTCCATCTAATAAAAGTAATTATTATTCAAAAGTAAATCTACAAAATTTACTAAACAACCACCAACTTGAACTTGATACATAAATATATATAATATATTCCATTCTTTATATAAACAAACCAACAAAATATTAGAAAAAGCATACCATTGATTCCAACTCTTGTCTTCCCACCTGTGCTAGACTCTAAAAAAAACAAGTATACAGATTTTGTTAAAAATAATAATAATAATAATAATAATAATAATAATAATAATAAATAAATAAATAACAAAAAGGTTACTTGAAACAGTAGGGGGTGTCTGGGTGGCAGTAGCTTTAATGGGTTGAATGCTATATGCATGAGACTTCCTACATAATCAACAAAACAACCAAATCAAGTCTTAAACAATGAAATTATCATATCATTTATTAATAACCTCAGAAAAAAAAAAAACACTCAACTGTAAAGATAAAGAAGATTGCCCATTAACAGGTGAACCAAACAAGGTGGACTGGACCTTCAAAGATGACACCTGAAACATAAAAACACAAACTTTAAACAAAAAGATTCAAAGTTTAAAGAAAAAGATTGAAGAAATGTGACCTGCAAAGGGGTAGGGGAAGAGGGTGATTGGTGGGATGCATGAAGAAGAGCAGGTGAAGGGTTGGTAGATCTAAGAAGAGAGGAGGAAGAGGAGAAGGAAGCCATGAATGATGGAAGGAAGGAAGGTTGGTAAAGAGAGAGAGATGATGATTATTATTATTAAGGGTGAATGAAGAAGGTCAAAACCCTAAAGGATATAAAAAGAAAGAGAGAAAAAGGGAATGGCTTTTGGCGTTAAAGAGACGCTGTGGTGACCTTTGTTGAGTATTAAAATGGCGATGGGTCGGCGAGGATTGTTGTAGGAAGGGCCGGCGGCTGACTTTGCTACACCAACACAACACAGTAACACTCACGTGGAAAGTGACTCTAAATATGCGGTTTTTTAAATGACATCTGATTTTTTATGTTGAATTATGGGGGACGAGGTGCTACCAGATTTGGTCATGAGTACAGGGTATCTCATTATTAGTAAGGTAACATCGTCGTCACCTGTGCTGTTAGGGTTTTAGTGAACCATTTTCTGGTTCTTTCTAACGGGCTGGTAACCAGTTTATTATTTAATTTTAAATTATTATAATTCAATTTTTTAATGGTGACCGTTCTCAAAACACATTTTGGTTATTTATTATTTTATTTAAATCGTGTGATTTAAACATAAATAAAAACAAAATTAAATTAAAAAAAAACATAAAACATAATTTATTAAGGGAGGTGATATTAAAACCCCCCACTTCTTGTAACACCCCAACCGATGGCGGAAATATCGGGATGTCACGTATTGATGATTGTTCAGTAGCTCATGGTGAATAATAAATTTCATTAAATAATTTAAATAAGTTACATACAATTGTTCTAAGAATTTGTACATCACAAGATGAAAAATACTAGCTACACATCTTCAAGCATTAACTCAAATCTTCATGCAAGAATAACCTGAAACATGTTAAGTTTGAAAATATTTTGGGTCAACAAAAGTTGGTGAGAATTACATAAGTTTTTGGAATATGATAGATAATAATAGTTTGTACAACAATCACAGTTGTATGATGATAGAGTATGAGTCCGACATGTAACAATGCGTCTTTGTACAATCAAACCTTGTGTCGACTGAGACCTAACTCGCAAGTTAGTTAAATGTTGTTACTGTTTTCGATCATCCCTGAATTTATGCGGGGGATGGGTTTGTCAGACCTATAGCGCTATAATCTAAACGGGCGGCTTGATCAATGTTAATGATTGTACTGTGTCTTTTTGTTACAGTCAAATGATAGAATGAGTAAATGATAGTGTAATTGAATCACAAGTAAGAATCAGTAAATGATAGTGTATAAAATGTTTAAACATGTTTCACCCCAAATGTAAAACAGAAAAAAGGGCTATGTAAACTCACATTCACTAAGCTGAATTATCCTCTAAGCGTTGTGAATGTATGTGAGGCGAATCCCAAAGACTCAACAACGTAGCTAGTCCAATTTGAAGAAATAAGAAATCCGAAAAAAAGGAAGAATATCATGCTTCCAATTCGCCAATTACAAGAGCTTATAATCAAAGCTTCAATTGTGGAAGTAATAGACTGTAGAAGAAAAGTATGAGGGAAAGTTTAATCGGATTGAAACAATCGATTTAGAGGTGGCAAGTGTAATGGTTCATAGGTGGGTTTTTATACTAGTTTTAGATTCAATTAGCCATTAAAATTGGTCAACACCATAAAGTAAGGTTTTATGATGAATTGACTATTTGACTAGGACTTTAACTGTTTGACTAAGACTTTGACTAGGACTTTGACCAGGACTTTTACTATTTAACTTTCTAAAAATATCTGATTTTATTATCATTATTATTATTATTATTATGAGAGGAGTTTAAAATGTATAGCTGGTTGGGAAAATTTTGGGACCTATGAGCTTATTTGTTGTAAACGACGAATAATAATGGAAACATTTAATGAATAAAATTATTTGAGGAAAAATACAGGATGTTACACTTCTATCCCCCCCCCCCAAAGCGCCTCGATTTGGCCAAAGTGAGGCGCTTTGGTTACTTTTTTAACTACCTCGGTCCGAGGTAAGTTATTATTCTGATTTGACCCCAGGCGCCTCGCTTTGGCCTAAGCGAGGCACTTGAAATCCAGCTTTTATTTTTGTGGTATTTTTTGTGTTTTGGATTGGTTTTTTATTTTATTTTATTTTTAATATAATTATTGTAAAAAAAAATATAAAAATTAAAAAACAAAATAATAACCACCAACTTTTATCGACATTGCTCCAAGTCAACTCAACAAGACATTTAAGCCAAAGACACTTTCCATCCAATACAGGGATTGCTCCAAGTCAACTCAACAAGACATTTAAGCCGAAGACACTTTCCATCTAACACAGGGATTGCTCCAAGTCAGCTCAACAAGACATTTAAGCCGAAGACACTTTCCATCCAACACAGGGATTGCTCCAAGTCAACTCAACAAGACATTTAAGCCGAAGACACTTTCCATCTAACACAGGGATTGCTCCAAGTCAACTCAACAAGGCATTTAAGCCGAAGACACTTTCCATCCAACACAGGGTTCGCTAACAGTGGTGTGGTCTACCTTTTTGCTTATGATCTAACACCAAATCTCATTATCTGTCAACGATGAAGGCAACCTGAAAACAACCAGATGGTTGGTAGCTATAGGTAAGAACATTGTGGATGAGGATTGTTTACTTTCCCATTGATTTCAAGTATGTTGCCTTCATCGTTGACAGATATCTTTCTGACAGCAACTGAAGGCAACCTGGAACTAGGTGATGGCCATACCGACGTGAGGGTAGTCCATTGGTATTAATGGCAAAGTGATTTGTAAGGGAAGAAGAAGAGAATGTTATATATGTTTACCTTCCCATTGATTTCAAGTATGTTTACCTTCCCATGGAAACTCTGAAGACCTTTACGAAGGTTTGCTAGAGGGTCATTGGTCTTCAGAGTTTCCAACCCCTAATACATTTATCAAAGGATATTCATGTGAGAATGCATACTACAAAATTCTTTTGACAAACGTCTGGCTGATATCCAGCTACTGGAATTGTTTACCTTCCCATTGATTTCAAGTATGATATCCGGCTGCTGGAATTGTTTACCTTCCCATTGATTTCAAGTATGTTTACCTTCCCATTGATTTCAAGTATGTTTAACTTCCCATTGATTTCAAGTATGTTTACCTTCCCATGGAAACTCTGAAGACCTTTACGGAGGTTTGCCAGAAGGTCATTGGTCTTCAGAGTTTCCAACCCCTAATACATTCATCAAAGGATATTCATGTGAGAATGCATAGTACAAAATTCTTTTGACAAACGAGTGGCTCTTAGTATTCCGGTGGTGGTGATTCGTCGGGGATGCTCTCCGAGTCGCTCTCTGCATCAGATATGATTCATTGATTTATTATTGATTTTTTATTATTATAAACAGACACAAATTTACATTTCTATGTAATTTGACCAAAATACCCCTGAGTTAACGAGATTTTTTAACTGAGTTAGTGAAAATGATGAATTTGGCAAAAAAAATCTAAACCTCAAGTGTTGATTTGCAAAAAAAAAAAAAAAAAAAAAAAAAAAAAAAAAACATTTTTGGACTAAAGTGGCAAACTGAACCAAACCTCATGGACGAATTTGGTATTTAACTCTTTTGAAAATAACTTAGTTTGTTACAGTACCGGTGCTCGATGTACTTTACAATAAAAAAGTTTCTTTATAATTGTTTCATTACATAAAAGTTGTCGGATGTAACTTAAAAAATAAGGTCATGTTTGTATTGGTCGAAAACCATATAAATGAATGTTGATTACACTTATTTGCATCGTGTTGGAACCACTTAAAATCGTGCATATCATGTGTTCGTGTTTCAAATCGACATTTTTTTTATAAATATGAGTAACACATAGTGACTTAACAACAAATTAAATAAGTATTTGCCCAAGACTCAAATGAAACCTTTTTAACTTTTGTAATTGGTGTCTTAATTTCAAATTAGATAAGTATTTGCTCATACTAAAAATGAAATAAAATGTATGTGATTTAAATATTAGATTAGTTACGTAAACATAACTTATGCTGACCGACTACTGGATAATTTCGGCACAAGCAATAGTAAACAACATTAATGGGATCTTATAGGTCCGTGGAATGAATCGATTACAAGATTGATCAGATTAACCAACGTGCGGAATCCCTTGATTAACGTTTATGCAATAACGAATCGTAAAAACACAAGATATAATGGTAAAACGAGTGGTATCTTGGTTAACTATCACAATGGATTACAATCCCAAATACCACACAAAACCAACTTGGCCAACAACCCTAGCCTACACCCCATGCAAGGTATTTATACTTGCATGGGCCGAACCTATAACGAAGATCCAACAGGCGAAGATGCCAAAGGCATATTCGCTTACAACCTATCTTCGCCTATATCCATATTTGTTTATCATCTATGTTCGCTAGGGTTTAAACCAAAAGACTATAATACTTGCTTTATAACACGAACAAGTATGTTACAATTATCCTATCAAACAGACCAAAACGACACTAATCTAGAAAAGCGTTTGTCACACCAAACATACATCAACAAACTCCCCTTAACGAATGCTTTCTAGATTTCGTTCCACCCGAAACTCAGTCTTCAAGACAATGCTAGCGACTGCCAGCATAGAACTTCTTCTTCACACATAGATCAACCACACCCTGATAGCGATATCCATGATGCCTCCAATCGTCCCTGTAATAAATCTGTTGCTTGTACAGTCTCTTTAAGTCAGCTCGGGATAGATTTGCAAGATGCATCGGGTCATAGATTATCAGCAAGCACTCTCATCTTGATCTTCCATAACTGCTTCAGCTGTATCACAAAACAAGAAGTCTGATGAAGAGAAAAGAAAGAAGAAAACAAGAAAATACAAATTTGGGGTTAATGTGAATCAGTCACAGTCAAGGGTAGAGGCAAGAGCAAGAGCTAGAGAAAGGACTAAAGGGAAGCTGAATGTTAAAAAGCTTGATGAAGAGTCCAAGAATCTTCATGTTGACTACTGTTCTTCAAATTTAACTTTCCAGACAAGCTTTTGGAATTCACTTGAGTAACAAAATGATTATAGTGACAAAATTGGGGAGTCATTTATGGAAGATAACATCTCAAGTTTTGAGTTTATATGTTTGCCAAAATTTTCAATTGTTATTTGGTTACAGTAAGCTTTTGTGAACTGCTAATATGTGCAACTTTGTGATTCTATGAAGTTTTGGTACTTTTTTGTTGATGGTTGTCAGCTAAAGCTATTAGGTGGATTTTGTGTATTATTGATGTGGGGTGTTTTGTTAATGTTAGGGAACGTGCACCACATCAAAAGTTTATGATTCATGTAGGTTATTGACTTATTGCTAGGTTTAGAATTGGTGCATTTGATTTTTATGCATTTTTGTGAAGTGCCTGATTGTGTAATTTATATTGCATATATGTTTGTTGCTGCAGTTAGTTTTTAGTTATCTTATTGCATATGTTGTTGATGGTTTTAATAGGTTTCTAATGAGGCTATTGTTATCCATGTTGTGGAATATAATCCATCATCTAAAAGTCATAAGGTCAAATGGTTATATATTACTTAATTCGATGACTACGTAGTTATTTTACTCAGTGATATATTTAAGTTATTTACTCTTTTCGTTTGTTTACTAATATTAGATTTTTCAACCCCGAGGCACTCCCAATGTATAATCTAGAATTAAATATCTATATCTATACTATATTATAAAGCATTTGACAATAACTTCTTAAAATTTAAGAAGTACAAGTTTATTTGTTTATGATACAATACACAATACACATAATAACTACATTGTAGGGGTAAATTTGTCTTTAAAGCATCGTATTTAATAATCAAAATGAAGTCAAGAGTCATGTTTATGATATGTCATAACATTTATTTCTACAATTACTTTGAACATATTAAATAGAAAAAATGTAAAAAAAGAAATTTTCATAATGCTAGATGTTTTATTATATTCTTTAATGTACAATTAGGTACTTTAAATAATTAAGTAAATCTATTACTATTCATGATAATGTTACTAAACTTTTAGGTATTTGGGCTGCTGGGTGACATCTTCGAGTTTTCTGGTCAAGCCGGGACAGATAAATGGAGGTGGAAACCTAGCAGCTCCGGTACTTTTTCTCTCAGCAGCGCTAGAAATCTGTTGTCTCATTCGCCTACTCTGCCCCAAAGATCGCATATGATATGGAAGACTTGGACCCCTTTAAAATGTAAAATTCTGGTTTGGAGAGCTCTTCTTAATCGATTACCTACTAAGACAGAGTTGCGTAGACGCGGTATTGATGTGCATTCGGAGTGTGGGTTGTGTGACTCGGACGCAGAAACAGCCACTCATCTCTTCACAGGTTGTTTTTTCACTGCGGAGGTATGGAGTCGTTTAGAGTCTTGGTGCCCGTCTGCCCTCTTCCATTGTGTTTGACGTTGGCGACTTGTTGAATCCTACCGGAGGTCAGCGGCTTTCTAAAAAGGCCAAATACATATTGCGAGGTATAATTTTCACTACTTTGTGGACCGTGTGGAAAGAGCGCAACGATCGTATTTTTCAAGGTAAAAGGCGAAAGGCTCCGAAAGTGTTCGAAAGCATCAAAATGACCTCGTATTTCTGGTTTAAAAATAGATCTAATGTCAATAGTTTAAATTGGAAGGATTGGTGTAAATACCCGCTAGATATGATGTAATTCGTTTGTTTGCCCGGGGGTCCTTGCTTTGAGGACTTCTCGGGTTGTGCTAATGAAATTTACCTTCCAAAAAAAACTTTTAGGTATTTAAGTCTTTTAAAAAAGATCTACTGCATGAATAATTTGGCATATTAAGAGCTAAATCGAGCTTACTCTACTAAACAACGTAAAGTTTTATTATTTATAGAACAATGCGCTTTTATATTTTTTCTTTAAATCATTTTATACAAATAGGTCAAACTTATTATTTTTATAATATTATATTGTGTTTAGAATAAAGAGAAATGAGGAGTTTCTTTATTTGTTCTATTTTTATCTACGTTTCAATGTAAGCTTTGTTTAAAACAAAATTGCGCGTGATAATGTACAAGTCATCTAAGCAGAGACGAACAAGTCATTAAACTTTTTTTTTTGGTTTTTTATTTCCTTTTATATGTGGATTTATTATGGTTTCGACTTATTTGCTTTTTTTATGATGATTTTTAAATGTTTAGTGGTTTTTGGTTTAAAGAAAAAAAAAAGAAACAATTCAATCTCTTAACATTCCGTTAACATATTATAAAAAAACCCTAATGGGCGATTACCGGCGGCCGTCCCGGAAACCTATTCCGGACACGATTCTTAGCAGGATTACGAAGCTGTTTGTCTCTAATCTGCCAGATCGCTGCAGTGGGAGCGATTTGGCTGGTGTTTTACGTGGGCATGGGGATATATTTGATATCTACATTGCGAAAAAAAGAGATAGAGGAGGGAAAAGGTTTGGGTTCGTTTCTCTATTCGACGTCAAAAACAAAGAGGAAGTGTTAAGTAATCTGAAGAATATTAGATTAGGGAATTACAAACTGTCATTCAATGTGGCTAGGTTTGTTTATGAGGAAGGGGAGATCCGGGATCCTCCTATAAAGAAAGCTCCTAGGGCTCAGGCTGTGCATGCTTCTACTTAGGGTAACGGGGTGAAGAATACTACGTACGAGAAAACCGGTACTTTCTCGTTCAAAGAGGCTCTCACGGGAGAGCGAAGTGATAAAGCCGGGTCATCTAAAGTACTTAGGATTGATGATAAACAACCATGTCTAGTTGATTTATATGGGAGATCTTTATTGGTAAGGGTTTCAAAGTTTGATACAGTGAGTGATTTTAAAGGAGAATTAGCTAACATGAAACTTGATGAAGGAGTGATTAAGTATCTCGGAGGTATGAATTTTCTGGTTACGTTTAAGTCTTCTGATCATGCCATCATGGCGATGGATGAATTGGTAGGTCGGAGCGAGGTTTTTCCCAGCGTCCACGTATGGAATGGACAGGAGGTAGAGTTCGAAAGGATAGCATGGGTCAAGATCCGTGGTTTGCCTCTACATCTTAACGATGTTGATCTTTTTGAAGAGGTGGCTTCTCTGTTTGGTACAGTGGTTCAACGGATTAATATTGATCATTCGGTTGCCGATTGGTCACGTGGTGTGGTAGGTATCGTTGTTAAGTCTCGTGCTAACATTAATGGGGAGGTTTCAGTATTGTGGCAAGATAAGCTTATCACGGTTTGGGTTGTGGAAACCATGTTCGATTGGATCCCGTCGTTTTGTAATGTTACCACTGACGAATTCAAGGCTGGCCAGTTTGATGTCGGTTCTAGTTCAGATGATGACATGTCCGTCGAAGAAGATGCCGGTGAAGATGAGACGAATGACGAGGCGGTAATTCAGGAAGGTTTTAATGTGTTTAATGCTTATGATAATATTCTTGGAAACTCTCCAATAATTGCGGATCACCCTCCAAATGATGTTGACCCAGTTACGGAATGTGTGGTATCTCCAATTAATGCGGAAACTGTGAAGGAATGTTTGGTAACTCCAAATTACGTGGAACCGGGTACGGAAGGTGTCATAACTCCAGGTATGGACTTTATTGATCCAGTGGATATTTCTTTGGTGGCTAATAAAAACAAAAGGAAAAAGCAAAAAGAATTTTTGGGAGTGGGCCAGGGTTCTGGATCTTTTTCTAGTAATGATAGACCTCACAAATAGACCAGACTTGAAGAGAATGATCCTTTTGGGTTGGCCCCAATTATTTTGGGCCATAATGTGAATACTCATCGTGGGCTGGATGATAATGAAAGAAATGTGTTGGATTTTAATGATCTTGATGATAGTGAGGATCAAAATTTGGACAATATGGTTCATAGCATTGGTATACCAGTTGAACAGGAGCTAGGTCTCGGTTCTCACTCACCCAAATATTCGAACTGTGTGGCACACGGTAAGAAGATGGAGAAGGAGATTTGTTTGACTACCAAACTTGGGTCCGTAGTAGGGGTTGATGTGTCTAATTTCCAATCATTAATTCGGGAGTTTATTGTCAAGGAAGGGGTACAATCAGGTATTAAATGAACTTCCTATCGCTTAATATTCGAGGGCTTGGTGGTTATGGTAAAGCGGGTAAGGTTAAACTTTTGAAGCAAAAAAATGGTGTTAAGTTTTTAGGGATTCAGGAAACTCATTTGGAGAATATTGCCAATTTTGATTTCCATCAGATGTGGGGATACGATGGTTTTGATTTCGATGTTGTAAATGCAATGGGTTGGTCCGGAGGTATTCTAAATGTTTGGGATCCAAAAGTGTTTACTAAATTTTTTCTGTCAAACATCGTAATTTTCTTATCACCTCCGGTTCCTTGGTGGAAGATGGTACAGTGATCAATTGTGTAAACGTTTATGCTCCTCATAAATTGGGAGAAAAAAGGGCTCTTTGGGATACGATTGAGGGTGTTCTACTAGGTTGGAGGGGATGGTGATTCTCATGGGTGATTTCAATGCGGTTAAGGCCCCGAGGAAAGAAAAAATTCCCGATTTAATCACAGGTGTGCGTCTAATCTGAATAAGGTCGTGGATAGTCTGGGTTTGGTTGAGTACATCATGAGGGGTAATAAAATACTTGTTTGACGGTTAAGGATAATGAGTTTAAGTTGAGCAAGATTGATCGCTTTTTTGTTTGCCAAGGTTTTTTTAACAGGTGGCTGGAAGCGGTTCTCAGGGCCTTACCTAGAGATTGTTCTGGTCACTCCCCGTTGTTGCTTTCTATTGGGAAGACAAAGTCTGGATCCATTCCTTTCCGATGGTTCAATTCTTGGCTAGATAGGGAAGGGTGCAAAGAGGAGATTATCAAAGTTCTTGAAAATCCTGTGTTTGAAGGTCTTTCTGATGTTAAGCTTTTGTTGAAGTTTAAGGCTCTCAAGTCTTTGAGCTCATGGTGGTTACGGACTAAGAAGGCTGAAGAAGATAATTTTTCAGTTTTGCAAAAAGATATTGACAGGTTGGAAAAAGTGATGGAAGATAGGGATTTAGAAGAGGGGGAGATTTGGGTGTGGGAGAATAGCAAGCAGGAGGTTGACTTTCTTAATCAATGCAAGATTAGAGACCTTAAACAAAAGTCGAGGGTTTGATGGGCAATGCATGGGGACGACAACTCTGCGTTTTTCCACGGGATTTTAAACGGGAGAAAATCTAAAAACTCTATTCCAGGTTTAATGGTGGATGGGAATTGGATTACTAAGCCTTCGTTGGTCAAGCGTGAAGTGTTAAAACATTATAGGGGGCTCTTTGCGGAGGTGTATCCGAGGAGGCCGTTATTACTGTAACATCGCGTGATTTTATTACTTTTACATATATTTTAAATTCTATGTTTAACAAATTTCAAGTTCGCCTTTATCCGCTTCTTTTTTTTCTACCAATTCATGACGAATCGTCATTATAATTTACCCTATTCAATTTAGGTATTATAACAAGAAACTCATTTAGTTAAGATCTTAATATACATTTAATTATAAAACACCTGTATATATTTTTTGTTTAGTAATAATACTAATTTTAGAAACAAAAAAAAAAGCAAAAGATACAAACGTGATGTTTGTTTAGTAATTATAAAACATATATAATGATCGGTTGACTTTTATCCAAAATCCAATAAGACAAACGTGATGTTGTCATTTTTTTTTTGTTGATACTCGAGGGCAGCAGACAAACAACATACAAGTATACAACAACTATGAAATCACATAAACTCTTAACCCCCACCTAATCTCCTCATAACCACCCTATTAACTCCATTTAATACCCAACCACCTTAACCCAACTATAAATACACCACTCCTACCCATTCTAACACTTGCTCATTCCAAAATCCTCTCTAAACCTCCCAATTCTTCAAAGAAATCTCAAGTGTGGAAGTCCACTTCTAAGTGAGTTTTCTCATAAACTCCAACTTTATTATTCTTTCTTCACTTCTTTTCTTCTTCTAACCCTTTGGGGAAACCTCTAGGAACTTGCTCTTGTTTGCTATGGCAAATGAATACGAGTAGGACACCAAAATGAGGCCTCAAAAGTGGTTCATCTTCTATTGTTTTTATTCACTAGAAGGTTAGTTGAAATGATACCAACCAAGTTCACCAACAACTTAATGTTGGATGGACTTGTGCTATGGTTAATGGTTGACAAAGGAAAGCCAAGGCTCTTCCAAACTAAGTCACCATACACTACTTTAACCCTATAGTTATATTATGTAAATACTAAAATATATACTTTCAAAACTCTACTAATCTAATAACTTGGAAGGTTTGTGGATACATCCCTACCTTACCAATACTTGACTCTCTTGACCATCCGAATCACTTTTATGGTGATTTGTGTTTTGGTTAGCCTTAAAGGCACTACTTGACTCTCATGACCATCCGAATCACCTTTATGGTGGTTTGTGTTTTGGTTCGCCTAAAAGGCTTGCTTGACTCTCTTGAATCTAATAATCCAACTCTTGAACCTAAAACGCTTTCCTTTCTAATTCTAGTTATTCGGAGCTAAAATCTTCAATTCTCAAGACCCGTTTTTGGTAACTAAATAACACACCCTAAGGTGAGTTCATACTTGTTCCCCCTTTTATCCTTTATTCTTTGGGGCTCAACATGTAGCACTATCAAAACTCAAACGCTTTTATACTCTACAATCTATTATGCTTAGTCTAAAAAGTCTTATCATATTCTAAATTCTATCATGTGCAATCTAAAGTCTATTATATGCTTGTACGCTATGCTATGTAGAATTATTTACTCTAACATACAAATGTTCATATAGTTGACAACCCACCTTGCATGTATAGCGCTATAGGATTGGCTATCCGCCCCCTACATGGGTCATGTTAAGCAAAATTCTTCGTGGCTAGTCGCCGTTTGTATGGTTCTCTTGCATATGCCTATAAGCAAAACTTTATTATACTATGTATGTATGTCAAAACTAGTATGCTCACCAATGCTTTATGTGTTGACGGATATTTTTATACATGTTGCAGGAAATATCTATTGCAGGACATTCAAGAAAACTACTTAGGATTGGACATAGAAACTCACTCTAGTTTAAGTTATCATATTCTTGTTGTTGTATTTTTCGTTATATGAACTACTTGTATTTCCATTTTTAGACAATAAATGAAATTCTATCTTTAAACTATATTGTCACAAAATCTAGTGTCATGAAGTCTTTTGTGACATCCGTCACTTTTCTTTGTATTTTTAATAATTCTATGTACGTTAAACTTCAATTAATACGACGTTGCGTTTTTATCATTTTCGTACGTTCAAAAAAATATCCTATTACATATTCGGGTTATATAATCATACTATAAGTTTAAAACAACTCAAAAGTTGACGAATAATTGTAAAAAAAATAAATGCTTGGGACGGGGTTCGAACCCGCGTCCCAAACCGGTTCACACACACACACCTTCCAACCAACTGGGCTACACCATTCTATCTGTTTTGAAACCCACCATAATAATTATATAACATAACTGAAAATCGAACAGTTTGACTACAAAAGTCAACTGTATGCATCGATCATCATCATCAATAATCTTCACACGCGTTTTTGATCCAATTATGGAATGGGATTGATTGTTTTGACTGAATCGCATCATTTACACATATAATTACAGTCAACACCTTCCAATTTGAGGCCAATCATCCGCGTCATTATCATCATGGCAAGGTCAACTTACCATTCGTTCATTCAAGTCTCAACACTATAAATTGGACATCCCTAGACAGTCACAACTCGCCAATAATTCTCTCACAACCTCTTAATTCTGTTATCAAGCTCTCATCGAAGCCTTTTGAGTCGTGTTTGACTTTCTCGTTTGACTGAGCTTATACCCGATTACGATTATTTGTAAGTCAAATTTTTGGTTGGGTTATGTTCATCGGCATACTAAGATCAATAGCCCCAAAGATTCAGGGGCTATTGATCACTAATTTTAGTGATTGAAAAGTTAGGGTTCGATTTGGGTGATTTGGGGAAAAACACGATTTGCAGAAACAAAGTATAAGTTTTTTTTTAAAACTGAAACATAACAACCAATTGACCTAGGTCAGTTGGTTTACACGCATAAAGGTGGAACCCGAACCGGCCTTTGGCCAAGGTTCGAACACCACAGAACTGTTTTAATTTTTCTTATTTAAACCAATTATCAAAACCAACACATTTAACCTATATAATTAATTACAATCCAGTTTAATTCGTTCTCAGGGTGTGGCTCAGTTGGTGGCCACGCTTATGATAAAACTCGAACTGGCCAGAGGCCCGGGTTCGACTCCCATAACCAACAAACATTTTTTTTCCTTTTATATATATATATATATATATATTTTACATAATAATCTTTTAAAATAGTTTTTAAATACTAAAAGTGGCTTATAAATTCTACAAAAATTACTGTATGATCTTCTAATGGTAAGGCTCATTGTACAATTTTTAGTTTTTCAAAAATAATTTATTTATTATATATATAAATATTACAAATTTATTCCTTTATAATTGTAAAATTTAATAAAAATATCTAAACAATTTTGTTAAATCCCACAAAAATTATTCTAAACTTGTATAGCAATAAACATTTCGGAAATTGTTTTTATTTTAGAAAAACCGTTCATTTTATATTTTTAATTAATTTTTGTTAGTTTTAATCATCAATAAATCATAATAAATTCATTTTTCAGTATTTTTGCACCAAAATTTTATATAAATTATTTCTATTTATTCAGAACCGAAATACAAATTTTAATTCAGAAATTCTTTAATTTTAATATTTTTAGATATTAAAGTTATATTTTGACAACTTGAAATAAATAGATTAAATATTCTATTTTCAAGAAAATAATTTTATAAAAATTATTTTCATACTTAAAACTTTATATTGTGACCATCATCAACTTAAAAATTTACAAAAAAGACTTTTGGTTATTTATTTATTAAATTTCTTATATTTAATAAACAATTTTATATTTAATCAAATAAATGCTTATCCCTAATTCGAAACCCTAGAAATACATGTATCCTAGAATTATTTCCCTTACACATTATCAAATTCTTTAGGTTAATTCTTTGGGATAATTCCAACTCAAATTACGTTGTTTAGTTGAATTTCAAGCTATTACGAGAACAATGAGTATTTCCTATCCCCTTTTTACTTTTATTCATTTTTGGGGTGTTACATGTACACTATTACAAATTACAAATACAAGTTTACATTTTTAAAATACAATTCTAGTACTATGTGCATTTGCTTACAACGTGCTTTATGCTTAGACAATACATGTAGAATACATTTGTACTTAGTGAAATCATTAACATGGTACAAGCCGACCTTAACATTGGATAGCGCTATTGGATTGACAACCCGCCTAGGTTGATTCTCCCCCTTTTTCATCGGAGAATCCATGGTCATTGTTAATTTTTTATCCATTTATTGGATAAGTACACCGCCGTTCATTTAGTACATTATACAGTCACAGGGTTGATTTCGCTCATTTGTATGATACATAGTTTACATATTTGCACTGTAGCTTGCACTTGAATTGTATATCTTTTTAACTTACTATATATATCAAAACTAGGAATGCTCACCAACATTTCAAATGTTGACCAAACCTATTTTTGTACATGTTTCAGGTGCAGTTTGATCTAGTGCTTTAGCAAGGGACTTTTAGTGCATTATTTTAATCAGTTATTTCAATATTTACGTTTCATTTAGACTTTGTATTTTCCATTTCAATGTAAGACAATTTTGGCTTATTCAATAATATTTACATTTTAGTACCATGTGCTTTTGAACAATCGTCACTACGTGACACCTCGATGATTCCGCCATCGGTTGGGGTGTTACAGATTGGTATCAGAGCCATGGTTATAGGGAACTAGGCTATTAGATGAATTGGCCTAGACTATAACCGAAATTTCAACTTTCAGGTACAACATTTCCTAATTTATCATTCCCCTCATTTCCCTCCACTTTCCTCTCTAAATCTTTCCCCTTCTTCTCTATTTCTCCTCATCTTTCATCATGGTGTATAGAGATGGTGTCCTACAAGGAGTGGAAAGACTACATCATCATGGAGCGGGAGCAGTACCTTTCATGAAGACACTCTTAGGCATAATGCCTACTCTTATTTTTGCTCCTTCAAAGTTGTTGAACTTTAATGAGTGTGATGAGGACACGTGCAATCTGGAAGGGTGGATGCCTGTACACTGGGTTTTCTGGCATAGGCAAGCATAGCGCATAAATCCATTTACGGACCTGTTATGCTTACCTGGGGATTCCTGGAGTGAGTGTCCACTTATAGGCTAAAGCATGTCTTCTTTGATCACCATTGGGCTCAATTCCTTTGAAAAGTCAACGTTCTTGTTGGGCTTTACAGCTAGACAAGGGCAATCCAAGCATTTTATGCAAATTTTTCAATGATACACTCTTATTTCACATACAATATCTTGTATTCATAATCATTTGTACAATTATACACTTACATTTTATAATCTCATAATTTTTCATTGACTGCTTTGTAGATGTCTGCTCGCCGCATGCTCCGTGATGGTAGCCAACGCACTGTTCGTGCTTCTGGACAACATTCTGACCGTCGCCTCGCTTCTCTAGTTGCTGAGCAAATTGCTGCAGTGATCCCAAATATTGTTAGTGAGTTAACCCAGAACAGCAACAGTGCCAACACAGAGGGTGCAACTCAATTTCGGTGCACTTTCAAACACTTCAACTCATGCAACCCCACAAAATTTACTGGTGAGGAGGGTGCTACTGGCCTCCTCCAATGGTTTGAAAGTATGGAGAGTACCTTTGTGAACAGCGAGTGTCCTGATGACCTCCGCGTTCGCTATGCTACCAGTGTCCTTCAAAAGGGGGCGCTAACTTGGTGGAATGGTGAAAAGCGTAATCGGGGCGCTGATGTTGCTTTATCTTTGTCTTGGGCTGAGGTTAAGGAACTCATGATCGCCAAATTCTGCCCTAGGAACGAAATCAGGAAACTAGAGGAAGAGTTCCATGGGTTGAAGCAAGACAGTGGTGAAAATCTTGCGTACAACACTCGATATCATGAACTCAGCATATTGGTTCCACACATGGTTACCCCGATCTCTCGAGCAATCGAGAAATATATCGAGGGATTGCCCGACCTAATTCAAGACGTAGTCACTGGAAGCAGACCCACTACGGTGGAAGAAGCCATCCAGCTTGCAGCCTCCTTGACTGACAAGCACGTGAAAAAGGGAAATTTGGTTAGGAAAGGAACCAAGAAACCGGCTGAGAAGACCCCCGCCCCTACTACTGAATCATCAAGAGTCGCTGTAGACAATACCGGTTCCAACACTAGGAAGCGGAAGTCCAGAGGTAGAAACTACGTTGTTGTAGCCCCAGTAACTCAGGCTCCAATAGCCCAGGCTCCAATAGCTCAGGCTCCTCCTGTTAAGAAGGTTTATAGTGGAAACTTACCCAAGTGTGCCACCTGTCAGTACCATCACCCCTCAAATTTTCCTTGTCGTCACTGTACCACCTGTGGTAGGTACGGTCATGTAGCTGCCACATGTCGATCAGTGCTTCGACCTCAACCAATCAATGCTCAACCAGTTAACCCTCAGCCAGCCAACCCTCAACCAGCTCGCCAAAACCCACAACCCATAGCATATGGTCGAGCTTGCTTCAATTGTGGTGATCCAAACCACCTCAGAAATCAGTGTCCAGCACTTGTTCCAGCAAACCGTGCAGCAAACCCAGTGGCTCGTGGTAGGGCTTTCAACATCAATGCAGCAGAAGCCCAAGAAGCAAATGATGTGGTGAATGGTACGTTTTTACTTGATGGTCATTATGCTTCGATTTTATTTGATACTGGTGCGGATAAAAGTTTTGTGTCATTAGCATTCAAACCTTTACTATCCCACACTCGCTCTAGATTAGGAGCGCCTTTCACTGTCGAGGTCGCGGATGGTAAACCCATCTCAATCGATTCCATCATCCAGGGTTGTACTCTTAGCCTTAACGAACATGACTTCACCATTGATCTCATACCCATGAAGTTGGGAAGCTTTGATGTCATCGTGGGTATGGATTGGCTTTCTAAACACCATGCTGAAGTTGTCTGCTTTGAAAAGTTTATTCGGTTTCCTCTCACATCGGGTGACTTTTTACGGGTTTATGGTGAAAAACCATCCAGTGGTCTTAAACTCATGTCCTGCACTCAAGCACAAAAATATCTACGTAAGAAATACGTAGCCTTCTTGGCCCATATCGTGGAAAAGAAAGGTAAAGACAGGAGTATCCAAGATGTTCCTGTTGTTCGTGAGTTTCCAGAAGTCTTTCCTGATGACTTACCTGGACTTCCACCGGTGCGTCCTGTTGAATTTCGTATTGATCTTGTACCTGGTGCTACGCCCGTTGCAAAATCTCCATATCGTCTTGCACCTTCCGAGATGCAAGAACTTGCGAGTCAACTTCAAGAGCTGGCAAACAAGGGTTTCATTCGTCCCAGTTCATCACCTTGGGGAGCTCCAGTCTTATTTGTAAAGAAAAAGGATGGATCTTTCCGAATGTGTATTGATTATCGGGAGCTGAATAAACTCACCATTAAAAACCGTTACCCTTTACCCCGCATTGATGATCTTTTTGATCAACTTCAAGGTTCGACTTGCTTCTCAAAGATCGATCTTCGTTCGGGATATCACCAACTTCGAGTTCATGAAGACGATATTCCAAAGACAGCTTTTCGTACACGCTATGGTCATTACGAGTTCATGGTTATGCCTTTTGGACTAACAAATGCACCCGCTGTCTTCATGGATCTCATGAATCGCGTGTGCAAACCCTTCTTGGATAAATTCGTAATTGTTTTCATTGATGACATTCTCATTTACTCCAAAACCAAATTAGCTCACGAACAACACCTTAGACAAATTTTGAGTCTTTTGAAGAATGAACAACTGTATGCCAAATTCTCCAAGTGCGAATTTTGGCTTAAGGAAGTTCAATTTTTGGGACACATTATCAGTGATAAGGGAATACATGTGGATCCAGCTAAGATTGAGGCTGTTAAAAATTGGATTACACCCAAGTCTCCCACGGAAGTTCGCTCTTTTCTTGGCTTAGCGGGTTATTATCGTCGTTTTATTCTCAACTTCTCCAAGATTGCCTTACCTCTCACTTCTTTGACCCATAAAGATAAACCATATGTATGGGGACCCAGTCAGGAAGAAGCATTCCAGACATTGAAGCAGAAACTGTGTGATGCTCCAATCCTCACTTTACCTGACGGCAATGAGGATTTCGTGGTTTATTGTGATGCCTCTAACCAAGGTCTTGGTTGTGTTCTCATGCAACGAGGCAAGGTTATAGCATATGCATCACGACAACTGAAAAACCATGAGAAAAATTACACTACCCATGATCTTGAACTCGGAGCGGTCGTTTTCGCACTTAAGATTTGGAGGCATATTTATACGGCACAAAATGTGTGATTTTCACTGACCACAAGAGTCTTCAACACATTTTCAACCAGAAAGACCTGAATATACGTCAACGACGATGGGTCGAGTTGTTGAATGACTACGACTGCGAGATTCGCTACCATCCTGGCAAGGTGAATGTTGTAGCCGATGCCCTCAGTCGTAAAGATCATGCCCAGCTCTATTGTGCCCAGGTCCAGTCTGATATCAAACTCCGCATCATTGAAGCTCAACATGTCTCTGTTACTGAAGGCAACATGTACGAAGAAATGTCGTGTGGAGCCGAGAATCAGTTGGAAACCAAAAATGGTTTACTTTACTTCATGAACCGTCTTTGGATCCTTGATCGTGACAACCTGCGTACCTTCCTCATGGACGAGTCCCATAAGTCTCGTTACTCCATTCACCCTGGTGCAGATAAGATGTATCAGGATCTGCGTACCTTGTATTGGTGGCCCGGTATGAAGAAGGACATAGCTCTTTATGTGGCTAAATGCCTTACTTGTTCCAAGGTCAAAGCTGAGCACCAACGTCCATCTGGTTTACTTGTGCAACCAGAAATTCCAGTGTGGAAGTGGGAGAACATTGCTATGGACTTCATCACGAAGCTTCCACGCACGACTCGTGGGCATGACAGTATCTGGGTCATCGTCGATCGATTGACCAAATCTGCTCACTTTCTACCCATTCGTGAGACCTACACAGCTGAGAAACTGGCTAAAATCTACATCAATGAGATTGTCAGCCGTCATGGTATTCCTCTAGACATTATTTCCGATCGTGATAGCTGGTTTACTTCTCGCTTTTGGCAGACATTTCAGTCCGCACTTGGTACACAACTGAATCTTAGCACGACTTATCACCCACAGACGGATGGTCAAACTGAACGAACCATCCAAACATTGGAGGATATGCTTAGAGCGTGCATCATCGACTTTGGTGGCAATTGGGACACGCATTTACCTTTGGTTGAGTTCTTGTATAATAACAGCTACCATTCCAGTATTAACATGGCACCATTTGAGGCACTTTATGGTCGCAAATGTCGTTCCCCTGTTTGTTGGAGCGAGGTTGGTGAAACACAAATCACCGGTCCCGAACTAATACAGGAAACGACAGACAAAATTCTTCGCATTCGTGAAAACTTGCAAGTTGCTCGAAGCAGACAGAAGAGTGATGCCGATCAAAGGCGCAAGCCTCTAGAATTTCAAGTCGGAGACATGGTACTTCTCAAGGTTTCACCTTGGAAGGGTATATTTCGATTTGGAAAGAAAGGGAAACTTGCACCACGGTTCGTAGGCCCTTTTAAGATCCTTGAGCGAATTGGGAAGGTGGCTTACAAGCTCGATTTACCACCAGAGCTCAGTAATATCCATCCAACGTTTCATGTTTCGAACCTTAAGAAGTGTTTGGCTGAAGATAACCTCCATGTTCCTTTAGAGGATATCCAGATTGACGAGTCGATGCGCTTCATAGAAAAACCTGTGGAGATTATGGATCGAGATGTCAAGACGCTTAAGCGAAGCCGAATTCCAATTGTCAAAGTTCGTTGGGAATCCAAACGAGGCCCAGAGTTTACTTGGGAGCGTGAGGACCAAATGATGTCAAAGTATCCTCATCTTTTTCCAGAGACTACCACTTGAAGGAATTTCGGGACGAAAATTTTAAAAGTAGGGGATGTTGTGACATCCGTTACTTTTCTTTGTATTTTTAATAATTCTATGTACGTTAAACTTCAATTAATACGACGTTGCGTTTTTATCATTTTCGTACGTTCAAAAAAATATCCTATTACATATTCGGGTTATATAATCATACTATAAGTTTAAAACAACTCAAAAGTTGACGAATAATTGTAAAAAAAAATAAATGCTTGGGACGGGGTTCGAACCCGCGTCCCAAACCGGTTCACACACACACACACACACGTTCCAACCAACTGGGCTACACCATTCTATCTGTTTTGAAACCCACCATAATAATTATATAACATAACTGAAAATCGAACAGTTTGACTACAAAAGTCAACTGTATGCATCGATCATCATCATCAATAATCTTCACGCGTTTTTGATCCAATTATGGAATGGGATTGATTGTTTTGACTGAATCGCATCATTTACACATATAATTACAGTCAACACCTTCCAATTTGAGGCCAATCATCCGCGTCATTATCATCATGGCAAGGTCAACTTACCATTCGTTCATTCAAGCCTCAACACTATAAATTGAACATCCCTAGACAGTCACAACTCGCCAATAATTCTCTCACAACCTCTTAATTCTGTTATCAAGCTCTCATCGAAGCCTTTTGAGTCGTGTTTGACTTTCTCGTTTGACTGAGCTTATACCCGATTACGATTATTTGTAAGTCAAATTTTTGGTTGGGTTATGTTCATCGGCATACTAAGATCAATAGCCCCAAAGATTCAGGGGCTATTGATCACTAATTTTAGTGATTGAAAAGTTAGGGTTCGATTTGGGTGATTTGGGGAAGAACACGATTTGCAGAAACAAAGTATAAGTTTTTTTTTTTAAAACTGAAACATAACAACCAACTGACCTAGGTCAGTTGGTTTACACGCATAAAGGTGGAACCCGAACCGGCCTTTGGCCAAGGTTCGAACCCCACAGAACTGTTTTAATTTTTCTTATTTAAACCAATTATCAAAACCAACACATTTAACCTATATAATTAATTACAATCCAGTTTAATTCGTTCTCAGGGTGTGGCTCAGTTGGTGGCCACGCTTGTGATAAAACTCGAACCGGCCAGAGGCCCGGGTTCGACTCCCATAACCAACAAACATTTTTTTTCCCTTTTTATATATATATATATATATATATATATATATTTTACATAATAATCTTTTAAAATAGTTTTTAAATACTAAAAGAGGCTTATAAATTCTACAAAAATTACTGTATGATCTTCTAATGGTAAGGTTCATTGTACAATTTTTAGTTTTTCAAAAATAATTTATTTATTATATAATATAAATATTACAAGTTTATTCCTTTATAATTGTAAAATTTAATAAAAATATCTAAACAATTTTGTTAAATCCCACAAAAATTATTCTAAACTTGTATAGCAATAAACATTTCGGAAATTATTTTTATTTTAGAAAAACCGTTCATTTTATATTTTTAATTAATTTTTGTTAGTTTTAATCATAAATAAATCATAATAAATTCATTTTTCAGTATTTTTGCACCAAAATTTTATATAAATTATTTCTATTTATTCAGAACTGAAATACAAATTTTAATTCAGAAATTATTTAATTTTAATATTTTTAGATATTAAAGTTATATTTTGACAACATGAAATAAATAAATTAAATATTCTATTTTCAAGAAAATAATTTTATAAAAATTATTTTTCATACTTAAAACTTTATATTGTGACCATCATCAACTTAAAAATTTACAAAAAAGACTTTTGGTTATTTATTTATTAAATTTCTTATATTTAATAAACAATTTGATATTTAATCAAATAAATGCTTATCCCCAATTCGAAACCCTAGAAATACATGTATCCTAGAATTATTTCCCTTACACATTATCAAATTCTTTAGGTTAAATCTTTGGGATAATTCCAACTCAAATTACGTTGTTCAGTTGAATTTCAAGCTATTACGAGAACAGTGAGTATTTCCTATCCCCTTTTTACTTTTATTCATTTTTGGGGTGTTACATGTACACTATTACAAATTACAAATACAAGTTTATATTTTTACAATACAATTCTAGTACTATGTGCATTTGCTTACAACGTGCTTTATGCTTAGACAATACATGTAGAATACATTTGTACTTAGTGAAATCATTAACATGGTACAAGCCGACCTTAACATTGGATAGCGCTATTGGATTGACAACCCGCCTAGGTTGATTCTCCCCCTTTTTCATCGGAGAATCTATGGTCATTGTTAAGTTTTTATCCATTTATTGGATAAGTACACCGCCGTTCATCTAGTACATTATACAGTCACAGGGTTGATTTCGCTCATTTGTATGATACATAGTTTACATATTTGCACTATATATATCAAAACTAGGAATGCTCACCAACATTTCAAATGTTGACCAAACCTATTTTTGTACATGTTTCAGGTGCAGTTTGATCTAGTGCTTTAGCAAGGGACTTTTAGTGCTTTATTTTAATCAGTTATTTCAATATTTACGTTTCATTTAGACTTTGTATTTTCCATTTCAATGTAAGACAATTTTGGCTTATTCAATAATATTTACATTTTAGTACCATGTGCTTTTGAACAATCGTCACTACGTGACACCTCGATGATTCCGCCATCGGTTGGGGTGTTACATCTTTGAACAATCTACCACTAAGTCTCACCTCGATGATTCCGCCCTCGGTTGGGGTGTGACAATTACGGAGTGATCTCATTAAACGGATTCCTCAAGATTGTTCTACTGCTTTGGTGGCGAGGTTCACTAGAGAGGAGGTTAAGTTGGCGGTTCTTGATTGTGGATCAGACCGGGCTCCCGGTCCGGACGGTTTTAATTTCCATTTTAAGTGTTTTTGGAGCTATTTTGAAGACGAATTCTTTTCCCTGTTGGATACTTTTTATGATTCGGGTGCCTTTGGTAAAGGTTGCAGCTCATCTTTTATTACTTTGATCCCGAAGATAAAAAATCTCGTGGGTTTATCTGATTATAGGCCTATTACTCTGGTGGGGGCCATTAGCAAAGTTGTTTCCAAGGTGCTTGCTCTTCGGATTAAGAAAGTGCTTGGATATGTGATTTCGGATACGCAGTCGGCTTTTCTAAAGGATAGATTTATTCTAGACGGGCCTTTGATTCTTAATGAGGTTCATGGGTGGTTATGTAAGCGAAATAAAAAAGCATTTATGCTGAAAATTGATTTCGAGAAGGCCTATGATAACGTAAACTGGGGGTTTTCCATTGATATGATGGATCAAATGGGCTTTCCACACAGATGGGGGAGGTGGGTCAAAGGGATCTTGGAGTCTGCTTGGTCCTCGGTGCTGGTTAATGGTTCTCCTACTTACGAATTTCAATGCGAGAAAGGTCTTCGTCAAGGAGATCCTTTGTCCCCTTTCCTCTTTTTAATTGTTATGGAGGCTCTTACTTGTATTCTGGAGAAGGCTTGTGATTCAGGTGAGTTCAAAGGCATTAATGATTCTAGGACGGGTCTAAAAATCTCTCATTTATTGTACGCAGATGATGCCTTGATTATTGGGGAATGGTCGGAGGGTAACATAGAGAATACTGCTAGGATTTTGCGGATCTTTCACATGTGTACCGGCCTGAAAATTAATTTAAAAAAGTCGCTTCTTTTTGGAGTAGGGGTCGATAGGGACGAGATAACCACCATGTCCAATATCATTGGTTGTAAGGTTGGAGATTTTCCTTTTGATTATTTGGGAATTAAAATGGGCGCTAACATGAACCGAGTGGGTCATTGGAGTCCGGTTGTTGAGACGGTGCGCTCTCGGTTATCTAAATGGAAAGCGGATAGTCTTTCTATGGCAGGTCGCCTTACTCTCATTAAATCTGTTTTATCTAATATTCCAATTTATTATTTATCGTTGTACAAAGCCCCGTTGAAATTGTGGAACAAATAGAGAGGTTGATGAGAAATTTTCTTTGGGGAGGCTCTAATGGCGTAAACAAAATGCATTGGGTTTCATGGGATATTGTTACATCCCCAAAGCCGAATGGCGGTTTGGGCATCTCAAGGTTATCTGATGTGAATATTGCTTTAATTACAAAGTGGGTTTGGAGGTTTAAGAGAGATCCGCACTGTTCTTGGAGGCGTACGTTAGAAGCTATTCATGGTGGTAAAGGTAGATGGCGTTTTCTCCCGATAAACAATAGTATATCCGGTTGTTGGAAATCGATAATTAGATTAGTGGGTAATTTGAAGCTTGGTGGCAAACAGATTCCTAACGTTATAAGGGGGACAGTGGGTTCAGGTACGGACATAAGTTTTTGGTGCGATATTTGGTACGGCACGTCGACATTTCGCCAGCGCTGGCCATGTCTTTTCGCCTTGGAAAAATATAAGAGGTGCTCGGATCGGGATAGATTACAGGGTCGAGATGGTACAATGTTTTTCGTGGATAATTGGCGTTCTGGTCTATCGACTGTTGAGGAGTTATCAGAATATAGAGATTTGCAAGAAATGGTTTCTAAATATTCTTTTTCAGGTGATAAGGATAGCTAGGCTTGGGAGCCTGATTCGAGTAATGATTTTTCAGTGCAAAATGTTAAAAAGATTCTCATAAGTGACCGCAATGGTAGGAGAGTTCATAGTATGGTTTGGACCGGGTGGGTTCCGTTAAAGGTGAATTTGCATGCTTGGAGACTCGAAATGGATCGCCTTCCGACCAAGATTAATCTTCGTAGAAGAATCAATATATTATTGCCATGCATCTGTTGGACTGAGGTTGGGTATAGCCAACTAACAGGTCCCGAAACTCGTGCACGAAACTTCTGAGAAGATAGTGCAAATTAGAAACCGGATGGCTGCTGCTCGGGATCGACAGAAAAGTTATGCTGACAAACGTAGAAAACCTTTGGAGTTCCAGGTTGGGGACAAGGTTTTGTTAAAGGTGTCACCTTGGAAAGGAGTGATACGCTTTGGGAAACGAGGGAAGTTAAATCCCCGATACGTCGGACCTTTCGAGATTGTTAAAAGGATTGGTCCAGTAGCTTACCAGCTAAATCTACCGGATGAACTCGGTGGAGTGCATAATGTATTCCACGTCTCAAACTTGAAGAAATGCTTATCCGATACGACACTGGTAGTGCCACTGGAGGAGATCCAGGTGGACGATCAGCTACGGTTCGTGGAAGAACCAGTGGAGATTCTTGAGCAGGGTGTAAAGAAACTCATACAAAGCACTATACCTATTGTTAAGGTACGGTGGAATTCCCGTCTAGGACCGGAATACACGTGGGAGCGCAGAGATCAGATGCGGCTCAAATACCCACACCTCTTTACTGAACCTGAAATCGTACATAGATCAAACGCGGAACATAAAGCAGCTCTTTCAAAGTGAATTTCGGGGCGAAATTCCTTTCAACTTGGGGATGATGTAACATCCGGGAACCAAGCACACATTTTTATAGCTGGCTTTATTGTTTACTTGCTGAATTTCGAGACGAAATTATTTTCAACTTGGGGATGATGTGACACCCCGCATTTTCAGGTTAATACTTTTACTGAACTCTAGTTAACTTACATGTTCATACATGGCTAGATACTTAACTAGGGTTAGTTAAGTAGGTTTAACATATGTTAGAAGATGTTAACATATGTTATAAGTAGGAAAATCCTTGTTAAACACACACATGAGTCCTGTATCCCAAACGTTGGTGAATTATGTGACATACATAGCAATAATATATACAATTGAATTATGGTGAACATGAAGTACGTGCTTATGTGAATTACATGTTTTTGTGAATGGTCGCCTAACTGAAAGGTAATGCGTAGATTATGCAAATTACGTGCACAACATGAGTAATATGTTATGTAATAATAAAAACAATGGTTTTTATACAATTTAGAATGGTTAATAATATTGGGTCCGGTATTGGGCTAGAACATGGTTAACGGGTCAAGTTAATGGACTAGAAGGGCCCTAATACCAATTGCTTGGGGAACAAGCAAAGCCCTCTTATAATTAGGAGGCAAGAAAAAGATAAAACCCTACTTCTTCTTCTTGTTTGTGCCGTGCGAAACCCCCACCCCTTCTCTCTTGGCTTTCAAGCAATCAAGTAATCTTTCACCTAATCAAGCTAGTTCGGGTTTAATCTCAAGGCTCTATGGAGTTTTAGCATTGCAAGGTATACATCCTTATGATTTCTGATGAATTATAATACTTGAAAAACCTTAAAAACTCTAAAAATAATATATGTAGAATCGCATGTATGTATGTGTAGGAATTCTTGGATGTTCTTGATGATTTGATGATGATTGTTATTAGTAGCCATGATTAGGGTTTTCACATGATAACATATGTGTTTTGCTATGATTAATATGGTGTTTAATCAGTACTATAGGTGTTATACATGTATTAGGGATGTTCATGAAAAATTAGGGTTTGTAGATTACTTGGGATGCAAGTTTAAGATTCTGGCAGATTCGGTTGAACGTTTTGTAGGGGCTGTAATGGGTTGGTAAATTGATTGTTTTGATAATTTCTTTGCATGATTGTAATGTAAAAGGTCTTAGCTTTTCATAATGGGCAAAACCATCAGATTTGGACATCGTTTGAGTCGTTTTTGGAATTTTAATTGATTAGAGGTCATATCAGATTTTCGGATTTGTAAATTGGGTTAACTTTAAATGGTCATAACTTGAGATTTACAAGGAGTTAGGTTATGAAATTTTTACAGAAGGTCAATATTAGAAAAATAGAGCTTTTACAAGTGGATTCATCCCGTTTGGATGAATACACAATCTTTGAGAATTTTTCTACTAAACTGACATGTTGAGGAAATTTTCTGGACATAGCTGTGTTGTACGAATTTTCATAATTTTTGTGTTTGGAATTAAGACAAAACAAAAATAGGTATGGTCAAGTGAATCCCAAATAAAATTTAGTAAACATTTGGGACTCTAATTCATTCGTTAAGTATTTTAAATAAATTGTTTTTTACAGCGCACAATCTGTCCTAAAAACGCAGATTGTGTACGGGGTCTTTATGTGACTATTTGGAGTTTTATGTGGTATGTAATTGACATGTACTTGTGTGAAAACTTGTATGAGATGTAATTGATATATTAAACTGATAATAATCACTATGATCACCAACGGGATACGTAGGACATACTTGAGCATGTAGAGTCATTAGGTGTCACTACACGGTTTTGAACATTTAAAGGTCTCGGATAAACAAGTTATATGGTGTGTTGGTTATGCACATATACTCACCTAGTGACACTTGTAATAGGGAGTCGGTAGCTCGTTACTGTTTGAGGATTTGGATCATTCACGTGCAACCTAAGGTGAGTTTCACTACTCTTTTTCTCAAAAGCATGCGTCTCAGGTATGAGACACTTTACTTAACATTTTCTAGTCCGGTTTGGGACTACTTACACATCCCGGGTTGGGATGCCATGGATCCTTATGAGGGTCGGTTTACTTTGCTAATACGCAATTGTGTCCTTGATAAACTAAACCATTTCTATCATCTGTAAGTCCTCACGTACCGAATGAGTTGCCAGGGTTGGCAAGCGGGTTATTAGTTGATAGCGCTATTAGGTCTTACAAACCTCACACCGGCTCGGGGAGCGCGGGGGTGAACTATAACTTAACGAAACTTTATCATTGTGGATAGACAATGATGTCAGGCATGCGGCACACTTATGTGGCTACAAGTACATAGCAGTTCGGTATATTCGGTTATTTATCATGAATGGGTTAGCTACCCTTGACATGCGATGAATTAGTGGTTACACGGTGCGGGGCACCAACACAACTTACCTACTTACGTGGTTTTGGAAACCAGCGCATTTGCATATTAAATTACTTTACTTTGTGAACTCACCAGCTTTATGTTGACACACGATTTACATGCTTTTGCAGGTAGTTAGCTTCCGGTGCCAGGATTAGAAAGCACTGTACACTTCACTGCATTTGGGCTCTCGGGCATACACATAAATTATATATTATGCTTTCGTATGGTTTTAATTTGGGCGCATTGTTTTGCGCATAGTTTTTAAAAATGTTTAAATTTGGTTTACGCTTCCGCAGCTTAACTAAACTTGGTTTTTGAAAACGAACTAAATGGTTTGGGCATTTAGAGTTCGTTCCTGTGACTTATGGCTATGGGATCCTGGTTTGTCATGCGCCTCGCGGTATAAACCCCGCAGTGGAAATTTGAGGGTGTGACAGATGGTATCAGAGCCACTCCTGTGCCGTTCGGGATGGTGGGTGCACACCTCATCAGGGACGATGAGACTCTAACAGGGGGTGAATGTGACACCCCAGGAACACACCTCATCAGGGACGATGAGACTCTAACAGGGGGTGAATGTGACACCCCAGGAAAATCCCACATCGGCCGTGGCCAGGAGAGATCCTTGGTTCATAAGTAATGTCTTGCCTCTTAAATCACCAACGCGTTTTGGGCTTAATGTTAGTGGATGAGAGGAGAACTCCACAGTTAAGCGTGCTCAGGTGGGAGGAATTTCAGGATGGGTGACCTCCTGGGAAGTCTCCACTTGGGCAACCAAAAACAAATCCGTGAGCTCTGGATGGGCAAAGCGGACAATATTGGTGATGAGAGGGGCGGGGTGTTACAAGTCCTGTTGCAACGCGCGAGTTTCTCACTAGTAATATAATATAACACAACACTCTTCTTCCACACTTCCCTCTTCTTCTTCCACACACACACACTCACACACACAACACTATTTCTACATCGGAGCCACCACCGTCACCAACTTCATAGTCAACAAACAACTCCACCTCCCGTCACCCCTTAACCTCCGACCACTGCCTTATTCGCCGACATCAGAGCCACCACCGTCACCACTATGTTTCTTGTTCTTCTTCTCCTTCTTCCTGCTGCAAACAGCGTGTGTGTATATTTATAATCTATTAATATATATAAAAGAATTGATAGTCGGTGACGTGGTGTTCAATGGTAGCCTCAACCCCCCCCCCCCCCCCTTGAATGTGCCACGTGACATAATGAGGTGAATGCTTTATTATTTTTGAATTGTTTCGTTTTTATCTATTAATAAAAAGAAAAAGGATGTCATGTGGCATTGAGATATTTTAGGAAAAAAAATTAAAAACAAAATTGTATTTTTCTCTCTTATATTTCCTCCTATAATTTTTAAACGTTAATGTCTTTTTAATACGAAATTTTTTAAAGAAAAAAATTATACCAAATTAACGAGCGTTTTATTATCTTTCCAACGAGTACCATAGTGCTATATAAAAAACGGAGAAAAAAACGACTATTTTTTGTGGGGTTTTGTTCATGCAGGAAAAAAAACACAAAGTGTTCAGGTTATTCATTAGTCATGTATAGGCAAGTTATTAATTATGTTCAAACCAGTAAATATGAATTCTATTTACAACAAGTGTTAGCCAAGGCCGGCTCAACTGTTTTGGGGGCCTAAAGCGAAATAAAAACTTCGGGCCCTCCATTTTTTAGACTTTAAATTTCCTCGTTAAAGTAACCTAACCGAAATATATTATAGTTTACGAGGATTATTGTTTTAACCAGCTATATATAAATATTTTCACGCATTCCATATATTTTAATACGTTTTGTTTATTCTTCTTTTTAAAATCAAGAACCCAAAAAGTAAAATGTTATGTCAATTTAAGCATAACACATGCTAATATTTGTAAAAATAGTGCTCTAACATACAAACATATGAAAAGTTGAATAAATAGAAAAAAAAATAAAAGAAAAAAGCGTGCACAAACATATGAAAAGTTGAATAAATAGAAAATAAAATAAAATAAAAAAGCAATGCTTTAGTTAAAAAAATAATAATAATGTAGGCTCATGGACTCGAACCTAGGAATTCAAAGATGACACATCTGTCTTTATTTATGTTTTCTAATATACGAATTTTGTATATTAGTTTTTTAACAAATGGGGCTCTAAGAATTTGGGGGCCCAAAGCCCTAGCTTTAAAATAATTGGGTTTGGGCCAGCCCTGGTATTAGCATTAGAGTTTTACATTGTTTTACGTTAAGTTTTAATATTAGAACTAGTTTTTATCCCGGGAGCGTCCCGGGTTGAAATATCTAATATGACATAATAAAATATATTATTATTATTATTTTAAACTTCTGCCATAAGTTATCATATTCAAATATAAAAAAAGCGAATCTCTGCGCCGGGGTATACATCTAGTGCCATTACAAATGAATTCGGAAGTTTGTAATCGATAATTCTAAAAAGAACTAACATTAAATAAGAAAAAAAAGTTAATTATTGAAATATCGAACGCATTAGTCTAAGGGTTATGTGATGCGTTAAAAAATTCATGGGTATATGATCGGGTATATATTTCGGGTATTTGGGTATGTTGTTTCGGGTAATCGGGTCGGGTATCACCTAATCCCAGACCCGACCCGACCCAAACCCACAATGTTTTTTAAACTAATCCCAAACCCGACACAATACCTGTCGGGTTACAAAAAATAGTCATTTTTTTCTCTGTTTTTTATATAGCACTATGGTACTCGTTGGAAAGATAATAAAACGCTCGTTAATTTGGTGTAATTTTTTTCTTTAAAAAATCTCGTATATAAAAGATATTAACGTTTAAAAGTTATGGGAGGAAACATGATAGAAAAAATAATAAAGTTTTAATATTTAGATTTAGTAGATTAGGTTAAAAATTATAACAGATTAGGTTAAATCATATTTATTCCTTTTTTTAATTGGTTTACACTTGCCACATCACATCCTATGTGGCATCTCTCAAAGTAGAGATTGCATAAGAGTATGACATGTAGGATTAATCCCTTTGCAATATATATATATATAGAGGGGCAGGATCAAATACAAAGTAATATAAACGTGCGAAGCGTGCGAAGGATCACTTTGTACATGATAATTACGTAATGATAAGTACGTAATGCCTTCATGAACATAAATGCATGATAATTACGTAATGATATTTACGTAATGATAATTACGTAATGCCTTCATGAACATAAAAAACATTACGTAATTATCATGTACAAATGCATGATAATTACGTAATGATCATTACGTAATTATCATGTACAAATATCCTTCGCACGCTTCGCACGATTCTCTATTTTTGTAGAATAACCGCCCCATATATATAGATTATACATTTTAAAGTTAGGCAAGTTGGAGGAGTTGGTTTCACACTATATAGCGTTATCCCATACCAAAACACAGTATCCTAGGTTTCGCTCCCATTCCACAATAACCGACAATACCAACACTTACACCTCCGCATCGAACTACGTGCGGCTCACCCAAGAGGGAACCGCCCCACAAGGCCCAAACGGATCGTCCGGAACTGTTGTCCAATCTTTTTAATCCCACCTAAAAGCCCAAATAATTTGAAATTCCAGCCCATTAGTGTATTAGTTGACTTATAATCCATATATATCGGTTCCAACCAAAACGTGTAATCTTTTAATTTTGAATTTCAGATTTTTTATTCTCGTAACTATTTAATTTATTTTTAGTTATTTAGGTTACTTGCCTACGGGATCCCTAAAGCGAACTCCTCCTATTTTTGTCCTGTATAGGGGTTGCTAAGTTGTTGTTTGGTTTACGGACTCCTATGATGGATGATGCAGTATTCTGTTTTAATAAAGGGGCCCAGAAAGCTCTGTGTGTGTGTGGGGGGGGGGTGACTTTAATTGGTGAATGGAGTCCCGGTCGATGCGCTTTGGAGGGCTAGGCGTTCTGTCGGCTCAGGTTGTTGTCTTTATGCCTTTGTGGTGTCCAGAGCCTAGTCTTGAAAGTTGCAGGACCACATCCTACGGAATGGCGGAGATGCTGACCTAGACCCGGACTACGCACAGGCTCTTGAACGCCTGACTTTGATTTTGGCAGTTTCTCTAACAAGGGCAAATCCCCACCAAAGCCGCATAAAACTTTGGCAAGTGTATTTTTTAGTAAAATCGCTCAGAGCATGGGGAGAAGTTTTTGGGTTGTCCCCTTGCCAGAAAGTAGTGATTGAATGCTTGTAAGGTCCCCACGCCTAGGATTTCTTGAATGTTATCCCGATTGAAGGTTTAGGACAAGGTTCGATTTTAGTAGACTAAGTTTTGCTATTCAGAAAGAGGTGGCGGCGCAACTTGTTGCCCGTCTGCCTGCCAGTGGCGTATTCAGGACGGATTTCCAGGGGGTTCCTTTCGTAGTTTTTCACTAATTTTTTGAAAATTTCCACTACATTTTTCAATTTTTTCCAAACCGAGGGGGTTCCTGAGAACCCCCTAAAAGCCCAGATCCGCCCCTACTGCCTACTATCCTAATGTAACTTGCCATTTATAAAATGAATTTTTCGTTGTTCTTAAAAAAAATCCTTTTTGCTCAAAGTTGATATAATTGAATCGTTTTCACATATTTTCTTCGTAGTCTACAAATTATAAAAACCATTCAAATTGATATATATTTTAACTAACGTGAGGCTATCACGGCATAACCAGCTGGGCTAGCTCAGTTGGCCACCTCAATGAGGTTTCGGAAACGTGGCCTAAGGTCACGGGTTCGATTCTGAGGGAGGGAGGGTTTACCCACATTCCGTGGGGTTTCCGCCCGGGGTTACCGGTTCGAGTCGTCGTTGATCACGGTAAATCCTACGGGTACACCCACACGCTGTGGGAATCCGGGGCTCGAACTCGCGTCGCTTGGTGTGTCATCGTTTGGTTCCACCGCTGAGACATCCACCTTCCAAAAAAAAGGATATCACGTCACACTCCTAAAACATTTAATGCATAAATCTTGCACTAGATCCTACTTGAAAACAACTAAAAATCACCTCCTCGTTGTCCCTTGTTTGAGATTTATGAGAAGTAATGAGATACTAGGGTTTTCGGCTCGTTTAGATGCTTCTGTAACACAACCATTTTTTTGTCAGGTGTAGATCAGTGGAAACCCTTTAACTTGAAACTCCTTTGCTAGTAGGACAAGCAAGATCTCGAGTTGTCAAGCATATTAGCTTACTCGATCGAAGTTGCTCATTATCTTACATGTTTTTAACCAAACGTGATATTAACAAAATTATATACGTGATATCTTAGGTAAGTGACCTCTTTGAAAGTCTACGGGCATTCAAAACCAAAGCTGTGAATTCTTTGTATGCAAAAGAGACAATCGGATACTTGGATGGTCTCCGCATATCGTCTCCTAAATTGTCGAGAAAAATAAGTTTTTACAAACCAAATCTAACAATATTTTTAGTGTTCTTTCACATACTATAAAAAAGCAAGTCGTCTGGAGTATTGACAAGCACAAGATTAGTGGCAAAAGTATCTCATGAGCATTACGGTAAGGAAACATTTGTCCCATTTTTTAGCTGAACACAAAACGCATAACATGTCAAGATGGATTATAAAATAGCAAATGCCAACCAAATGTTCTTTATTTCCCACGGTTGTGTCAAGCCATGACAATAGAGCTACCGTCCACTGGTTCAAATATCGAACCATCGGTTCAATTCTACACTATCATTTCAAGAAAAAATAACTCAGTAGAACATTTTGCTCATTTAGTTGGAAGCTGCAACCAAAGCCATATGCTCTATCAGATCCAACACCCGATTGCTGCACAAATCAATTTTAACACTCGTTTAGTAACCCACATTCCCACGACCAGCAGCACAGACGGACCCGAATGACAAAGAGCAAGACATGCTTTGTTACCTGTAACCCACTCGTTGTCGTACCAGGACACCAGCTTCACAAATGATGCACTTAGCCCTATGCCAGCCTTTGCATCAAATATACTTGACCTGAAAAGGTCAAAGTCAACATCTACAACAGTTTACTCAAATACGAAAAAGTAAAAGTAAAAAAATGAATGGTAGACAGACCTGGAATCACCAACAAAATCATTGGAGACAACATCTTCATCAGTGTACCCAAGGATTCCTTGCATCGGACCCTCAGAGGCATACCTTAAACATAAATAGAGACCATTTGTGAGGCAACTTGCTAATTACGCGGTATTAATAATAAATTTAATAAGGTAATCCCAGATGTCATACTTTATTGCAGCTTTAACGTCTTCATAAGAAGCACTCTTCTCAAGTCGACAAGTTAAATCCACAACAGAAACATTTGCTGTCGGGACTCTAAAGGCCATACCCGTCAATTTTCCATTTAGTTCTGGTAACACCTTCCCTACAGCCTGTAATTTTAACGTAAAACAATAAAACTTCTATGTACACAATCTCTCCTTATCTTCAAGCAGAGCCAAAACTATTGCAAGCTTCAGAAATCAAGCATATTTAAAGTAAAAAGTTCAAATTTTCACTTTTATCTGATCAAATAATTTAAGATTGCGTGTTGTTTGAAGACCCCTGTATACCTTGGCAGCACCAGTTGAACTAGGGATGATATTTTGTGCAGCACCACGACCTCCACGCCAGTCCTTCATTGAAGGCCCATCAACGGTTTTTTTGTGTAGCTGAACAAATGCACATACAAAACAACATAATCATGATTGTTTAAATGCAAATAATGGGAAAAGATGATTTGTAGTTTATACACATGTATGTGCACAAACATAAAGGAACAAACAGACCTGTGGTTGCATGCACGGTTGTCATCAGACCTTCAACAATACCAAACTCCTCATGAACCACCTGCACAAGAGTAGCGAGTAGCATTTCAACAGGAGATGGAAAGACTATTTTGATATGTAAATGACATTTTGTTTAACATTAAACCACATATTTAAGAAAACAATGCCCAAAAATACAAATCACCACTGCAGAAAACTAAACACAAAAAAAAATTGTACCTTGGCCAAAGGAGCCAAGCAATTAGTGGTGCAGCTAGCATTTGATACAATATCCATGTTTGGCTTGTAGGTGGTCTCGTTTACTCCTACAACAAACATAGGTGCATCGGCTGACGGAGCTGAGATCACCACCTTCTTGGCACCACCCTGCACGTTGACACCAAGAAAAGTCAACCTAGGGCAACAAATGTTCTTTTATGTTGAAGTAAACCAAGCTCAACTTTTTACCTTCTTGTGTGCTGAAGCCGTATCAAGAGTTGTAAAAACGCCCGAAGATTCTACAACATAGTCAGCTCCAAAATCACCCCAAGGAATAGTTGCAGGATCTCTGAACATGTATGAAGTTAATATTTACGCTAAAACAAATAGAAGCTCATTTCACAAGTAACAAATATACAAATGCCATCCACCAAACAAAGACCAGTTATATACCTCTGGCTAGTAACTTTTAAATGCTTCCCATTGATTTCCAAAGTGGATTCATCAACAACCGTGATGGTTCCTTTAAACGGGCCGTGCGTAGAATCATACTTCAACATGTACGCCTGGAGAAGACATTCATTTCAAGGCTATCTTCCAAATACATTTTATAACCTTCATATCTACTAATATGTCCAATTAAAATATGGCTGTTGTATGACCAATGAGTAACATTTTGACTTAAAAGGCGAAAAAGTTAGACCAGACCAGTAACTGATTAAAAGGAGTCATTAACAAATAAAGACACAGTTGTTTGAACTTTGAAGCTCATCCTTACCATGTACTTGGAATCAATAAAAGGGTCGTTAACCGCAACAACCTCAATATCATCTCTAAACGTTGCTATTCTCAATACCAACCTCCCGATCCTTCCAAAACCTGCACGGTTAACACAACGATCCTCTTCAAAACGATAAATGATTACCAGATTAATAGCCCATTAACCCCTTTCATTGATATATCTCAAATGTACACAATTAGCACAATGATTCCCTGAAGATCACCAAACAACTAGTTTAAAAAGAACAATTAAAAAACAGCAATACACAGAAAAATACCATTAATTCCAACCTTAATCTTCCCACCAGTACCAGACTCTACAAACAAAAAATCAATTAAACACAATGTCAGAAAAAAGAGTAAAAAAAAAAAAAAAACAATAGAAGCATTTAATCAAACAGGTAGAGTGCATGCTATAATAATAACAATAAAGACATATAAACGTTGTTACTTGGAACAACTGACGGCATCTGCGTAGCAGTAGCTTTAATAATATCCATTCTGCGTGAGTGAGACGTCCTACACGATAAAGAAACCAACAAAATCAATCAATCAATGAAACAAACAAAGAAATTCATCAAATAATAATTGCAAAAAGATAGAAAAATATAAAAACCCAACTGTAGAGAGGAAGATCCGGATGAAAGGGGAGCACGAAATGATACGGATTGAAGGTTTGGAATGGAGAGAGATTGATGGGATGGATTGAGAAGAGATGGTGGGTTGGTTGATCGGAGAAGAGGGGAGAAAGAAGCCATGAATGTAGGTTGGTAGATAACCCTAGAGAGAGAAAGAAAAAAGAAGAAGGGAATGGGTTTGGGTTTAGAGAGAGATGATAATAATAATAATAATAATAATAATATATAAAAAGAAGGTGGTGGGAGTATTTAAAAGGTGAAGGTAGGCGGAGATAGTTAGAGAAGAAGAAGAAGGTGGCAGGAGATGTATGTAGTAAGACAGACTATTGGTTTGTTTCTGTTGGTGGTGATTACAGCTGTTTATGAACAAAGGAACAAAACGTTGAGAGAGAGAGAGTAATGGTGGTGGAATGGTGGTTAAACGGTGGTGGTAGAGGATCTTGGGTTTGTCGTATTATTAATAATATTATGGGGAGTTGGTGGGCTTAGGTTATGATGTCAAAAGTGTCGTCGTGTGGACGGACTGTCACCTAACTCTTTCCCTTGTAAAACTCGCCCACTATTTCCCAAAATAACAAAATTGAACACCCTTGTAAATATGGATGACCAATCCCTCCACGGGTCGTCGAGGCCTGGACGGCCCGTGGAGGGCCAAACAGGCAAAAGGACGGGTCGTCCAGGCCCAGACGGCTCGTCTAAAAGCTTAAACCCTAAAACAGACGGCCCGTTGGGGCCTCGACGACCCGTGGACTAGCATCCAAATCCAAAATAATCATTGGTAATCATTGGCAATGATTAGGTGATGATTATTTGGTTTTTTTATGGGTCGTTCTAATTAAACCCCCCAAACTTCTAATTAAACCCCCTAAGCCAGGCGCCTCGCTTAGGCCTAAGCGAGGCGTCTGACTGCCTGATTAGACATAAAGCTGCAGATTCCTCTGAAACCCATTATTCCAGACGCCTCACTTAGGCCTAAGCGAGGCGCCTGAGAGTTTGATTAACCCTAATTAACCGTTAAGACTGAAACTCTCTCGAATTAATTACCCAGGCGCCTCGCTTAGGCCTAAGCGAGGCGCCTGGTCCCATCAGATTTTGGCTATAAATTCATTGGAAATTCATTCGATTTCATTATAAACTCGTTCGATTTCAATTCTTTGTCCACAATATATAGAAACATGTCGTATTACGACTTAATTTTCGGTGATTCTTACGACTGTAATTCATATAATGTCGAGGAGGGTACGTCATATAATGTCGGGCAGGGTCCGTCATATAATGTCGAGCAGGGTCCGTCATATAATGTCGGGCAGGGTACGTCATATAATGTCGGGCAGGGTAGGTCATATAACGTCGAGG